>SJYT01084628.1:96574-185608 GCA_006410635.1 Cephalophus harveyi
AAAAGCCTCTTGATGAAAGTGAAAGAGGAGAGTGAAAAAGTTGGCTTAAAGCTCAACATTCAGAAAACTAAGATCATGGCATCTGGTCCCATCACTTCATGGGAAATAGATGGGGAAACAGTGGAAACAGTGCCAGACTTTATTTTTGGGGGCTCCAAAATCACTGCAGATGGTGATTGCAACCATGAAATTAGAAGACGCTTACTCCTTGGAAGAAAAGTTATGACCAACCTAGATAGCATGTTGAAAAGCAGAGACACTACTTTGCCAACAACGGTTCGTCTAGTCAAGGCTATGGTTTTTCCAGTGGTCATGTACGGATATGAGAGTTGGACTGTGAAGAAAGTTGAGCACCGAAGAATTGATGCTTTTGAACTGTGGTGTTGGAAAAGACTCTTGAGAGTCCCTGGGACTGCAAGGAGATCCAACCAGTCCATTCTGAAGGAGATCAGCCCTGGGATTTCTTTGGAAGGAATGATGCTAAAGCTGAAACTCCAGTACTTTGGCCACCTCATGTGAAGAGCTGACTCATTGGAAAAGACTCTGATGCTGGGAGGGATTGAGGGCAGGAGGAGAAGGGGAAGACGACAGAGGATGAGATGGCTGGATGGCATCACTGACTCAATGGACGTGAGTCTGAGTGAACTACGGGAGTTGGTGATGGACAGGGAGGCCTGGAGTGCTGCGATTCATGGGATCACAAAGAGTTGGACACGACTGAGTGACTGAACTGAAGACAAGCCTCAAATGATTCCTGTAATAGTTACTGTAAGGAACAATGCAGATTGGGCAGACATCTTGCCCAGATGGCCTAGACCTGGGACAAGGATTCGTGTTGACATCTGGGTTAAACGTCATCCCTCCAATACCCACGGGTACACAACACATATATAAACACTCACATACACATAAACACACATAGCCACATACATTCTCACTTATATACCATAAACGAGCTTCCTTGGTGGCTCAGCTGGTAAAGAATCCTCCTGCAATATAGGACACCCAGGTTTGATCCATGGGTCAGGAAGATCCCCTGGAGAAGGGAATGGCCACCCACACCAACCTTCTTGACTAGAGAATCCCAAAGACAGAGGAGCCTGGCAAACTACAGTCCATGGGGCCAAAAAGAGTCGGACCATAAACATACACCTAATTACACATAAACACATTCACACTTACCCATAATCATACACAACAAACACATTCACAGCTCCGTTCAGTTCAGTCGCTCAGTCATGTCCAACTCTTTACGACCCCATGAACCGCAGCATGCCAGGCCTCCCTGTCCATCATGAACTCCTGGAATTCACTCAAACTCATGCTCTCAGTTGGTGATGCCATCGCGCCATCTCATCCTCTGTCATCCCCTTTTCCTCCCACTTTCAATCTTTCCCAGCATCAAGGTCTTTTCCAATGAGTCAGCTCTTTGCATCAGGTGGCCAAAGTATTGGAGTTTCAGCTTCAACATCAGTCCTTCCAATGAATATTCAGGACTGATTTCCTTTAGGATGGACTGGTTGGATCTCCTTGCTGTCCAAGGGACTCTCGAGTCTTCTCCAACACCACATTCACAGACACACAAATGCACACATTCACATACATATATTCATATATACACAAGCCAGTGCACATTGACACCCACAGAGCCTTAGGCACGTGTAGGCATAAGCATGTACTTAGGCACACACACACATAGGGCGCATATAGACATACATATGTACTCATACACACAAACACACACATCTACACGTAGGCGCACACACAGCGGCACACACGGCCAGGAGAGGACCGCGCCTGTAGCAGTGCAGAGCTGCACGCCTCTCACTGCTCGGCGCTGGCTCCCAGGGCTCAGCTCCCTGAAAGCGGTGGGCGGAGTGGCTGGGAGAGAGACGAGGGTGATTGCTGGAGTTTAATTAAGCGTGATGCCCAGAGACAGGCTCGGAAGACACATTGTAGGAGACATTCCGCTGAACTCGGAACCCCTGTTCTCCAGGGGAATGCAGGCCTGACAAAACATTTCAGAGAGAAAGAGAACATTAGGAATGAAGGAGCTGACGGCTCTTAATAGCACAATAACAAGGAGACACTAATAATAACGAAGTGTGTCTGTGGGCTGAGCAGCTCCGGAGACAGAGACAACGCGGCTTCTTCAAAGGCACGCTGGCAACGCCTGGGCCTCTCTTCCGGGGTCCTCTGTCCCCTGCACACTGGGAGGGTGACACGATTCCTGGTGGATTGTGCTCAGAGACACCCCCCCTTTAAGCAGGGGGCCCTGAAGCCAGCACTGTCAGATATGACCTTGAGAGCCCCCTGGAGTTCACGCAGTGGGAAACACAGGGTGATGGAATCAGGCAGTACATATCTCAGGAGGGAAAGACAGGAGGCCAGGAGGAGAGAGGAAGCAAAAAAAGGAGGGAGGGATGGAGAGAAGAAAAACCCCATCTCCTGACTGCACATCAACAGGAAAGAGAGCTCATTATCTCCACTAACAACCTGTGCCAATGTTGATGGTTCTAATTCTCTTTTCAAGACAAAAAGTTACTAAACACCTACTGTGGGTCAGACCCCGTGTATTTAAGATGAAAACAAAACAAAGCAGAGAAACAGTGACTCTGCCTTCAAGTACTAGCAGCCTAGCACAGGAGTCTTATAGAGAAAACCAAAAAGATAATGATAGGGACTTCCCTGGTGGTCCAGTGGTTAAGATACTGCCTTCCAAGCAGGGACACAGGTTCAGTTCCCAGTCAGGGATCTAAGATCCCACATGCTGCACTGCTTGACCAAAAAAAAAAAAAAAAAGAAGAAGATAATATATTGTAAACTCCCTGAATCCAAGGTTTTGTCTCCTCTTTCTGTCAATATTCCTCCTTGAGAAAGACTTATCACACTGACTCTTGTTCTCACTCAGTCCATTCCAATTAGACTGGTCACACGCATCTCACATACCTCACCCTTACCAGGGCTACCCATGACCTTCAACTTGACAAGCCTATTGGTCTCCACCTTCACTGAAGTGACCTCAGAGCAGCATGTAACACAGATGACCAAACTCCCTTCATGGAGCATGTCCTGGAGACCCCACAACTCCACTGCATCTGGTGCTTCCCCTTTCGGCCTCCTCAGCCACTGCTTCTTTATCACCTTGGGTGGCCCCTTCTCTTGTCCCCACCCCCAATATATCCAGTCTCTTTCACTGTCCTTACTCTTCCTAGGCGATCTTATCTAAAACAATTAAAAAATATAATTATCTCCATGCTACCTGGGTTAGTTCAGAACTCAACACTGACATGCATTTGCTCAAGTACTTATACTTGGGTGGTTGGATATGCCTGACTTCAGCTGAAGAAGGACTCAGCTGGCGTGCAGGCTTAGAAGAGAGCATACACAGAGCATGTGGAGGAAGAAAACATAAAAGGACTGAGGATCAAGCCCCCAAAGCCTGGGAAGTGCCCATGGAGGGGAGAAGGAAATCAGCAATGTGCAGTACTCAAACGCAAGCAGAGAAGTTTTCGAGAGAGAGTGAATCCTGGGGCTGGATCGAGAGAAGGGCTGGTGTGAGGAGTGGGGAGGGGAAGTGAGGTGTGAATTGGACGGGACCACGCGCAGGTGCCCCGCCGGCCCTGGGGGGACCACGGTCTCCGTGGGTAACAGGTGCAGGCGCCCATGTGGTGGGTGGGGAGGCAAGTGGGAAGTAAGGGAGTGCAGACCATTTGCAAAGACTTCTCTTTCTAGGAGGCTGGCTGTGAATGGAAGCCATACGGTGGTAGCTGACAGGGAGGGGACGGGATGAGAGAAATGAACACATTTATGGACTAAGGGGAGAGGACCAGGAGAGAAGGAGACATTTAAGAAAGAAAGGGGGTGGTGACTGATGATATCAGATTTCTTAAAAGACTGGAGGGGATGAGATAAGTATTAGATAGGAGAAGAAATATGTCTCTAAGACAGGAGTGGGTGCGCATGTAGGTATGCATGGAGGAAGGTTGGAAGTTATGCCCTTTTTGCCTGATGGTATTGCACTTTTTTCTTTAAAACAGGAGGAGAGAGAAGAAGGCTGAGGCCTTTTCAGAGGTTTAAACAAGGGCTCTGAAGGTTTTCTTTTAAAGCTACAGCAGGGATGGGGAGATGGGAGGAGAGCCGTCTACCAGTACTGAAGATACAGGTGATGCTTGGAGACCATGGATGACTGGTGGCGTCAATCTGCACTGCGCTGTTGACGATGCAAGACACATGTGACTAAATCAAGTATACTGCAACAGAATTTAAAAAAATAAAATAAAAAGTAAACTGCTTGTGGCCGTCCCAGGTTGGAAGGAAGATAGCGGAGGGGGTTGATTCCGAGCCAGGGAATCTGTGCAAGGCGAGTCCTTCCCTCCTCCTTCACAGGGCAACCGTGGCAGCAACCAGTTACCATTTGGCTGCGTGCTGGCCCTGTGTCTGGGCTGTGCTGTGCTTAGAAGCTCAGTCGCGTCCGACTCTTCACAGCTCCATGGACTGTAGCCCCCCAGGCTCCTCTGTCCATGGGGATTCTCTAGGCAAGAATGCTGGAGTGGATTGCCATCCCCTCCTCTAGGGATTTTCCCAACCCGGGGATCGAAGCCAGGGCTCGCACACTGCAGACAGATGCTTTACCGTCTGAGCCACCAGGGAAGCGGGAGGAACTCAGTTCCCAGAAAAGTGATGCAATTTTCTTAAGGTTTTACAAGCCCACCTGGCTGCAGAGCCCAGACTCTATTCCTCACTCCATCCCTTGTCATCACCTTTGAGATTTGACTGTAGCTCCCATTTCCCCCCGAGTGTTTGCTTCTCTAGGATAAACAACTCCAGGCTTTGGACACTTCCTTAAAGGACCTCATTTCCATTCTCTTCACTCTCCCATCAGCCCCTGCCAGTTTGTGAGTTTCCCGTTCCCAATTACACATGTTCTCCCATGCACTTTTTTCCAGGGGGTAATGAGTTCCCAATGGGAAAGTCAAGACTCCTTAGTAAAAAGTTCTTGAGAAGGACTCTCTGGAAGGCTTTCCCCAAGGACACTTCGACATGCTTCAATCTAGTTTTCTCCCTGACCCAATTTGCCAATGAGGATGTCCTTCAAAGAGCCAAGGACAAAAAGCCCAGTGTTCCATGACCTTGATCATCTCTGCCTCCAAAGACTGATCCCCACACTTCACAGAGACCAAACCATTTGGAGTTGTATTGCTGTCTTTTCACGTTCTGTGCTTCTTTACCTGCTGATCTCTCTGCCTAAAATAGCCTTTCCTCTGCCCTTTCCTAACAGGCACTCACTCTTTAAGATTCAACTTAGGCACCGCCTTTTAGAAACCTTCCCGGATGGCCTGGCTACATCAGGTGCCCCCTTATTCTCATGCTTCTTCTCTCATTACACAGAACAAGCAGGGGGCAATGATTAAACAAGAGGGTGACGGGCTTATCTGCTGGACTAGACAAGAGCTGTAACCACTTACTTACCACTTGTACCACTTAACCTTTCAATGTCTCCTTGTTCTCAGCTGTGGAATAGGGGTAGTGTACCCATTCTACAGCTGAGTAAACTCTGAGAGGTAGTAACTCTGCACTACTTCACAGAGTTACTGTAGAGAAGAAATAAGCGAATCCCCTTAAAGCACTTGACCTAGTAACACTCGTCAAATGTACTATATTTAGTTTATGCTTATAGCCGTCCCACAAGCCCGTGAGTACCAAGAAGGCAGGGATGGTATCTGATTCATGTTTCCATCTCTAGCAACTCATTCAGGGTTGAGCACACGCTAGGGTGAACAACGGAATGGATGAACCAGTCACCTCTATATATTGTGGGCTTTCCGGGTGGCGCTAGTGGTAAAGAACCTGCCTGCCAATGCAGGAGACACAGGAGATGTGGGTTTGATTCCTGGGTCAAGAAGATCCCCTGGAGAAGGGCATGACAACCTACTCCAATATTCTTGCCTGGAGAATCCTATGGATAGAGGAGCCTGGCAGGCTAAGTGCATAGAGTCGCAAAGAGTCGGACACAACTGAAATGACTTAGCATATACTATACACTGTTCTTGTAGTCACACCTGAAGTTACCTATTTCACGTCCATATGTTTTGAGAGAAGCTGAGGGATATGATAGATCTTCTTCATTTGAAGGGCAGGAGGCCTCCCTAAGAACTGCCTGGGTGATGGGAAGATCTGGGCATTGAGTACCAAGCTCTGTCCAGGACCATGGACAGCAGTGGTGGTCCTATTCAAATAGAATACAGTCATGTTCACCCAGAAGTGGCAAAGACCAGAGGCCAGGCAGACGACAGTGTAAGATGAGGGAAGATCAAAGTCACGTGGAGCAGTGAGGGACTCTGCATCAGGGCGGACTTTCCACCAGTACTCATGCATGCAACCATCCTTGTTGTTTATGACTGACAATCTCAGCACCCCACAGTCCATCCTGATTGTTTGGTATCCATGCCAGTACATTTTCAAAATATATTAGACATTACTCTTTTTCTGAAACATTAGGCTCCTAGGTTCCCAGCAGGATTGAGGAAAACAATGAAGAACCCAATTAGAGGATTGCAAAAACCAGACTAGATTCTTGGTGGCCACAAGCTAAGAGCAGAGAAGCAGAGTTCAGGCCAGGCGAAGGCCAGACACTGGGCTGAGTCCATGAATTAGCAACCTGAGCCCTGCAGTGTAAAGTACCTCTTAGAAGGCTCCACCAGCCAGAGGTCCACTATGGGTTCAAATGATCTGCCCCATTCAGGGTGCACACCTAACAGACATGGATACCATGTGTCAGTGTGCAACGAGGCCCCTGAACTCTGACCTTGAGGTTCACAAATTAGCTTTGACTGGAATCAGGTCCTGGTGACTGCAGCCAAGATGAAGCTGCTGGCTGGAGTCACAAGGCTCTGATGTAGGACGAAAAGAGCTGGAGGGATGATGGCTGAGGAAAAGGCTGTTCTGGGAATGATGGCTGAGGGGGAAGGCAGGCCTGGGAATGGGGCAGATCATTTGAACCCATAGTGGACCTCTGGCTGGTGGAGCCTTCTAAGAGGTACTTTACACTGCAGGGCTCAGGTTGCTAATTCACGGACTCAGCCCAGTGTCTGGCCCTTGCCTGGCCTGAACTCTGCTTCTCTGCTCTTAGCTTGTGGTCACCAAGAATCTAGTCTGGTTTTTGCAATCCTCTAATTGAGTTCTTCATTGTTTTCCTCAATCCTGCTGGGAACCTAGGAGCCTAATGTTTCAGAGAAAGAGTAATGTCTAATATATTTTGAAAATGTACTGGCATGGATACCAAACAATCAGGATGGACTGTGGGGTGCTGAGATTGTCAGTCATAAACAACAAGGATGGTTGCATGCATGAGTACTGGTGGAAAGTCCGCCCTGATGCAGAGTCCCTCACTGCTCCACGTGACTTTGATCTTCCCTCATCTTACACTGTCGTCTGCCTGGCCTCTGGTCTTCGCCACTCCTGGGTGGACATGACTGTATTCTATTTGGATAGGACCACCACTGCTGTCCATGTTCCTGGACAGAGCTTGGCACTCAATGCCCAAATCTTCCCATCACCCAGGCAGTTTTTAGGGAGGCCTCCTGCCCTTCAAATGAAGAAGATCTATCATATCCCTCAGCTTCTCTCAAAACATATGGATATGAAATAGGTAACTTCAGGTATGATTCCAAGGACAATATATAGTGCTAGACCATTCAGGCATGACCTAAATCAAATCCCTTATGATTATACAGTGGAAGTGAGAAAAAGATTTAAGGGCCTAGATCTGATAGAGTGCCTGATTAACTATGGACGGAGGTTTGTGGCATTGTACAGGAGACAGGGAACAAGACCATCCCCAAGAAAAAGAAATGCAAAAAAGCAACATGGCTGTCTGATAAGGCCTTACAAATAGCTGTGAAAGGAAGGGAAATGAAAAGTAAAGGAAAAAAGGAAAGATATTCCCATTTGAATGCAGAGTTCCAAAGAATAGCAAGGAGAGATGAGAAAGCCTTCCTCAGCGATCACTGCAAAGAAACAGAGGAAAACAACAGACTGGGAAAGACTAGAGATCTCTTCAAGAAAATTAGAGATACCAAGGGAACATTTCATGCAAAAATGGGCTCGATAAAGGACAGAAATGGTAGGGACCTAACAGAAGCAGAAGATATTAAGAAGGAGTGGCAAGAATACACAGAGGAACTGTACAAAAAGGATCTATACAACCCAGATAATCACGATGGTGTGATCATTCACCTAGAGCCAGACATCCTGGAATGTGAAGTCAAGTGGGCCTTAGAAAGCATCACTACGAACAAAGCTAATGGAGGTGACAGAATTCCAGTTGAGCTATTTCAAATCCTGAAAGATGATGCTGTGAAAGAGCTGCACTCAATATGTCAGCAAATTTGGAAAACTCAGCAGTGGCCACAGGACTGGAAAAGGTCAGTTTTCATTCCAATCCCAAAGAAAGGCAATGCCAAAGAATGCTCCAACTACTGCACAATTGCACTCATCTCACATGCTAGTAAAGTAATGCTCAAAATCCTCCAAGCCAGGCTTCAGCAATATGCGAACTGTGAACTTCCAGATGTTCAAGCTGGTTTTAGAAAAGGCAGAGGAACCAGAGATCAAATTGCCAACATTTGTTGGATCATCGAAAAAGCAAAAGAGTTCCAGAAAAAAATTAAAAGACGCTTGCTCCTTGGAAGGAAAGTTATGACCAACCTAGACAGCATATTAAAAAGCAGAGACATTACTTTGCCAACAAAGGTCCATCTAGTCAGGGCTATGGTTTTTCCAGTAGTCATGTATGGATGTGAGAGTTAGACTATAAAGAAAGCTTTATAAAGAGTGCTGAAGAATTGATGCTTTTGAACTGTGGTGTTGGAGAAGACTCTTGAGTCCCTTGGCCTGCAAGGAGATCCAACCAGTCCATCCTAAAGGAAATCAGTCCTGAATATTCATTGGAAGGACTGATGTTGAAGCTGAAACTCAAATACTTTGTTCACCTGATGTGAAGAGCTGACTCATTTGAAAAGATCCTGATGCTGGGAAAGATTGAAGGCAGGAGGAGAAGGAGACGACGGAGGATGAGATGGTTGGATGGCATCACTGACTCAATGGATATAAGTCTGAGTGAATCCGGGAGTTGGTGATGGACAGGGAGACTTGGCACGCTGCTGTCCTTGGGGTTGCAAAGAGTCGGACATGACTGAGCGACTGAACCAAACTGAACTGAAGCATGTAGCAAGTGGCATAGTCTTGTTTCATTACAGTGTGTTTTTCCCGCTAGTCTGAGGCTTTCCTAGTAGCAGCATCATTGCTTTAAGAAGAGGGGGGGAGAAATGAAGAAAAGGATGGAAGGGGAAAATTAGGGTGGCTTCTGATTTTACTCTCATTTTAGGAACCAATTTTGAACATTGTGCCTCCATTCCATTTTACTGATAACTGTCTTGATAGCCTACCCAGCAAGCCATGTTCTTTAGATCCTTGATGCTTTCCCTCTTTAGTCTTCGGGACATATCTAGCTTCTACTGCAAAATTCTGGGCCCCAAATCTGAGCCACCACATACTTGCACTGCCCATGGGGGCCTGTACTAAACTGTACCACCTGCAACAGTAATTTGCTTTTGTTGTTGTTGTTGTTTTCTTTTCTGCCCAGGCTTAGCCCTAGAGGTCTCTGGATTTGATGGAGTAAATGCTGTAGCCTAATGGATATGCCATGCGGGGGAACAGAGGTCACAGATAACATAGCTAATGACAGGAATGGTAGTTTGGACCATATCCTCTTCATAAGAGAGTACTTAATCTAAGGAAAAGCCTCAAAGTGTAGGAGTTAAACAGAATTCAGAATTCAGTTGCGGGGGAAAGGAGAAAAAAAAAAAAAAAACAGATGTGTGCTGAGTGCATATCACACACCAAAAGCTGTGAAATTACATCTGCGATGTCACTCATGAAGTCACTCCTACCCTTGCAGTAGGAGACATTGCCTCCATTTTGCAGATGAGAAAACTCAGGTTCAGAGAGGTTAAGCTTATCACCAAGCAAGTTAGGGACACAGCGCAGAATTGAATCAGCTCTAACTGTAAAGTCGCTCCCACTCCTGCAGAACCAGACCTCTACTATAGATAAACAGGCTCAGGATGCCTCTATATTTTTAAGACATGCCTTGTCCCCAGAATAGCTCAACATCCCCAAGACAACTACCCCTTCTAGCTTAAGAGAACAGTCACTGCTCCCTCTGCTTGCCTGGTTCTGCCCATGAAGAAGCTGGAGAATCATGGGTCATCAAAACTATAAGAACATTACTGATTGTTAGAGCAGTGGTTTTCTCATTTCTTTTCTTTAGTTATTTGTTTTTGCAGCAGAATTATGCTTGGAGCTCCCACACATGGCACAGCGTGGTAGAGTCCTCTCCAGCCCCGATCTGTACTCCTTTGGAAGGGACTCCTGAAACTCTTCTGAAGACCCTGTGTGCCCACCCCTAAGAAAATGCAGTCTGATCTACTCTGACCCCTCATTTATGGAAGACGAGGCTAGGGGCCAAGGTCAGGAAGGGGTCCATCCAAGGTTACTCAATGACCTTGAGGCAGAACTGGGGCAAGAGTTTGCATCTGCTGTTTCTAGAGTTTTCTGTTCTATTCAGGAGACAAGTCATCTCCATCACAGTAGAAGAAAGCTGTTCTGTGTTTATGCAGGCAGGGTGCCTGAGACTGGGATCAGGAGATGAGGGGGTGTGGGGGGTAACCATTAATAATGGTGGCCCATGTTAACTGAGCACCTTCTATGTTGCTTGACACATGACAAAGAGCTTTGCTTGCGTTATTCTATTTCATCCCCTCAATGGATTATGATCCCATTATGGAAATAAGGAAGATGAGTCTTTATTCTTCAGCATGGACCCAGCCAGCAAACTAGGTCCAGACTGTGGTTGGATCCGGTCCCCAACCTAAGTAGTAAAAAACCCACACACCAATAGAGGAGATGCAAGAGACACAGGTTCCATCCCTGGGTCGGGAAGATCCCCTGGCGTAGGAAATGGCAACCTGTTCCAGTACTCTTGCCTGAAAAATTCCTTGGACAGAGGAGCTTGGTGGGCTGTAGACCATGAAGTCACAGAGTCAGATATGACTGAGCAACTGAGTGTATGCACATGAGAGCATGCACGCTCGCGCACACACACACACACACACACACTTCTTACTCCAGAGACCATCCCTTAACCAGTCTCCTGTACCATTTTCCAAGTGAAGGCTAGACTCAGTCATATTTGCCAATATCGTTTTCCCTCTCCTCCTGCCAATCTCCCAGCCAACGCTCTGCACGATCAGACAGCTCATTTTCCTCCCTGTCGCCACCAATATGTAGGGTCTTGGGTATAAATGCTCACCCCCTACACTGCCTCCAACACAATTCTCAGGCTCGGTAGACACAGGCGCCAGGCGTGCTCATGCATAATGCATGACGCCGTGGTCTCAAATCCTGCGAAATTGAGATTCTGCCGGCTGTTGGGTCTGGAGACACCTCAGTGCCTGCGTCATTAGCTGAGCTCTGAAAGCCATCATCACTGCAGCCACGATGGCGGAGTCACTGACATCGCGAGCAGGCAATAGAATGTGGGGACACGTAATGAAAGGGAAGGGAATGGGGCTCGGGCAGGGAAGGGGCCTATCAGTTATGCGGTTCTGAAGGGTGATATGTAAACAAGGAACTCAGGCCCCCCAAGATGCTGGTTCCGCTGAGTCCCTCAGCAGTGGATAATAAACTGCCCAATTATAACCTCCAAAGTCTGAGATTTCAAAGGAGAGGAAGGGGGAAAAAAAATCAATGAAATTAATTTAAAGTGGACCCATTTTTTTATGTTTGCTTTGTCACAGCAATTGTACAAGATACCTCTACAGACCTGCTTATCTTTCCTCCTCTGTCCTTCCTAGCAAACATATAAACAAAACAAAAAACAAAAACAAGGCTTCAGCCATATTTATGATATCTCAAAGAAGGGGGACAGATCTGAGAACGTTGGGGCTGGAAGAGGATTCAAAAACTCATCTTTTGTGGCACAGGGGACGATGTAGGGTGTCTATGCACACTCGTGAAGGTTGTGGACTGTGCAAGGATCCACAATGAGGGTTGAATGGGGAGTGAGATGTAGCCCACGATCCACTGGATCCTTGCGTGCGATTTCATCCACCTCTAGATAACTGACAAAGAGGAGTAAAAGGTAAATCTAAGCATTTACACTGAACAAGGACTCAGAGACTGTCTTCTGTGGAGTTCTATGAGATATTTTGCATATCTCTTTCCTAGATTGATTTCCTTCTTTGCAAAGGGAGGTCATTAGATAGGGAACAGGTGAAGCGGGACTACCATTAACAAGGCATGGATTTCTCAGCAGGTACAGTGCTGAGAGTGTGAAGCATCTGACTCATTTAATCCTTTCATTAATCCCTCTTGGAGCTTCCCTGGCAGCTCAGTGGTAAAAGAACCCACCTGCCAATGCAGGAGTTGTAGGTTCAACCCCTGAGTCAGGAAGATCCCCTGGAGAAGGAAATGGCAACCCACTCCAGTGTTCTTGCCTAGGAAATCATATGGACAGAGAAGCCTGGCAGGCTACAGTCCATGGGGGTCACAAAGAGTCAGACGCAACTTAGTGACTACACAACAAAAACAACAACAATCCTCCCTGAGGTTTAATTAGTTCCATTTTACAGATGGAGATGGGAGTTGAGGCTCAGAGAGAGGCGGCACCTGCCCCAGGTAATGAAACATAAGAATGGAGAATCCAGGCTGCAACCCAAGTGCAGCTGGGCTCTTTCCCCACAATACACTTCTTCTTTAAGGCTGTTTTCACCTCTAGCTTCCTGTGATTCCATGTAAAATGGCCTTGGTTATTGGAGCATTGGGGTGTGGGGGATCAAGGAATAATACTATTGCTATCCAAGTCAAATAACAGGGAATGTTACCCAGGAGGAGTGGCGGGTCTGTGCAGAAGGAGGCAGGAAGCTGGGAAACGAGTGGCAGTGAAACTGACCAAGTGCAGAACTGGTCTTCCAAGGAGGTTAATGAGAGGTAATCCTGAAAATCACTGTCAAGGAAGCCTGATGTCAATACTTAGTAAAATAATTGGACAAATGTGCCCAGAAAAAATCCGTAAGCATTCAAGAGATAATGGAATAGTGAGCAATAAGGAGCATTGGAGGTTCATGCAGAACAAATCATCCTAGACAACTTGATAGCTTTTCCTGACAAAATTACAAAATTAGTGGATGGAAGAGATGGAGTAAAGGTTATGGATCTGAGCTCCAGCAAAATATTGAATAGTGTCACCTGCGATGTTCAACTTGCCAGATTAATTCAAACTGCCACTGATTCAAGCTGCATTGTGCAGATTAGTGCTATTACTGAATGTAGTTGAAGAACAGAGCCATCAGGTGCTAATATAAGGTGCTGCTCTAAGGGCAAAGCCCAGGGACCTTCTCACCACCCAGTGTGGTCTAGAGGGGAGTGTCAGAAGAGCCACTGGGATACCAGGCAGAAATACAGGTATCTTTAAAACAGTGGAAGACTCTGAGGCATCAGGAGAAAAGGATATTTTACAGCTAATTTGATGAGCACAGTCTCCCTACGGGGCAGACGTCATTACCATCATCATCTTCATTATCATGAATCATCATAATTTTGCTTATAAGGTTGGAGGCGCGAGTGGCTGACCGTATAGACAGGAAGTGGAAATACCTAGCTTTCGATCCAAGTGGGCCCAATTCTAATAACTGATGGACTTTCCTTTATGCACAGTCATTCTCTAACTTTGCATGCATCAGAACCACCAGGGATGATGGTGGGGTGAAAGGTGAGTTGGGGAAGGCTATTGAGACAGGCTGCGGGGTCCTCCTCCCAGGCTTTCTGATTCAGTAGGTCAGGAGTAGGCCCTGGGAGTTTGCATTGCCACCGCATTCACGGGCTGCTGAGGTTACCAGCCTAGGGACCAGAGGATGAGAACCACTGCTCTCTCCCACTTCTTCTCAGATACTAACCTGGAGATCTTGTGAAACTGCAGACTCTGATTCAGTGGATCTTCTGGGGAATGGGAGAGCCTGCATTTCTAATAAGATCCCAAGTGACGCCCATGTTGGCAGTTTGCAACCACACCTTGAGTGGTATAAATAGCTGTGCCATGATGCTGGGAAAGGAGAAATCTAGAGAGACAGTGCCATAATGTCTCCCCTGAAATCCAAAGCAGAGGCAACAAATCCCAGAACAAAGAGGGGAATGAGCTGTGCAAAGGACATGGCGTGGGAGATTGGAGATGAAAGTTTGGTCTTTGCTTTCCTTTGAATTACTTTATGATTGCAGGGATTTCTTTAACTGTTTTAGGCATCAGTTTACTTATTTTAAAAGCAAATACTCTGCTTCTTATGAAGTGAAGAAGTGAAAATCGCTCAATTGTGGCCAGCCCTTTGGGACCCCATGGACTATATAGTCCATGGAATTCTCCAGGCCAGAATACTGGAGTGGCTAGCTGTTCCCTACTCCAGGGGATCTTTTCAACCCATGGATTGAACCCAGGTCTCCCGCATTGCGGGTAGATTCTTTACCAGCTGAGCCACCAGGGAAGCCCTTCTTCTTATAATGTTTATTATGCTTTAATTTCAAGACTTGGAGAGGGCAACGGCACCCCAATCCAGTACTCTTGCCTGGAAAATCCCATGGACGGAGGAGCCTGGTAGGCTGTGGTCCATGGGGTTGCAGAGTCAGACACGACTGAGAGACTCCACCCCACTCCAGTGTTTTTGCCTGGAGAATCCCAGGGACGGGGGAGCCTGGTGGGCTGCCATCTATGGGGTTGCACAGAGTTGGACCCAACTAAAGTGACTTAGCAGCAGCAGCAGCATGCTTTAATTTCAAGACTTGAATCTGGCAGTCAATTAAAAAAATGTTCCTAGAGAAAATATTTGGGGATATCTGAACACAGCTGCGGAAGACGTGCTCCAAAGTATTGCCCAACATCCTTGTGTGGGAAGTGGTGGATAAAACAGCTCTAATAGGATGCAGTGCTAACTCAGCTCTCTTTCTCTCCGATGACTGGCTGCCCTCCTTCCATGTGCAGGTAGAACCCTGGCTACCCCTCAATGCTGGAATTTTCCCTGGACTCCTTCAGAGTGCTGTTACCAGTGTTCTAGAGCCACTCCATTATCAAAATTAACATATATCCCCTCTGCTTTAAGTAACTTGCTCTATGTGCACAATTTGTTTCTACTTGTCTAAAGTCTTTTAGGAGGGCAGAAAGGGCTTAAATCTAAACTCTTGACTAAGTGAATTCACATGGCAGGAGGGAAGGCTTTTCCCCAACCTCCTCTTGAAGCATTTGGAAAATTCACACAAGAGAAATCCAAGAGGGACTGTTGTAGACTGTTAGGTACAGTAGGAACAAAATGGCTAATTAGCATTGCTATTGTTATTACACACGAAAACATTACTTATATAGAAACATTGCTATATGTTCCTATATATGAACGCTACTATAAAGAAACCTGAGCACTGAAGAATTGATGTTTTTGAACTGTGGTGTTGGAGAAGACTCTTGAGAGTCCCTTGGGCTGCAAGGAAATCAAACCAGTCAATCCTCAAGGAGATCAGTCCTGAATATTCATTGGAAGACTGATGCTGAAGCTGAATCTCCAAAACTTTGGCCACCCGATGAGAAGAGCTAACTCCTTAGAAAAGACCCTGATGCTGGAAAAGACTGAAGGGAGGAGAACGAGAAGGGGATGACCGAAGATGAGACGGTTGGATGGCATCACCAACTCGATGGACATGAGTTTGAGCAGGCTCTGGGAGTTGGTGATGGACAGGGAGGTCTGGCGTGCTGAAGTCCATGGGGTTGCAAAGAGTCGGACACGACTGACCAACTGAACTGAACTGAAAACATTACTTACACTTTAAACTTGATACTTTAGGACCCTGTGACAAGGAGAGCCTCGCCCCACATAATTTCCCAGCCTAAGTTGATTCCTAACAGTGTCCTCACAGTCTCTGTGTACCTTCCCCTCCCGCTTCTCTTCTCCCTACTAGGCTTGGACCATAAGGCCCAGACAGCATCAGATTAAAAATATTCATTTATTTCTTAATGCTTTTTAAATTCCAGAAAAGATACTAGTTTTGCTCATCTCCCAGCCTCTTTTTTTTTTTTCATTTTCCCAGAGTGACACAAATTTTCCCCCAAGCCATGTGCCTTATATGGTTCTCCTCCACTAACATGAAATCCAGGTTCCTCCCATATCCACACTGGACCAATAATTAATTTATCCATTTGCTTACCTTTTCATTCATTGTTTTTTTCGTTCCCTCAATAACAGTCCTGCCATTCTCTCATCTATCCTGGCATCTCTTCCTTCGTTACTTCACTAATTCATTCGTGGGGTCCTTCATTCACGCGTTTATTCTCATATATATTCATCTATATATTAATCATATTTTAATATATATTCATGTATATATCCACCCACTGAGTAATTCATTCCGTTTTTCACTCACATCAGTTCTCTCATACAGATATTCATTCACTCATTGATCATCCACAAAAGTCACCGGGTGCTCACATGGTCAGGATTTGCCTTAACCGATTCATAGAAGATGTGACCTCTGTTCTTGAGAAATTCACAAGCCAGTCAAGAAGACAAAGAAAAGACAAACAAACAAACATCGCAAATGTTGGGTGATCAGGGTTGTGCAAGGGAGGCAGAGGAGGGCATAAACTTGACAAGAAAAGTAAGTAGTAACAACTGCGTGCCTACTATGTACCTAGTTGTTTGCATGTATTATCTGATTTAAATGGGATTCTCCAGGCAAGAATCCTGGAGTGGGTTGCCACTTCCTCCTCCAGGGGATCTTCCCGACCCAGGGATCAAAGCTGCGTCTCTTACATCTCCTGCACTGGCAGGTGTGCAGATTCTTTGCCACTAGTGCCACCTGGGAAGCCCATATATTCTAATAAGTGTGCTTAATTCAATCCGCTTAACTGTTAAATCAGCTCTACTTCTGTGAGTTTTGATAATGGGATAGAGGCTTCCAAGGTGGCTCAGTGGTAAAGAGGGCATGTGGGGGAGGGGAGAGACGGAAGGAGAGACGGGGTACAGGGAGGAGGGAGCAGGTGCGGACCACCCAGGCTGGAGGTGAGAGACCTTTCCTACTGGAGAGCTCATCCTTGGGACTCTGTGGTGGAAACTGTTCTGGAAACTGCTGGAGGCTCCTGCTCTCCCCAGCCCTTGGGGGTTGCCCTGGTGGCCAGACATCCCATCTTCCTTCTCAACCATCTTGTAGGAGGATTGGCCAGTATGAGGGGAGAGCCTCCCTTCTGTCTTGTCTATATGCTGGGTCTCCTACCTTAAAGAATGAATCATTTCACAGGGCTCTATTTTCCCCCCCTCTGACTGACTTGTGTTTTAATTTTCAACTTTGTATTTCTGAGGATTAAGCCCATGGAGTACAACCCAGGAAAATCTGTGAATATGATTTCTCTCTTTGTAAATCATATAACATAGGAACCACAGGCCGCTTTCCAGATGGCGATAGGGCTAAAGAGCCCGCCTGTCAATGCAGCAGTCGTAAGAGAGGCAGGTTCGAGCCCTGGGTCGGGAAGATCCCTGGAGTAGGAAACGGCAACCCATTCCAGTATCCTTGCCTGGAAAATTCCATGGACGGTGGAGCCTGGTGGGCTACAGTCTACGGGGTCGCAAAAAGTCGGACACGACTGAGGATGCACGTATGCACGCACGTCCTTTTAAAAGGTGATGAGGCCGATTGTGCTTCGTACATAGACTCAGTTAAGATCTGAGCCCAGGCACCTTCATTCCACTCCCCAGGCTCTTAACCACTCCGCTACATGCACTAGTAATATTATCTGTGACCTCAGTTTAGACTAGCATTTCTGGGAAGTGGTGCAGGAGAAATCAAATGAGAAAAGCGTGGAGAAGCAATTGGAAAGGGAGAGAGTGGAGACTACATGCTATGCGTCTCCATCAAACCTAAGATAGCTTGTCCTTCCAGAGGAAGAGGGAGAGACAACGGTGCAACTCAAGAGGGGCTTCGAAGTGCGTCCCAGGCGGAGCATCAGGAGCATCTCGTGGATCAGGACACGCCCGGCTGTCGTTCCAGGTTTCTCCCACGGGCCTTCCAGTCATGGCGACACTTCTGTTGCCCTCACCACCACTGCGAGCTGTTTTATTTACTTCTGTAAATATTATACTAGGACTTTGTGCGGAGCTTTATCATAACATATAGTCGTTAAATAATACCTACAGGATGAATGTCAAGTGTTCCATAATGGAATCACACACTGCCTAGAATTGCACTTTATAGAGAAGACAGGTCAGCTGGCCGGGACTGCCCACCAAGCAGTTAGCCTAACCGTCTGGGTCCCAGAATGCCGGGGACATGGAGAGGGGACTGTGATAGCCAGAAAAATAAATGTAGTCGGTGTTGAAAAGCAAAGGACAGATTCACATACAGGGGACCACTGAACCCGAGTCTAAGCAGGGCGCAGGACCAAAGCTGGGGCCTTGAGGAGGTGTGCAGGATTGTCTTAGAGTAGCCTGGACACTGGCCCTGAAAATCAGAGCCAGGGAGTGAACGCCACATGCCTGTAATATTCGGGTGTTTGCACAAGTTCCTGGCAATTTGCATCGGTTCAGAAGCCCCAGCAGAGAAAATAGTCTTACGAGTGTGGAGAAAATGAAGGTTTTTAGCTCCAGTGGGGTGGGTTTTATTAGAACTGTTATTAGACTGTTGTACAAAAAGCTCATTAGAAACTCATCGGGGCTCTCACAAAGTGCTGCCCATTTTTAATCACTGCCTTCCTTTTGATTCCTCCATGGGTTTCCTGATGCCATCTGAACACTGGATCTGTTAAAGGTGTGGAGAGAGGGACAGTTTCCGGCTCACCTGTCATTGGAATCCAGGGCCAAACACCCGCAGGTTGTGTCCCGCAGAGTGTTGAAGGGATGAAGGGGACCTGGCAGGTGGTGAACTGTAGCAGGTGCTTTGACATATAGTATTCTATATTACAACAGCCAGAGGAAGCAGAGAATCTGACATGTCAAGTGGCTTTTACAAGGTCACACAGCTCCCCTGTGGCAGAATCAGCATTCAAACCCCAGTTGGTCTAACTGCAAAGCTTCTACTTTTTCTGGGGCTTCATGCTGCCCCCCAGCAATGGGGTAGCTTTTTTTTTTAATATATGCTGGTGGTGGTGGTTTAGTTGCTAAGTCATGTCCAACTCTTGCTGTCCCATGAACCGCAGCCAGCCAGGCTCCTTTGTCCATGAGATTTCCCAGGCAAGAACAAGGGAGTGGGTTGCCCTTTCCTTTTCCATGAGGGTAGCTTCTGTAAAAGGAGGGGTTTCTCATTTCAGGTTGGCAACCTAGGATGTGCAGAAGGGAGAGGAGAGGTCAGGAGGAGAGAGGGTGGAGAAAAAGGATCATTTCACGTCAGTTTCAGCCTCAAAGATCACTCTCCAGCTGTCAGCTGAGCCCACAATCACTGCGGAGCTTTATTAAGGAGCAGAAGTCACGGAAGAGGGAGGTAACAGATTTAAAATTAACTTGCCAAACTCCCCATCAGTACTGTGACAGTCCCCAGGAACCAGTTCAGCGACCCGCATACCAACTTGACAATATTAACATAACTTTGTCCGAACAAAAGCTTCCCCTCTGTCTTTTCAAGAAAAGGTAACTTGGGGGAGACAGGCATTCTTTGCCTTTTCTGGCACCTCTGTGACAGGTCCCTTTGCGCCAACCCAGGAGTGCACATTCCATAAACTTCCATTCTCCTTCCATCTTTCTGGGGACTGCCACCCACGGCATGACGACAAAGACGGGCAGAGAGGTGCTTCCCCCCTTTTGGGACCTACTAAGTGGATGCAGACAGGAAAGAGACCCTCACACTCCTGCCACCTTCTGAAGTCCAGCTTGAATTCCCTTGAATTCCCTTTAGCCTTTCTGTTTGGAGCGACATGCTCTCTGTACCAGCTCGCAGCAGTGCACCAGTCTATCCCCTTCTTTCCCGTCACCTAATAACCTCTTACCCACCCTTCACATCTCATCTCAAACATTACTCCCTGAGGAACACCTACCTGGACTCCAAACATCCCCGTGTGGGTTCTAGATGTTTGTTCAAGGTGCACCCTGACTTCCAAACATCACACTGCACAACTCCCTTGATTGAATTTCACTCGAATAAGCACCTTCCTTTTGTTACCTATGAACTCAGTAGGCAGAGTGACTCTATAATTTATCATTTAACCCAGGTGACTTTTGTCCAGGGACAAATGCTAAAGAAGACAGGACTCTGGGAGAAAAGGCATAAACTAGAATCATCCTAGTCAAACTGGGAGGTATGGTCATCCTATGAACATGGGCATACGCTGCCCCTGTCTGGCTTTCTCTGTATCTCCATCACTTCGGACAGTGATGAAAATTTATTAAGTGCAGGATACCTGTTCAGTGAATGAATGAAACGGTTTCTTTTTTTAAAACGAGTCTTAATGACAGAACCTTTTCTGACTTATTTTCTTCCTCTCTTCCTTTCCTTTCCTCCCTTCCTTTTTTCTTCCCTCTCTCCCCACTTTTTTTTTCCTTTTCTTTTCTCCTGCCTTCCAAGTTGTTAATCATTCCTATGCATTAAGCTCTGTTTTTTTTTGATATCACTGGGCATACAAATAAACATGGTTTCTGCCTTGAGGGTGAGAAGGAAAAATAAGTAGCCAGTACTGAGTATCTACCATGGATCAGTTGATTTAAAGGCCACATATTATTTACCACCTGATCAATCAGGCAGTTAATATAACCACTTTGTACAAGCAAGCACAATAAAGTTCAGAGAGGTCAGGCAACCTGAGCAAGCTCACACAGCTCAAGGTCCCCAACCTTCCTGGTACCAGGATTTCGTGGAAGACAGTTTTTCTATGGACGGGGGGGTTGGGGGGGGGTTGGTTTTAGGATGATTCAAGTGCATTACATTTATTGTACACTTTATTTCTATTATATCAGCTCCCCCTCACATTATCAGGCATTTGATCCCAGAGATTGAGGACCCATGATGTAGCTAATAGCAACAGAGGTTGAATTCAGTTCTACCTGAGTCCAAAGCCACAGTCTCATCAGTCAGCCTCATCTTCACCAAAGGAAACAGAAATATAAAGGAGCATATTATATATATATATATAATATGGAAATATAAAGGGTGTAATGCATCATGACTGAGGGAAGTTTCCAGTCCTGGGTGGGCATGAAAGCTACTCTGACCCACAAATCTCATATACTCTATCCACAGACAAAATCAACGCGTAAGTTACAGCTACCACTTGCTGAGACCTTAGGCATGTAGACACTTTGCTAGGCCTTGACGACTTACCAAGGCTTTCCTGGTGGCTCAGCTGCTAAAGAACTCACTTGCCAGTGCAGGAGATACAAGAGATGCAGGTTCAATCCCTGGGTCAGGAAGATCCCCTGGAGACGGAAATGACAACCCACTCCAGTATATTACTGCCTGGAAAATCCCACCAACAGAGCTACCTCGCAGGCTCTAGTCCATGGGGCTGCAAAGAGTTAGAAATGGCTGAGTGCACACACACACACACTCGGGGACTTACTATGAACATTCAATAATGATTCTGGGTCTCATTTTAATAGGTCTCATTTCTAGGTTTCATTTCAAGAATCACAGAAATATGAATTTAATTTGGATTTCTACAAGTATGTCAGAGGAAGAAGAGCACAAGGACCAGACCTACGATTTTTTTTTTTTTTCATTTTCTCATACAAGGAAACTAAGACTGATTAAATAATCAGAACCACATTGCAGAGAGCTAGGATTTGAATCCATTTCTACTTGACCCCAAAGCTTACGTCACCGCCCTTCCCTCCCCCCTTGCCTTCTGAATAATGCGTCCTAAACCCAGCAGTGGGGCAGAGCAAATTCGTCCCCACCACCTTCTAAGCTCTGTTGCCTCAGTGCCTTTATATGCAGAGCGGATGTAACATTGGTTCATCTTCATAAACTTGTGAGGATTAAAGAAGATACAACATTTGAAGCACTTCACAGAGTATCTGACCCACAGATACATGCTCAGTAAATAGCAATTATTATCATCATTAATATCATTAGGCAGCGTTGAATTACTGACTAAGATAATTTGATGGTCGATCACACACATAATATCCTGCACTGTTGAAGGTGAAATCGCTCAGTCGTGTCCGACTCTTTGCGACCCCGTGGACTGTGGCCCACCAGGCTCCTCCGTCCATGGGATTCTCCAGGCAAGAATACTGGAGTGGATTGCCATTTCCTTCTCCAGGGGATCTTCCCGACCCAGGGATCGAACCCGGGTCTCCCGCATTGGAGGCAGATGCTTTAACCTCTGAGCCACCGGGGAAGCACCTTTTAATGTGGCTGTTTTGATAACATTCTCCCTCTCCCCGACTGCCACCCCCGTCAAGTCCCTCCGCCTGGCACAGTGCTACGGAGGCAGTGGAGTGTGTGGCTCTGTGGTGGAAGGGATGGGGTAGATGGATATTTGAGTTTGGGTTTAGAGCCAGACTGCCTACATCCCAATCCGGGCTCTACCCTTTGCAAGCTGGATGACATTAAGAAAACGGGTATCACTGTCGGAAGAACTGAGTGGGTTTAAACAGGCAGAGCTAATCCTGGCTTCTCCTTGTATGTTACTGGGGACTCATCCCCAGCCTCCCGTGTTGAAGGCTCTTTAACCCTCTGACCTTCAAGTATGGGAGCCTCTGGGCTAGGGGCTCAGGTCCTTCCCTTGTCTATCTCCTCCCTGGTGAACTTGTTCCTCTTATTTCTTTTATGCCATCTACAGGCTAAATAATCTACAACATGTGTTTCAAATCTGCTCTCTCTTCTGCGGGACTGGCTTCCTGACATCTTAATGAGGATATATATTAGACATAACCAGATGACTGAAGCAGGGTGATGAATGAAGAGAGAAAGCCTTAGTCACTCAGCCGAGTCTGATTCTTTGTGACCCCATGGACTGTAACCCGCCAGGCTCCTGTGTCCATGGAATTCTCCAGGCAAGAATGCTAGAGTGGGCAGCCATTCCCTTTTCCTGGAGATCTTCCTGACCCAGGGATCAAAACTGGGTCTCCCTCGTTGCAGGCAGACTCTTTATCTTCTGAGATACCGGGGAAGCCCCAGGGTGATGAGACCCAGGGTTTTACTACACTACTCTCTACAGTTATAAACATCTGGGATCCTCCACAATCGAGCTCATTGTTTAACGTGGTCACAGATAGATTTCTATTTCTACTCCCCTCCCTTGTGCCTGCTCCCACCGTCCTGTCGCCATCAATGGCTCCTCCTTCCTTCCAGCTGCTCAAGCTAGAAGCGGGGAGCCAGCCTGCGCCCCTCCTTTCTCTCCCTCATCAGTACACCCGATGGTGCTCCCTTGAGGACACACCCAGCATCTGCCCACCTCTCGCCATGTGGACACCTACCACCAGGCTCCACTGCCTTTTACCTGGGCCGCTGCAAAAGCCCTGAAACTGCTTTCCATGCTTCCACCCTGCCCGCCAAAGTCGATTCTTCACACCCCAGATGGAGTGGTCTTTTAAAAATGTGAGTGATATTATAGCCCACTTCTGCTCAAACCATGTGTGGGCTTCTTTCTCTTCTCGCTCAGAGTAAAATTCAAAGTACTGGACTCATGTGACTCATAAGGCCCTGTACAAATCGCCACACTGCCTCTCTTGACATCCATTACCTTTTTATTTACAGCCCTTTCCCCTACCACTCGCCCACTCTCTCACTACTTTCCCTTCGCCTCTGGGCTCCTTTTTGTTCATGGAATGTGTGAAGGGTCTGTGAACTCGCTGTGCCCTCGGCCTGGAAGCTTGTCCCTATATATCTGCAAGACTGACCACCTCACTTGCTAAGATCTGTGCATGAATGTCACCTTATCTAAAGAAGGCTTCCCTGTCCAGCCTGCATTAAGTAGAATCCCCTGCCTAGCACACCCCAGCCTCCTGCTCCTGCTTCCTCCAGAGTGGATACACTTGACATAATATATATTTATTTGTTGGTTATCCCTCACACTAGACTATCACTCACGAGGTCAGGGGTTTGTTTGTCTGTTTTCACTGCTTTAATGTGTTGTGCTGGGTTCTGCTATACAACATAGTCAATCAGGTATGCGTACATACACCCCCCCATCTGAATCCCCCTCTCTCCGTATCCACCATCGCGTCTGGCAAGGTCCCCACAGAGCACCCAGCTGAGCTCTCTGTCTCTACAGCAAGCTCCTACTGGCTGGCTGCTTTACCCAGGGTAGAGTGTACATGTCAGTCCCGACTGGTAAGGGATTGAAAGTCAAAATATTCAATTAGCTCATGCAGCTTAATATCAAAAGAAACAACCCAATTAAAAAGTGTGCAGAAGCCCGAAATAGACATTTCTCCAAAGAAGACATATAGATGTCCAAGAGTCACACAAAAAGATGATCGACATCACTAATTATTAGAAAAATGCAGATTAAAATGACAATGAGGTGGTGTTGGAGAAGACTCTTGAGAGTCCCTGGGACTGCAAGGAGATCCAACCTGTCCATTCTGAAGGAGATCAGCCCTGGGATTTCTTTGGAAGGAATGATGCTAAAGCTGAAACTCCAGTACTTTGGTCACCTCATGCGAAGAGGTGACTCATTGGAAAAGACTCTGATGCTGGGAGGCATTGGGGGCAGGAGGAGAAGGGGACGACTGAGGATGAGATGGCTGGATGGCATCACTGACTCGATGGATGCGAGTCTGAGTGAACTCCGGGAATTGGTGATGGACAGGGAGGCCTGGCGTGCTGCGATTCATGGGGTCGCAAAGAGTCAGACACGACTGAGCGACTGAACTGAACTGAACTGAGGTTATCACTTCACACCAGTCAGAATGGCCATCATCAAAAAATCTACAAACAGTAAATGCTGGAGAGGCTGTGGAGAAGAGGATGCCTTCTTGCACTGTTGGTGGGAATGTAAACTGAAACAGTCACTGTGGAAAACAGTATGGAGATTCTTCAAAAATCTACCATATGACCCAACAATCCCACTCCTGGTCACATACCCTGAGAAAACCATAATTCAAAAAGACACACGCACCCCAGTGTTCCCTGCCGCACTATTTACAATGGCCAAACCATGGAATCAACCTAAATGTCCATCAGCAGATGAATGGATAAAGAAAATGTGGTATGTGGACACGAGGGCACATATGCATTTTATGCCTTTTGTTCTGTTGAGTCCTGGTTCCCTAGAACCACGAGTGGCATGTAACAGGTATTTAATTGTTGATGGAATGAATAGGTAATATTTTTGGTGGAATGAAGATACAGTGGTACCTGGTGGAGGGTAAACACTATATATTATTACTATTAATAATAACAGGTCTTGCTATTACTGTTACTACTACCACTGCGGTTACTTTTATTCAAGGATCTGGTTCCTTGTATTTCTTATCTTAGTTTTCTCAGAGCAACACAACGAGGTGGAAGGATGCTTATTTTACATATGAAGGGATTAGGCCAAGCAAGGCGGCAGCACCTGCCTCACCTGTGTGAGGCCCAGCAGCCCAGAAAGTGGAGTCACGCACCTCCACAGCCCAGGTTTCCCCATCTCCCTGGGGTCCTAGCTTTTCCACAGTGGTGTGGTATTCACCAGTGGGATCCCAACCCCCAACATTAGAATGTTCTTTGAGTTACTGCTGAAAAATGTACTTCCTGTGGAGAGGAAGGGAAGTCGCTCAGTCGTGTCCGACTCTTTGTGACCCCATAGACTGCAGCCTGCCGGGCTCCTCTGTCCGTGGGATTTTCCAGGCAGTAGTACTGGAGTGGATTGCCATTTCCTTCTCCAGGGAATCTTCCCAACCCAGGGCTCGAACCCGGGTCTCCCGCATTGTAGACAGAGGCTTTTACCGTCTGAGCCACCAGGGAAGTTAAGAAATATAACTAAGTTGGGAGGATGCGTAAAAAGCAATATATTTTATGTATCTTTTGTGACAGCAAAGCGAGAATGGTATTTAATCTTATTTGTTTGAATTTATATAAAGAAACACTGGAAAAATAATAATGAGGAGGAGGTAGCAGAAAACAAATAGAGAGAAACATGGAGAGGAATACCATTCCTCACTGGATTTTTTTTTTTTTTTTATTTTTACATTTTGTGTTGGTTTCTGTCATGCAGCAATATAAATCAGCCATAATTATAGGTACATCGCTGCCCCTTTGAGCCTCCCTCCCTTCCCCTCAACTCATCCCTCTAGGTCATCACAGAGCCCTAGACTGGACTCCCTGTGGATGTCTTTTATATTGCTTTTATTCTTGAACTTTGTAAGAGTAATGCCTATTAAAAAAAAAAAAAATCAGTTAAAACAATGAGCCTGCCCAACCATCACAGCCAAGAGGAGCCTAAGGAGACAAGCATCTAGAGGTAAGGCGATGGCTAAGCTGGTTTAAAGTCTGCCCAGCGTGGTCAGACTTCAGGCAGGCTGCTTCTTCAGGCCTGGGTCCCTGACTTTCCTTCTTTTAAAGCATTTCCTTCAGAGGACTCATCACTGTAAATTCCTTCTCTGCCTTGTGATATGTAAATCTTTTAAAAAGCCTCTTGCCTGTTTTATAACCCAAGAATGTCTTTCTCAAGGATCTGGGAGTCATCTCCTTGAATGTAATCATCGATGAAAAGAGCATAGCAACAGAGCTGCAAATTCAGAAACCACTGCACTGTGTGAGGCAGAGCCCCCTGGACCCTCTCGCCCTGAAGCCCTTCAGGACTTCTCCACTCCCATTGCCTCAGCTTTGCTTCAGTGGAACCGAGTCCAGACCTCCCTCCCTTGACTGCAACAGCCTCAAATAAAGTCTTCCTCGACGGACACTGTCCGGGACAAGTTTGCTCTGATGGAGCACTAGATGAGATCCTGGATCAGGAGGAAAAAAAACTAAAGCAATCTGAATCTGATCTTATTCAAGGTTATGGAATAGGGGTGACAAGTCTGAACTCCATTTCACTGAAACAAAGAGCAGGAAACTTTTTAAGGCTGGGGTGAGTGAGGAGAAAGGTATTGGGGGACTTCAGTGGAACATGGACAAATGGGATGTGCCCCACCCAGCACAATGACTCCTGAATTTGCAAGGTATGTCTCTGCTCTCTTCATTGACGATTATATTTCACACAGATGGATCCCAGCCCATTGAGAAAGGAAAAACTTAACAAGCACAGACTTAAGACAATACCAAAGAACAGAACATTCTTTTCCCCTTTACACTAATGTTCACCTCTGGGAGTCTTGTTCAGCTTGCATCTCCAGAATCTAGCACAAAATAAGTACTCAATGTATATTAATTGATCGAATCACAGGGCTGAAGGAGAATGTAATTGCAGCTTAGTTTAATTTCAAGCTGAGTTTCTACCTTCTTTACAAGTACAGCTGCAAGATGCTGGTATGGCTTCTGGGCTTGTATCTTTCCAGTGACTGGGTCCTCAATAACTGCTTGGAAGTAGTTTGTTAATTAACAGAAAACTGGAAAGGTGTCCCTTGGTGTAGCTTTAGTTCTCTCAGCTATGAGATGGCAAGGGAGACCAATCCCTCTCTCCTTTCTGTTTCCTCTGACTCCGGAAAGCATTCAAAACAAGCTAAATATCTTCAAGGTCAAAGCATTAGGACATTCACAGTGAGGGGATGGAGAGGTGGCTGGCTGATTCAAGGTTAAGGTTCTTTCAGATGGTTAGGGATACACTGAATTAACCAGTACTGGGGTACCCAAATGCCTGCATGATAAGCTCCTGGCATGTGCCTGCTAATTAATTGCCCACTTAATGGGCTCCTCGGAGGATCTTATGAGACATAAAAATAAATGCTCATTTTGGACTCTTAAAAGCCACCTTTGAGGTGTTTCACTACATTATCATTAATAGTAATTTTTCAGTGGTGATATTACATAAAACCCTAGCCACTGCCCTTGGAGCTTTCCGTATTAATTCACATCTAATAAACTGTGATCGTATCTTTCATTGAATTGTTACTCAATACATTTCTATTCAGGGCATCTCCCTGAGATGGAAATATTTCCCTAAAAATTAATTTTCTTGATTCACATGCGTAGGCTTATTAATGTGAGCTTAGAATAGACTTACTTTTGCATTTCTCTGGAAGGAATACAAAAAAAAAAAGGAATGCTGGTGAATTTGCATCTCACATGATCTCCAATGTGCCAGGACGCACACTCCAGCACATAATTTTGGAGTAAGTGGTATCTCACAGATGCTCAGATTCATGTTAGGAAAATGTCACTAACATTTGCACACGTCTCTACACTTTGCAGAGCATTTTAACCTGGCTTTTCTCATCACCTCCCCCTCCCCACCGTAACTCTCCTGTGGGACTGGCATTATTATGTTCCCTGATTTAGTGGTGAGCAGTCTGGGCTCAGAAAGGTTAGAAGACCGTGCAGAGGCTTACAGCCAGTAATGGCCCCATTACTGTGGTGCTTAAAGAACCCTTCCTGACTGAAGGCCCATTGCTCATCACGGCTTCTTTCTACTGTCCCGTCCCGCACCCTCTTTGTGATCCACCTTGATGTTCATGTCTGCTGATGTTCTGCGCTTTTACTTGCCTGGAGCACTCTCCCACACAGCTCACTGTTCATCACATCCTCCAGGTTTCAGCTAGCATCTGTCAGGAAGTCTTCCCTGCTTAGGACACCAAGGCTGGGCCGGCCGTCCATTTACATCAGAGTAGGGACCTTGCCTAGCTCTGTCTTTTCATCCCCCACACCTAACACATCAGAGGTGTCCTTTAATGAAAACCTATTAAATAAAAAATCAGAGTGGTAAAGCCAGCACGGCAATCTCTGACCTCAAGTGCATTCCTGTGGCGACACCCCATTCCCTCATGTAATTAGCCCAATGACAATAACAATAATAAATGACTTCTGAAGTGTGATTTCTTTAGAGAGTAATATACAGGCATTGCCTTAGCATAATGCAAATATAGTAAATTTTCAGTGCTGTGTACTCCATTAATTAAGGATGTATAATGCCTGGCCAGGGGCTGGGCTGGCTTGTACCTTTGGAGTGTTTATTTATAAAAGAGATTGCTAAGCACATTAGTACATTAGCAGTGTAAACAAGATCACTGGGGAAATGGCAGAAGATACTTAAGAGAACGAACTGCCTGGAGTCACTTTGGAAGCACCCATTATGAACAAACAATCACTGTGCTAATTACAATTGCTCTGCTAATTACAATTACTGTGCTAATTACAATCTATCCTTATCTGCTCCGAAGCTTCCCTACCAACTTTTCCTTATGAGTACTCAGACCAGCCTGAGTTACTGCCTGCCTTTGAGTGTGATGAAACTGGCTCCTTAAGAGTTATCTTTGGTTCAGATGCCTCAGGGGTCCCAGTAAGTATCCCCTTCCAAGAAAAAAAGAATGTAGTCAGGGATTTTGAAAGTTAAAAACAAAACCAAAAGGAGAGGGAAGTTGAGTAGAAAACTGGAAAGAGAAGTGAAATGGACCTGGCTGTTTCAGCACCTTTTGCAGACAAGAGATGTACCCTCAGGGTAGTTGGAGAATTCAAAATACGCTGTGTATAATTTGTTTTCCTCATAAAATGACCACGCATGATATATTTAGAGATGTGAACAGTGACAATAAAATGTTTTTAAAAATAAAGCAGCTATTCTTCTTTCTTCTCTTTCTATAATTAGGGAGGGAGATTGGAGAGGCCTTGTTTAAAAATGGATTGCAATTCCCAGCTCCCCACAAAAATAAATAAATAAAAAGCATCTTCCACTAGGTCTTAATTTTACTACTCTCTTTCTGTCCCCAATTAAACTAATGAGTGTTGACGGTATGAGATTTTGGTCTCAGCACTTAAGAATAATAAAGCTTCACCCAGACTAATGTCCCTTCCCAAATGGATTTCTCACGGATTTTCAAGGAGTCTGCCTTCCACCTCTGATCTAATGCAAACTGCAGCTCAGCTCTCCACTGGAAAGGATTTTCCACGGCATCCGAAGACGGCTGGAACTGTAGAGCAGGCAGATGGAGGGGACTCAGATGTGGGCACCCAACTGCAGCTTCAGGACACCGGAGACCAGATAAGCACCTCCTCCACTGGTACTGATGCTCAGCATCCCTGTACCCATCCGTGAGCAGAGCCGACAAACGGATGCAGAGGATGAATTACGCTGCACTATGCACTAGAGGCCTCTTGAATTGCAGGACAGCACTGTCCGCCCCGGCTGCTGCAAGTCCAAGACCATCCCTGCGCTTGGTCACTCTAGGGGGAGACTCCTCTGGGACTCCGTGGTGTCCCAGCACCATTGGTCTTGGGACTCAGTTGCTGCTTTCAAACAGGTGAACGGAGGGGCAGCCGTCCTTCTCCAGCCTCAGGCCTAACCTGGCCCCACACTGAGCATAAAGTCCAGCTTAGCAGTCTGCTATTCAAACTGGTCCTTGGACCCAGGAGTTCATTTGAAATGCAGAGTCTCAGGCCTTCCTCACAACCCAACCAGAGCCTGTGTTTTAGCAGGAACCCCTGGCATGTGTGTGCACGGAAGGGTCTGAGAAGCACTGGCACATTTCTTGTGTACTGAGTCCTGGCTCTAAGCAGACATATGGGAAAGCCCTATCTTTAGATGGAGGTTTTGTGTATAAAGAAGGTGATGAGCTATTATTTGGTTTCCTGTTCTTTGACGATCATATGGTTTCAGGCCATCGGCACGTGGCATCGTGGAAGCCACAACTCCCTTTTCTAAGCTTCAGTTTTCTCATGTAAAAAGCACAACAGGCAACCTGCTCTGTCCACGTGTGCCACAGGGGGAATATCTGCCTATGCCCCTCAGAAACCAGCTTCAGAGAGAAAAGAAGAAATAGCTCTACAATATCAACCGTGCTTAAAGGCGTCGAGAAACATACCAGAACATGTGATGAGCTGAGAGGAGGGGGAGAAAATCAGAAAAGCTGGAAGGTGATCAAGACTGATAGAGGGTCCAATAAGGCTTACTGCTGAAGCTTCGTTCTCTTGGGACAGACATCCTTTTCTATTTTTTCTTTTAAAGTTGTTCCAAGTTTGGGGGAAAGAAGTCATCTTGCCTCCCCGCAGCTCCGGAGCCCCTTCCTGCTTGAGGCGGGAGTTCTGACGGCCGGACCCTGGCCGGGTCCCCGTGCCTCCTACGGACGTCCCTCCTATACCCGCAGAGTCCGCGAGGATCCCATGCTGGATCTCCAGGCGCTGGCCGGCCCGCCCAGACATCCTTTTCAATTGGTCAACGCCAATTCTATGCCACTCATTAAATATTTTTAATATCACCCCAGAGGAGGTAGATAAACTTAATTCTGGAACTTTGGGATCTAGGTCCAGGTTATCAAGTTCCACGTGGGGCATATATGAGCATCTCAATTTCACATTTCTACTTATATATATTTTACTGTAGGTCATTCAGACAGAAACAAAGAGGGCTATCCTATAGGATGGGGGTGATACAGCACATCGGCTAGGTTATATCTTTGCAAAGGCTGGATAAATACCCCCTCAAGAAGGTGACCTTGGCTGCTGCCCCATCTCACACAGCTGGCTGAGCTGTCTACTGCCAACAGGCCCATGGAGCAAGCATGAAGGGCTACATTTCTGTCTCTGTGCTGGGCATTTCACCGAAGCAATGTATTCACCAAAACACCTGTAGAGGTTAGTTGGAAAAAGTTGGGAGGATGACCATGACTCCAGTCCAGAGATGAGATCTGAAGGAATGCCCCAGAAAACATCTTCATCTACAGCATCGCTTTTGGAATTGAGGGGAAAGGAATGCAATTGAAAGAAGAGAAAACCACGTTTATTGAAAGCCTACTGCATCTAGGACCTTGCTTATTAGCTTTTAAAATCCCTCCTATAGCTCTTTTCACATGATACTAGTAAGATTATGCTCAAAATCCTTCAAGCTAGGCTTCAGCAGTACGTGAACTGAGAACTTCCAAATGTTCAACCTGGATTTAGAAAAGGCAGAGGAACCAGAGATCAAATTGCCAACATATGCTGGATCATAGAAAAAGCAAGAGAGTTCCAGAAAAATACATCTACTTCTGCTTCACTGACTACGCTAAACCCTTTGACTGTGTGGATCACAACAAACTGTGGAAAATTCTTAGGGAGATGGGAATACCAGACCACCAGACCTGTCTCCTGAGAAACCTGTATGCAGATCAAGAAGCAACAGTTAGAACCGGACATGGAACAACAAACTGGTTTAGAATTGGGAAAGGAGTATGTCAAGGCTGCATATTGTCACCCTGCTTATTTAACTTATATGCAGAGTACATCACGCGAAATGCCAGGCTGGATGAAGCACAAACTGGAATCAATATTTCTGAGAGAAATATCAACAACTTCAGATATGCAGATTATACCACATTAATGGAAGAAAATGAAGAGAAACTAAAGAGCCTTTCGATGAAAGTGAAAGAGGAGAATGAAAAAGCTGGCTTAGCAACTGAACAACAAATAGCTCTTTGAGGATATGTTGGGGGTAAAACCCACTTTCCCTGTTGAAGATCTTGCAGTTCAGAGAGATTAAGAGATAAGTCCAAAGTCACACAGTCAGGAAATGGCAGGTGTGGGATTCGGATCCTGTTCCTTCTTGTGGTGGCACCCTGACACCTTGTGTTGAATCACAGCCAAGAATGGGATCACGTGCCTGCAGAACTGTGCACACAAGGATGGCATTTGCCTAAGACTCCTCTTTAGCTCTTGACTTGGCCACTTGCTGTGGCACCACGGTCCTCCCCATCTGCTTAGAATAGGAACAAAACAGAGGTCAATCTCATTTAATCATCACAGTATCACCAGGAAGTGGGTCTTGTTATTATTCCTAATGTAGAGATGAGAAAGGTGAGCTTAATGAACTAATGCACCCAAGGTCAGACCACTGACAAGAGGCAAGTTAGGGCTCAGACTCTAGAACCTGGCATCTTAGATATGCAGCCATGAAATTAAGACGCTTGTTCCTTGAAAGGAAAGCTATGACAAAACTAGACAGCATATTAAAAAGCCAAGACATCACTTTGCTGCCAAAGGTCCACATAGTCAAAGCTATGGGTTTTCCAGTAGCCATGCACAGATGTGGGAGTTGGACCCTCAAGAAGACTCTGCAAAGAACTGATGCTTTTGAATTGTGGTGCTGGAGAAGACTCTTGAGAGTCCTTTGAACTGCAAGGAGATCAAACCAATCAATACTAAAGGAAATCAACTGAATATTCATTGGCAGGACTGATGCTGAAGCTGAAGCTCCAATACTTTGGCCACCTGATGCAAAGAGCCGATTCACTGGAAAAGACCCTGATGCTGGGAAAGATTGAGGGCAGGAGGAAAAGGGGGTGGCAGAGGATGAGATGGTTAGATAGCATCACTGACTCAATGGACATGAATTTGAGCAAACTCTGAGAGATGGTGAAGGACAGGGAAGCCTGGCCTGCTGCAGTCCACGGGGTCACAGAGTTGGACACAACTTAGCAACTAAATAACAACAGTATCCCCAGATCGGTAGATCATGTGAACCACCTTGGGATACAGGGGGAATTCATTTTCCCAGGTCCCTTATCTGGGGAAAAAAAATTGATTGGTGGGTCTCAGAACAGCACAAGGTGATTCTTGTGACCAGAGGAGTAGGAAAGATTTCACTAGCTATGAAGCTGAGTAAAAAAAAGTGTTACATGCCAGGTCAGAAGACCTCAGTCTTCATCTGAGCTCTGCCCTCTCCTTAATATACAGAAGGGAATCAGAAGGAGAGAATGGCCAAGAGTGACTACCAGGAAGTGGAGAACAGGAATGAAGACCTGCTCGCCTAAGGTGCACCCGACACGTGGGGCCTGACTCCTGCAGGTGATGTGAGTGAACCTTGGAAACATGGGGACACCGAAAGGAGACGCTTCACAGCCAGCCGAGGAGCGAGGACCCCAGGGAAAACAGCCCCGGGGACTCTTGTGATCCAGCCTCCAAGTTCTGTCCCTCGGTCCACTTCCAAGATCTGACCACCAGTCCCCCAGAGAAGGCAGCACATAGCTGTGTCTCCAGGCGGCCATTTGAGATTTCACCAAGAGCTAGGACGTTACTAAATAGGGAGGCTTGGGAATGTCCTAGAAAATCAAAAGCTATGCTACTTTCAATTGATAATTTCTCTACTACCTGCCTCCTTTGTTTTTTTTTTTTTTTTTTTTCTTTTTACAATAAGATTGTGGTATATTACAAAACACTCAGGCCTAAGAGTGCAGAAAAACAGCTTCCAGGCCTGGCTCTGCTGTTAACTCTTTATGGAACCGTGGCCTTGGTGTTACCATCTGTACAGTGGAGGAGGCGGATGCTATACACCTAAATCTTGCGAGTGAATACAGAGAAGCCCAAGAGACTGGGGTGGGAGGCCTGGCTTATTCATTCACTAGTTATATGTGATTTTAGGTAATTCACTTAAATTCCCTCAGGCACCTCACTGACAAATGGAGGGGCTTATACAAACTGTTCTCCAAACTTCTCCCATCGATAAAGTCTATGGTTCTTTGTGAACTGAATGAAGAAAATTGACAAGGGAACAGAAGTCTAATTACAGTTCCTCATCCTGGGAGGCTGGGAGGCAGCCCTGCGAAGTGGGCTTTGTGGTTAGACCCACGTGCTGTCAGTTCAGCTGCATGACTGTCAGGCTAGGTAGCCTAACACCTCTGGACCTCAGCGTGGGGAACAGTGTTGATGTCCCACGCATTTCTGGGTCTCTGCACCACGACCATAAGGCTTAAGGTGCCCGGTGGAACGGGAGCAGAACGTGCCCTCTAGGAGGCAGTAGGGAAGCCAAGTTCCATCCCCGCTATGACGGCATTCGTGGAAGCACATGAAGATCCCGTTCTGTCAGCCCAGATTCCCAAACACCAGAACCAGCATGACTGCTGTGACTCTCTCCAGAGCGTGCGGTATGAGCAACACACAGACTTTTCTGTGATGCCTCTGAGGTTTTGAAATCATGTGTTACCAAGACACAGTATAATGCAGTCTGACTGACAGAGTCATTTCTTTTTCTTTTTTTTGGTAAAACCAAGTTGTCAAGAGCTACTTTGCAACAGGTCTTGGAAAGATTAAGTGAGAAAACATAGAGTATGTAGTATAGGACCTAGCAAGTAAAAAAGTACCCACATGATTAAAGGGTAGGAAATGGGGAATGATCAAGAGCAGCGTGTACAATTAACCATGTCCCAGGAAGGCAGCAGAGAAACCATAGCTTTGGAGCCACTTAATAAGACGTGACTCAGGACCTTCAGCGGGGGAACAAGTGGGTGCCACAAGTGAAAGCCAGCTTTCCTCAGATCTTTTAAGAGAATCCTTCTGCTTCACCAGGCGTGGGTTGGTGGTGCTTCATCCTGAATGCCACATCTTACCCAAATTGTCATCTTACTCACCTGTACAGCATGCACGTCTGATAAGCAACCCAGACTGGAAACAGCCTTTCTAGTGAAGCTTTCATGAGCTCCTCACACTCTTTGGAGGTCATTTGGGAAGGCCTAGGAGCCAGTGTCTGCGGCTGGCAGAACCATCTTCTTTTTGATGAGGCATTTACAAAATGTACCATCGTATTTGCTCAGCCTCCATTCCCAAAGCAATGTCACCTCACTGCAACTTCTGAGACTCCAGCCTCAATAATAGTCCTTGACTGATGTTTATCTAAATTTCTGCCTTCTATAACCAAAGTTGACCTTTCTTTATAATAAAAATGAGGCGGAATGAATAGCGATGGGAGAGAAGGGGGAAGTAAAATACAAACCAACAAACAAATGAAACGACAAACACCACCCTCCTCCTACGAGTTCATCTCACTCCCACAGTCTCTGCCAGGATCTTCCTGATGGAGAGTTAAGGGAAGGGAATTCTTGGTGAGCCTGCATGGGTCAAGACCAACAGAGTTCACCAGAAGGCATGGGAAACAGCGAAGCTCAGCATCACTTTCTGGGTTTGGGGGCAATTCAGAGGTGAGATATTTGACTTTTCACATTTCCTCAGAACTTGGCATTTTACCAAAGGCTTTTTATGTGCTTTCATAATCCATCTGAACCTGATTCCTAATCCGGAGCTCTCTCTTAACACCATCCAGACTCTTAAAACAACACTTCCTCCCTCCTGGGAGTAAATGATGCTGTGGCTTTAGTCTGTTCTTCTTTTCTCTATCATTTCAGGTCTCTCCTTTAAGCCTTTCATCTTTCATGCCTCTCTAACTCCTTCACCTTCCACCATTTAACTACTCATCTCTTTAGCCCTTGTTAATCCTCTGTATCTCTTTAACCCTTTCAGTGCCTTAGTCCCTCCTTCTGTCACTCGGATTCCCACTTAATGATCTCCTCCATCCTCTCTCTGCGTGACTCTGCTTTGTCCCTCTGCCTGCTTCTCCTTATCACTCTCACCCAACTTCATCCTCCCACACAGTGGATGATTCCTGGGCTTGTCAGGGTCCTAAACTCTCCACATGCTCCTCTCCCAGAGATCAGCTGCATCCTACATGCGGCAACCTAGGAGGTGGCTAGGAAGGGGGTCAGGTGCCTGCAGAGGCACGTCTGTGGAAGTGGGGTTTGCCTGAGACCCCTCCTTCATTAGGAGTCTGGCAGCCCCCAAAGGCCCCCTCGTCCCCACTAGAAGCAGTCCCCTGCTAGCAGAGAGAAGCGGGCGGCCCTTCTCACCACGTGCCAAAGCGGGGACGTGCAGAAGTGACCTGCGTCACCTGCAACAGAGCCAGAGGTCAGGAGAACAGTGGTGTGGGAGTCACAGACTCAAACTTTCGGTCTCAGAAGGGCTCCAAATCATGACAAAGCGAAGTTGCCCAGACGTGTCTGACTCTTTGTGACCCCATGGACTGTAGCCCATGGGATTTTCCAGGCAGGAGTACTGGAGTGGGTTGTCATTTCCTTCTCCAATCATGCCAAGCACTGGGTAAATAATATCCATCCCTGGGCCTCAGTTTCCCCAGCTACACGATAAGGGGTGAGCATCTGTCAATCTTTAAGAGCTTGCCCAGCTCAGAAACTTGAAATGCAAGACTTCTGTAAAGCAGAAATCCAGGTTGTGCTTTCAGAGATTCGAGAGAGGACCTGAGAAGCAGACCTGCCTCCTGTCAGCGGTTGTTGGGTGTGGGCATCCGGGGGGCGGAGGGGTGGGGGTACAGAGCTGCACGGCGACTGCCACAGAGCAGAGTCTGCAACGGGGAGAGAGCTTGAAATCGCAGGCCAGGCCAGGCGGCTGTCGGGAAATGGGACACGTGGTAAGACGACTGGGGGGGGAGCGGCGCCTGCTGGTTACTCTGGAGGGCTGGACCGGAGCTTACCTGAAGGAGGGAGGGAAGGAGGAAGGGCAGGAAAGAAATGACAACAGCCTTTCGTGCTGAAAAACCGTACAGGCCTGTCTTCTGGAACCTGAAGGACAAAGGAGCCGCAGCTCCCCCTTATCTGGGGCTCAGGGAAGGAGGCTTTTGAAAGAGATAAATTTAGACTCACTAGAAGCCACTCACCTTCCCACAGAGGGAAGTCGACCGCCTTAGCATGGGGCTCCAAGTGGCCACATGGTCTGGGGACAGAAATAATTGCAAAGAAAGTTTAACTGAAGCCAAGGATAAGTGAGCTGAAGTGAAATGGGCTATTCTAATATAATGGGAGTCTAGGGAGTTCCCTAAATCTGGAGGCTGTTGTCAAAAGAGGAGTGTGATCTGTTCACTATACTCCCTTTCACAAGCAAATCAGGGTGGACTGGCCCTAGCTATTCAGGGAAAACCCAAGACTGAAGAGAACAACAAACAGAGTGTTTGAGGCAGAAGAAGACTCCTGATGGGGTTAAAATTCCGTGGGAGCCCAGAAACTCCCAGATCAGCCTTCGAGGAGCACAGCTCTCTCTTATCAACCAGTCTATTGATAGGGGGAAGGCAAGCCTGCTGGATAATCAGGCGATCTGAGTTCAAAGGCTAGTTCTAAAATGACTTGCCTTGTGACCTTAGCCAAGGCCCTTCCCCACATGCAAATGAGATCCTGAGATTCCAGGATGCCCCTTCAGGATCCAGTACCTTACTTCCCAATCTGTGTCCTTCATTTGGACCAAGCTAATCTTGACCCTTGAGAGTGGAAACTCGTGGATTTGATCATGTATCACATGCCAGTCACTCTGACGATTGCTATGAGAAATCAAACTACATAAAACAAGCAATGTGCCCATATCACAGTGGGATGCACGCACCCCTCACTCTCTCCAACTAAATTAGATCCCACTGTTAATTGATTTCCTGGAACACTGTATCTTTACTTCATAATACCTGCTACAAATTAAGATTCTTCATATCACGGTGATTGGGATATGGTAAAACACCACTGTTGAAAGATGAGGCAGAAAGACTCTGCTGGCCATGGATAGGGCTGGATTTTGGAGCTGGGTCAATCTGGAGATTTGCTTTCCTATTTCTCTGTCTCCTCTCATTTATCAATATATCCAGGCTTCTGCATGTTCCTTCCTGGACAGGAAAAGAACTATAGCTCTTCTCCCTCCCAGGAAGCACTATGCTTTGTCATCACTTCAAACCCCAGTTCCTAAGCCTTGTCCTTAATGAAGCCCTTTATTATTCCTTCTAATTTCTTTTGAAAGTCTTCAGATGGGAACTCTGAAAACCACTGGCATTCCCTAGAACATATCTTTGCAAATCCAATTTTCACATATTTGCTTTCTAATTGAGTGGGTGTCTTCTAGTACATTTGTAGATTCCTTTCTTGAAGGTGAGGGGCAGTTGATTTTTTCCTTTTGATTCCAGGCAGCATTATTCTACCCATCATCATGCTCAACACAGGGTTTCATAGACTACTGAAACGATAGAAAATCAAGATTCTAGAATCTCAGAATTGAGTAGCTCATCCAGATTGCCCTTAAATATCTCTCAGGGTTTTTCTGATCAAGTGCCATCCGTCTTGGCTTGAGCGTCTGGGTGGTAGAAAGAACATTACTGGGAGCTGGAGAACTCAATTCTGCATTAAACTGTTGTGAGACTGCCAGTCACTTCTGTCGCCCTTGACTCCTCCTCAACCTCACCCTTTGCCTGCAACTGCTCCCATTAGCCCTCTCAACTATATCCCCAAATCTCCTTTCTCAATTTTGTTCCCATCATTCTGGCTTGAAGCTGCTAACATTCTCATGTAGCTTCTGTAATAGACACCTGGTCGACCCCATTCCACTGTCTCCCTTTTCACTCTCACTGCATTCTACTCCCCACACAGCTACCATAAAGCTGAAAAAATGCAATGCAATCATGACATACCCCCCTCATTTATCCATTTAAGAGTTTCCCTCTTTGCTGTTAGAATAAAGCCTTAGCCTGCAAGACCCCCCTGATCTGCCATTGCTTACCACTCTGCCTTCACCTCCCACTACTCCTCCCCTACTTTCTCAGCTTCAACCACACCAGATTCTTCATTTCCGAAGTCAGTCAAGTTCCTTTCCCTCTTAGAACATCTGTCTCTGCTTGAAAAACTTTTCCAGTGCTAACCCTCACTCATCTTCCAGGTATTAGTTAAATAACACTTCCCCTGGAAACTAGACTGTGAGCCTTCTTATTGTTTTCTAATCCAATAGATGCACCCACCCCTCACTCTCTCCAACTAAATTAGATCCCACTGTTAATTGATTTCCTGGAACACTGTATCTTTACTTCATAATACCTGCTACAAATTAAATACTTAAGATTGCATGCCACACACACACACACTGTATCTAAACACCGCAAAGTCTAAAGCCATTTTATCTCATCTCCCATTGTGTTCCAAGTGGCCAACATGGTAGGTGGGACACTGCAGGTGCTCAAAAGCATGTGACAGCTACATAGATGAACAGTTCAGGGAATTCACATTTTCATTCTGGTTCTATAAAACGGGAAGGGATGTGATATGTTGGATTAGAAGATAAGACCAGGGCTGGGGAGTCAGTCAGATATACATCTGAATCCTTACTTTCCTTCTCACTGATGGTGACCTTGAGACAGGCAGTTTACCTCTCTGTAACTGAACATTTTCAACTGCAAAATGGAGGCCATGGTATCTCAAAGGGTTTTAATTGTGAAGCGGTAATTGCACTGTCCTGGCTCTTTAACTTCCCATCAGGGGGATTTGGGAAAGTCACTTAACGCTGCCGCTTCTTATCTGTATAAACAGGATGATGACAGCCTCCACTTCACAGGGCCCTTGTGAGGATGACATAAATCAGTGGATGGAAAGCGCTTAGAATGCCCACAGCACACACTAAATGAATGCGTGCGGCTATCGCTATTATTAAAACACTTAGTGAATAGCTTGACACACAGTGTGTGTTAGTCACTCAGTCACGTCCACCTCTTTGCCATCCCATGGACGGTAGCCCACCAGGCTCCACTGTCCATAAGATTCTCCAGGCAGGCATCCTGGAGTGGGTTGCCATTTCCTACTCCATGACATACAGTATTTCTTAATAAATAGTAGCTAGTATTACCACTCCTACAATCAACAATTATTAATTATTTGGCAGGATGAGGATGATTCTGATGTTGATGTTTCTTACCAGTTCTGACTTCTGTTGACATGACCACAAATGATAGGTGGAGCTTTCTTTGTGATAATATCCTATTACATTTTTATGCAAAACTGTCTAAAAGTACATATATATATTTTAAAAAGATCAACATTTCTTACATATGTAACAGTTCTCAGTTCCTCTCATGCTATCATCTTTCAGATTTTGAAGCATGAATAAATCCCACTGAAGGCCTCTCATCTCCAGACAGAACAGCCCCAGTTCCTTCAACTCTCCAGGAAGACTTTCCCAATTAGACTGCATGTCTAATCTTCATATAATTTGGACAACCCACTTGCTTTCCTGTTTATTCTCATATAGGAGTACTCTCATCTTTTAATTTCACATGTATTTCTATTTATTAACAAGGAAAGAGGTATTTGACATACCAATGAGAAAAAAACAGCAATTTCTAAACAGCTTTCCTGAGAGTTGGCATGTTTGTGTGTTTCTGTACTCATTGACATACAGATAGAGAAAGAGAGAGAGGTGTTTTAAGAATGTTCAAGAAAATATTAATTCTGGCTATTTCTGGGTGATGGGAATTTTATTTTCTACTTCATTAAATGTCTTTATTTTTGAACTGCTTGAATAGCCTACATAAGATACTTACTTTTTAATAGATGGAAAGATTAATTACCTTAAAAATTCCATTAACTATACTTATAGCATGATTTAAGATTGAAATTAAAATATGTGGAGAGTTAGAAAATGGGAGGATGGGGTAGACAAAGGCTTTGGTCAGTGGAAAACGAACTTCAGAGAATAGACTTTGCTGACTTCTAACACTTTGTGCATAGGCACTTGCGAGTCTAGAGTGATGCTGACCAGTATACCAGACCTCTATCCCATGGTGCCCATGGCTTCCTCCCCCTGCCCAGATTTTGGGTCAGCAACTTGACCAGTGAAGTGCAGGTGTCTGCCCCCCATACCTAAAAGTCATTTGGAAGACTTGGCCTTGGTTCACATGCTGGGTCCGGTTGTTGTAACCATGTAGCATCTCTCCAAAGAGGGTGTCGTTGAACTTGGAGTCAGGCTTGAGGCACTTGGGGCCCTCGCAAACATCTGAGAGCATGAGGCAGGACTTTCCATCAGGAGCCAGCTTGTACTCCTCCACACAGCTGCATGATAAAACAGGGCCAAGAGTTAGCTTGCACGCTGGATGCCCCTATTGGGAGTGACCTAAAACCCAGGCCTCTTTTGCAAGCAAAACAGGTCAGAGTTTAGGAATGGAAACAGCTATGCTGGCTGGAGTCTATCTAGGGCACAGGTGTCTAGAGAGAAGCACATTAATCCTGCAAATTGATAAATTCAAGGAAAGCCATTTGTGACACTTTGGAGGAGTCGAGGGGGACTCCAGAGAGCACATCCACACACAAAGCAAATTTAAAAACTGTTTTCCATGAACACATAAACCTTAAAAAGCATGACAGACCAATTTGCAGGGAATTATCAACTAGTTTCTCAAATCAGAATCTATTCCCAGTGCAGCTGTCGGCCAAGGTTGAAGACTGAAGCAAAAACAAGGATTTCGTTGCCCTTGTTGAACAAAGGTGATAGTTCCAGGACCATGGACAGCACACAGAGCAGCCGCAACAACTTCTGTTCAATTGGCAAAGTTAGCAGCCTTTGCAGACTTCTAACTACCTAATCCTGACAGCAGAAGGGCCCCTGGCATGCCTTTGAAACTGGGATGGGCTTCTTGGTGGCCCAAATGGGCATCTGAATAGGGTGTGGAAAAGATGTTTGCAATTTGGGGTGTTTATAGAGTGGAAAGGAGAAGGCAATGGCACCCCACTCCAGTACTCTTGCCTGGAAAATCCCACGGATGGAGGAGCCTGGTAGGCTGCAGTCCATGGGGTCGCTAAGAGTCGCGCACGACTGAGCAACTTCACTTTCACGCATTGGAGAAGGAAATGGCAACCCATTCCAGGGTTCTTGCCTGGAGAATCCCAGGGACGGGGGAGCCTGGTGGGCTGCCGTCTATGGGGTCGCACAGAGTCGGACACGACTAAAGTGACTTATGGCAGCATAGAGTGGAAAATAAATCTCATAGAGAGATTGGGAAATTCTCTGAGTATCTACCTACTCTGGGCACTCTGTGTAGGGTGAACATCCTAAGACATACAAGAAAACAGGCTGCCTGACTGAAGGCAGATTAAAGAGGCAGCTTTGTCCCTTGCACTGTGTGTGAAGCCAGGCAAGTCATTTTACTTCTTCGCTTTCTAGTTTCCTCATCTGTAAAAGGAGGTTAGCTCTGCTATCCTACATTACTTCACTAGGCTGCTGTGAGGTTCCATGACATATTGACTGCATAAACAGAAACTGCAGTGTACTTAACAAAATAATTTCAGAGAGGTTGTACTGGAGAAGGAAATGGCAACCCACTCCAGCGTTCTTGCCTGGAGAATCCCAGGGACGGGGGAGCCTGGTGGGCTTCCGTCTATGGGGTCACACAGAGTCAGACACGACTGAAGCGACTCAGCAGCAGCAGGAGTAACGGTGGAGATGGTGATACTTACTTCCTGAGAATACGCTATTAACTAGGGTGAACTCCGGGAGATGGTGATGGACAGGGAGGCCTGGCGTGCTGCGATTCATGGGGTCGCAAAGAGTACGATATAGGACACGACTGAGTGGCTGCACTGAACTGAACTGAGGCACTTTGTAGGTTAATTTTATCGCCATGAAAAAGGTAGCAACATCATTCCTGCTTTACAGAGGAACAAAATGAGGAGCCAAAAAATACCGCAAGTCACACCATAAGTCAAAGGTGGCATTCCAAATCAGGTCTGTTCAGCAACCAAGTCATCACTTTTCTCCACTTGTCGTTTCCAAATCCAGTTGTTCCTATCTGCGTGGCGTGACCCTGGTTAGGTTGTGCTGGCCTGACCCTGTTTAGGTTCTGCTGGCTGGAGGCAGCAGGAAGCAGACAGTCTCTTATCTGCCTTTCTTCCATGGGAGTGAGGGTCTGTGGAATCTGACTGCAAAGAGACTCACGCGGGAGAAGGGAGAGACTTGGTTTGAGAAGGAAGTGTAGCCAGGAGGCAGGAACCAGTGGCTGATGCTAGAGACATGGGACCCAGCTGAAGGCAGGAAGTAGGCAGGCAGAGCTGAAAACACAATCCACGATCACTGCATTTGAAGAGTCAGGAGTATCTTGTATTTGGCGCAAGCGGACACCCTGTCCTTGTCTTCCTCTAGCCCCTGGTGTATTGTGCGGATGTGCTGAGGGTCTTTCCACCGTTTACATGCTCCTGCACAAAGTACAGTGGAAAGTTCTTGGAAGGAGACCTGTTCTGGTACCTCGGTCAAGTCTCTCCTGTCCTCATTTTGCATCTATTAACATATGCAAATCTCCCCTCATAAAGTTGTAGTACAGATAAAATGAGTTCTATATGTGGAGTCCTTACCATATATCTGCAGATATATGGTAAGGACTCAACAAAGTCTAGTTCCACACATTTATTCCAAAAGGTTCCTAGAAAATATGGGAAATGAGTTACTAGATAGATCTCACCCTCCTATCTCTCTCTTACACACACACATACACAGATGCAGCCATGAGTAAATGCATGGTTGTAAAAGATTAGATATTATCAAAGTTTATAGAGTAAAACATAGAAGTTCTTAATTTCCCACTCCACAATATTCCTGTTCCAATGGTCATCATTGTTAGTAATTATATATTCTCATAGGATACTCTCAATGTATTTAAAGATAGACATAATACATATTGTATTTTTATAATAGAAAATATCTTATGTTTATTACTATATCATTTTTTTAATATATATAACTTTTTCATAATAAACTCATAAACAGAATTACCCTATATGTTTTGTGAGATACACATTTGGACCTAATATAATTTCTTGGAGATCTTTTCAAATCAGTATCCATATGGATCTATCTTTTTTAATAACTCTTTGGCATTGCACAGTATAAATGTACCATAATGATTTTACTGAAAGTTTATTGATACACATTTCATTTGTTTGTTAATGCTGTCATGATAAAGAATTTTATACATATGTCACTATGCACCTTTGTGTTTCTATAAAACAGATTCTTAAAAGAGTAATTACTGGGTCAATGTTTTATGAATTTTAAAACTCTGATAGATTTACTAAATGACTATCTGTAGAGGCATGACCTACCACCCTATCATTGATGAATGAGAGAACCTGCTTTCCCACATCTTTCATGTTCATTGCTACCAATCTGGGATGGCGACAGATACATCATTTTCGTTTGTGGATTTGCATTTTCCTGATTACTGGTGGATCTCACCATATTTTCACGGCATGGCCATTTGCATTTCTCATTCTGTATACTATCTGTCTATATGCCTTGACCATTTTTCTACTGTGATACTCGTCTTTTTTTCTTATTGGCTTATACATGCTTGGCATATGTTCTCAATAGTTATCTTTCACCTTCCAAATATATTGAAATTTTCTTCCAGTCTGTACTTGTATTTTACTTTTGCTTTTGATGTTTTATAACCTCTTTATCCTGGTCTTTTATTGCTTTTGAATTTTGTGTGATGCTTAGGGAGCCACAAGGATGAAAAAACATTTTTCTCTACATTCTTCTAGTATTTATACAGTTTTTCATCTTTGGTTATTTAATCCGTGTGGAATTTATTTTTGTGCATGGTGGGAGTGATTAGTTAACTTAATTATTTTTTAAATGGGTAGATGACTATCTGAAGGAGCCATCCTTTCACTAAGTAGTTTTAAGTGCCATTCTGTCATGTACTAAATCCCTATGTGTACTGTGTATACATGGTTGGAAATTTTATTTAATTATCTGTATATTCTCATAATAATGCTGCACTAACTTAATTAATAGAGCTTTATGGCATGTTTTGAATGTAGCAAAGTAAGTCTTCTCTTCATAAACACTAATTTTCTATTTCAAAATTTCCTCACTGTTCCTACTCATTTTTCTCTTCAGATAAATTTTAGAGTTGGCTTGTCAAATTCCCATGTAAAACTTTACTGGAATTTTGTGTGATTCCAAATTGAATTTGTAGACTACATGAGGTTATTCAGTCACTAAGTTCTGCCCAACTCTTTGCAACCCCATGAACTGCAGCTTGCCAGGCTTCCCTATCTTTCACTATTTCCCAGAGTTTGCTCAAACTCATGTCCATTGAGTCAGTAAAGCTATTCAACCATCTTGTCCTCTGTTATCCCCTTCTCCTCCTGCCCTCAATCTTTCCCAGCATCAGAGTAGGGTCTTTTCCAATGAGTCAGCTCTTCACATCAGGTGGCCAAAATATTGGAGTTTCAACTTCAGCATCAGTCCTTCCAATGAATATTCAGCGCTGATTTCCTTTAGATTGACTGGCTTGATCTCCTTGCAGTCCAAGGGACTCTTAAGAGTCTTCTTCAGCACCAGAGTTCAAAAGCATCAATTCTTTGGCACTGAGTCTTCTTTATTGTCCAACTTTCACATGCATACATGACAACTGGTAAAACCATAGCTTGACTATATGGACTTTTGTCAGCAAAGTGATGTCTTTGTTTTTTAATACATTAAGTTTATCATAGCTTTCCTTCCAAGGAGCAAGATCTTTTAATATCATGGCTGCAGTCACCATCCACCGGAGAAAGCAATGGCACCCCACTCCAGTACTCTTGCCTGGAAAATCCCACGGGCAGAGGCCTGGTAGGCTGCAGAACATGGGGTTGTGAAGAGTCGGACACGACTGAGCGACTTCCCTTTCACTTTTCACTTTCATGCATTGGAGAAGGAAATGGCAACCCACTCCAGTGTTCTTGCCTGGAGAATCCCAGGGATGGGAGAGCCTGGTGGGCTGCTGTCTATGGGGTCGCACAGAGTCGGACACGACTGAAGTGACTTAGCAGCAGCAGCAGTCACCATCCACAGGGATTTTGGAGCCGAAGAAAATAAAATCTATCACTGTTTTCACTTTTTCCTCTTCTATTTGCCAAGAAGTGATGAAATCAGATGCCCTGATCTTCGTTTTTTAATGGTGTGGGGAAGGGGCTTAGGTAACTGAATGGAGCTATGAGCCATGCCATGCAGGGGCACTCAAAACGGACGGGCCATGGTGGAGACTTCGGACAAAATGTGGCCGACTAGGCGGGAATGGCAAACCACTCCAGTACTCTTGCCACGAGAATCCCATGAACAGTACGAAAACACTAAATGAGGAGAAGTTGATGATTTTTTCCCTTTAGGGTATATGCATTGAGAGTCACCTCTGTACTAGAGGCCGTTGACAAGAATGAGAGGTGGCGTCTTATGCTCACCACGCTGGATCCTCTTAGTGGAAAGCCTGTAGACTATGCAGCTAAGCTGCCCTTGCATTTGGGTTTAAGGGGCCATGTGCAGGGATTCCAAGAGATGGCATCTGTATAGACGTGATATAAGTCTCCGTCAGACCCCACCCTTACAAACACCCTGTGTGATTTTCAAGCCCTCTCTTCCCTAGCTACGGAAAGCTTGGAGAACATGTGTTCCAGATCCATACTGCAAGATGGAAGAAAGCTGCCTTAATTACAGTGGACCTCGTGTCAACCAGAAATCAACTTTTGTGTGCAATCTTCTGGTTTGGGAGGCTTCATCTGTTGCAGCAACATAGCATATCTTATCCTCATTGACTGCTGCAGCATCTTTACAGTTGGGAGTCTTCTAATTCAGAAACATAGCTGGCTTTTCCATTTAGCATATGTTCATGTTGATGTATGGCAAAACCAATACAATATTGTACAGTAATTAACCTCCAATTAAAATAAATAAATTTATATTTTTAAAAATCTTCACTGAAGTTTTAGACTTTTAGTCATAAAAGTCTCACACAGATCTGTTGTTCAGTCGCCAAGTTACGTGCAACTCTTGCAACACCATGGGCCATAGCATGCCAGGCTTCCCTGTCCTTCACCATCTCCCAGAGCTTGCGCAAACTCATGTCCATTGAGTCAGTGATGCCATCCAACCATCTCATCCTCTGCAATCCCCTTCTCCTCCTGCCTTCAATCTTTCCCAGCATCAGGGTCTTTTCCAGTAAGTCAGCTGTTCACATCAGGTGGCCAAAGAATTGGAGCTTCAGCTTCAGCATTAGTCCATCCAATGGATAGTCAGGGTTGATTTCCTTTAGGATTGACTGGTTTGATCTCCTTGCTGTCTAAGGGACTCTCAAGAGTCTTCTCTAGCACCACAGTGTGAAAGCATCAATTTTTTGGTGCTCAGCCTTCTTGATGGTCCAACTCTCACATCTGTGCATGACTACTGAAAAAATCATAGCTTTGACTGTACGGCCTTTGGTCAGCAAAGTGAGGATTTATTCACAAGCATTTATGCAATGCCTTCATGTGGAGAAGTTATAAGCAGGCATTTTGGATCCAGACTACCACAGTTCAAATCCAGATTCCACCATTTATTGGCTGTGTGACCTTGGAAAAAATGCTTAACTTCTCTGTACTTCCTTTGCTTGCCTATGAAGTTTGCACCGCACAGAGCCACCACGAGGATTGAAGGAGCTACGTCTGAGATACAGTATGCCCAAGCATACAGTAGAATGATGGCTTCTGTCATTACAGTCTTTTCCACTTGAGGAATAGGACCAGTTTTTCACGTATTGTTTCCCTTATATTTTCTAGTTAGTTATTGCTGATATCAAGCAAAGTTATTACTGATTTTTGAAAGCTGATTTTTCATACTACCACATAAGAAGCCCATCAGTTCTAATACATCAACCAGATTTTTCTAGATGAATGAGTATATATTTGCCCAGTTTGGGTAATTCAGATTATGCTAGGATTATGGAATAAATTAGAAAACTGTCTTTTTTTTTTTTTTTAATCTTCCATCTCTGGATTGGTTTACATAAAATAGAGGTTATCCATTCCTTGATGATTTGATAAGACCTGCCTTTAAAGTACACTGGGCTCGATGTCGTCTTTTCAAGTGCAGACATTTAGCTCTCTTATCATTTTATTTTATGTTATCTGGCTATTTAGATGTTCTACTGCACCATGATTCAAACTATGTAATTTATATTTTCTAAGGAAATAATGCATTTCATCAAGACTTTCAAATGTATTGGCATAAAGTCACACACAGTATTCTCATTAAAGTTGTTTTATCTTCTGTGCTTCTGTGGTTATGTCCCTCGCTCATTACTAATGTCTTTATTTGTGCTCTCTCCTTTGAACAAGCTTTTGCCTTTTATGGGCAAGCCTTTTTTTTCTCTGTTTATTTCAGCTTTTATTTGTATTAATTCCTTCCTGCTGCTTTCTTTGCGTCTGTTTTATGATTCTTTTCCTGGCTTCTGGGGCTGAGAGCTTCATTTGTTTTTCATTCTCTCTTGCTTCTTAGTGAACGCTGCGGAGCTTCTGGCTACTGCTCTTCCTCTGTCCCATGGGTTTGATACGAAGCCTTCCAGCTCCTCCTTGTTTCTAAAGAGGTGATAATTTGAGTATGAGTTTTTCACTTACCTAGATGTAAAAATTTAGGAGGTTGCTTTTTGTAATTCCCATAGATAGACAGATAGATTTGTATGCTAGACAGATTATAGCTAATATCTAATATTATTGCATTCCCGTCTGAGAATGGCTTCCCTGGTGGTTCAAATGGTAAAGAATCTGCCCGCAGTGCAGGAGACCTGGGTTTGATCGCTGAGTCAGGAAGATCCCCTGGGGAAGGGAATGGCTACCCTCTCTAGTACTTTTGCCTGGAGAGTTCCATAGACAGAGGAGTCTGGCAGGCTACAGCCCATGGGGTCACAAAGAGTCAGACATGACTGAATGATTAACACTTTCACTTTCAGTCTGAGAATATAGCTTGTATAATTTCTACTTTGGTGAATCTTCTGAAATTTCAAGGAGGAGGCACAAGGTGTCAAGTTCAGATTTTGGATCTAATTAAAGCTATGGTCAAATACAGGTTGTACCACTTCCCAGCAGAATGACCCCGATCAAGTCTGTTAACTACTCTAGGCCTCAGTAATATAATCTATTAAATGGGGATAACAATGATCTTTATCATAGGACTGATGTGAGAATTAGAGAAAACTTTCATAAACAATAAAATAATATCCATGATGTAGTGCCTAATTAATGTATCAGCTACTGTGATGCTAATGGTAAATGTTACTGTGATTATGCTAGTATTATCTCTGACTGCTTCTTGATCTATTAGCCCATTTAGACTTCTATGACAATGTACATTTATTTCCTGTGGTTTTCAGATCTGAGCTGCTGGCTTCCATCTAAATTCAGATTTCCTAAAGCCAACAGAATTGCCTTTCTTTGATTCACTTTTTTTGTTGTTGTTGTTGCAAACTATATAATTGGGAAATTCTTTGCTCCATTCATTGGAAATGAATTATACATATAAACATGCATCATGCATATATTTTGAATATATAACTTTATATATTTATCAAAGCACAACTATTACATATAATGAGCTAAATATATGCACATATATGTAGATATATGTGTATATGTATGAACAGGCACACATATGCATATGCAAAGCTCACTCCTGCATTCATGATTACACAGTCTAGTGAAATATTTTTTCTGTGTATAGCTGTATTTTCTCCTTATTGCAAAGTATAGTAGCTGGAGAAATGGTCCCCTCAAAATATCTACATCCTAGTCCCCAGAATCCATGAAATGCTACCTTACATGGTAAAAGGAATTTTACAAATGTGATTAGGTTAAGAATTTTCATATGAGATGGTTATTTGGATTATCTGAGTGGACTCAATGTAATCATCATTATCATTAAGTCACTAAGTCATGTCCTATCCTTTGTTACTTCATGGACTGAAGCCTGCCAGGTTCCTCTGTCCATGGGATTTACCAGGTAAGAATATAAAATTGGGTTGCCATTTCTCTTCTCCAGGAGGCCTTCCTGACTCAGGGATCAAACCCGAGTCTCCTGCACTGGCAGGCAGATTCTTCACCCCTGAGGCATCAATCAGAAGGGTCCTGATAGGAGGATATGAGGTAGAGAAGAGCATCAGGGACAGAGAAGGAGACACAACTTGATAGCACAAGAAAGAGAGAAAGGTAAACAGACAGACACAGAGACTATGCCTCTGGCTTCAGAGTCCTGTTGATGTCCAGATTTCAGAAATTCTCCCTTCCAGAACTGCACAATAATAAATCTATATTGTCTTAGATTAGTTAAATCTATATTGTCAAGACTGCCGGGAGAAATATCAATAACCTCAGATATGCAGATGATACCACCCTTATGGCAAAAAGTGAAGAGGAACTAAAAAGCCTCTTGATGAAAGTGAAAGGGGAGAGTGAAAAAGTTGGCTTAAAACTCAGCATTCAGAAAACTAAGATCATGGCATCTGGTCCCATCACTTCATGGCAAATAGATGGGGCAACAATGGAAACAGTTAACCGACTTTATTATTCTGGGGCTCCAAAATCACTGCAGAAGATGACTGCAGCCATGAAATTAAAAGACTTTTGCTCCTTGGAAGGAAAGTTATTACCAACTTAGACAGTAAAAAAAAAAGAGACATTACTTTGCCAACAAAGGTCCGTCTAGTCAAAGCTATGGTTTTTCCAGTGGTCATGTATGGATATGAGAGTTGGACTATAAAGAAAGCTGAGCACCAGAGAACTGATACTTTTGAACTGTGGTGTTGGAGAAGATTCTTGAGAGTCCCTTGGACTGCAAGGGAGTTAAACCAATCAATCCTAAAGCAAATCAGTCCTGAATATTCATTGGAAGGACTGATGTTGAAGCTGAAGCTCCAATACTTTGGCCACCTGATGCAAAATGATGACTCATTTGAAAAGACTCTGATGCTGGGAAAGATTGAAGGTGGGAGGAGAAGGGGATGACAGAGGAAGAGATGGCTGGATGGCATCACCAACTTGATGGACATGAGTTTGAGTAAACTCCCGGAGTTGGTGATGGACAGAGAAGCCTGGTGTGCTACAGTCCATGGGGTCGCAGAGTTGGACACAACTGAGCGACTGAACTGAACTGATATTGTGCAAAGGTGTGTGTGTGGTCATGAATTGCAGAAGTGCTAGGAAACTAACACACAGCCCTCATAGGGAGGTGGCGCTCCCATTTTCAGATGAGAGAACTGAAGTTTAGAAAAGTAAAGTAACTTGCCCATGGAGATATACCTTGTCAGTAGTCATGTTAGGAATCAAACCTGGAGTTCATATTTCAAGAAGTGTGTATATGAATGTGTGTGTGAGAGCATATGTTTGTGAGTGAGTGTGAGTGTGTGTGTGAGAGTGAGTGGTGTGTGTGAGTGTGTGTCTGTGTGTGTGTGAGTGCATGTGTGTGTGTGTGAGTGCATGTGTGTGTGCGTGAGTGTGTGTGTATGAGTCAGTGTGTTTGTGTGTGTGTGACTGCATGTGTGAGTGTGTGTGTGCATGTGTGTGTGAGTTTGAGTGTGTGTGTGACTGTGTGTGAATGTGTATCATTTCAGTCGTGTTACAACTGTAGGTGCGTGGTATTTTCCTTTGCCTGGGGCCAGGAAAAGACTGGCACAGCAGGAGAGGAAGGAAGGAAGATAAAAGGCCAGGGTTCACTTATTAATAGTAAGACCCTTCGAGATGTAGGGAGAGAGAGCGAGAATAAGAACAGAACTCATAAAGGCGAATGATCCTTTGAGTTTTAAAACAGCAGCAGCTCTCTCCCCCAAGCCACCTCCGGGCACAGGATGATTTATGCAAAGGTCTATTTAGTTGTTGGTTTCTTTTTTTTTTTTAAGTCTTATTTTTGTACCATGCAACATAATTATACAGCTCCTTTAGAACATTCTGTCGTCTGGGAGATTTTCTTACAGAAATTCTAAAGAGTGTAGGCTCACAGGAAACCAGCCAAGATCCTCATGAAACTATATTTATACATATGCCAAAATGAAAGACATAAAATAAGTACAAAGATACAAACTGGGCGTTTTAGCTGAAGGCAATGAATGTGCTACCTCGAACACACCCATCACATTACAGAGAATACTAGAAGTGGATGGGGCTTCAGAGATTGTACCATGAAATCTGGTATGTGTTTAGCCAAGAGCATGCTTTATTTAATCCTTCCAGCGATGTCATGAGATGGGTACTTTCATTCCAGCATTGCCACTAAGGACCCTGAGGCTTGGCATTTTAAATTCTGTGACCAAGATCACAGGAGCACTTTGGAAAAGCTAGGATGTGGACTTGGATCTCCCTCCTTCAAATCTAGGGCTATTCCACTTCAGCACAAATGACAGCTTCCAAGCTGCTTGTTTTGGGGAAAAGGGAAACTAGGGCTGAAAAGAAATGGCCTTTATACAAATTCTTAAGGCATTCATACAAATGGCATGCACACAAATTCTCTTATTTATTCATGTATTTACCTGCTCATTCATTCACCCCTCAATGGCTTATGGAATTAGTAAAATTATGTATTGAAACCACAGACTAGAAACTTTTTTGATAGGGAAGGGAAGCAAATCCCAGGGTAGGGCGAAAGAATACAATTAAGAGAACGAAGATGGCCTTCGCTTCCCTCTCCAGGGAATCCTCCCACCCGGGGACTGAACCCCTGTCTCCTGAGTCTCCTGCACTGGCAGGCAGACTCTTTACCACTAGTGCCGCTCGGGAAGCTCAGATTATATCTAAACACTTGTAATATACTCCGATCAGAATAGAGCAGCTGGAGACATCTAGCCTAATGCCACCTCCTCACTGGCAGCGAGACCATTCCCGGCCTCAGGTTTCTCCTCTAAACGATCTGAGAAACACGGAAACTTCAAACATGATGCCATTGCTCACGGGTGTATCCTCTGGAAAATGACACAAAGCAAACCATACTCTCCCCCAACCCCACCCCCCAAACAAAACAAAACAAACTACAAACTTCCTGTTCTCAAACAAGTACAAGTCTATAATCCACCATGTTGCGCTTTGTTATCTCCTGTTCACTTTGGTAACCAGGACAAACCAGAGCTAAACTGATCTCATGTTGAGTAACCTTCCCATTCCAGGTTCCTGAAATCATTTTCTCTCTTTCCCTTTCTCTCCTTACAAACGGCTCTGATCTGTCCTGTCTTTATCCATTTTTTATACTGGATTTATGTGGATAATATTACATTCTCTTGGAAGAATGCGCAGTATACACTGTAAACACATGCATACAAATGAAACAAACTTGGTTGCTAGGTAACTTGAACAAGTCTTTAGAGAGAAGAAGTGCTTCCTCACCCAGAAGATTCATTCTACAGGCTTCATCTTAGTAGCCAATGACCTTCTCAACATCTCAAATCCACCTGCTTCTCTTAGCATGCTGGAACCTGTGGTCTACCCCGATCAATCGGGACCAAGTGAAGCTCAAACTCCAGGCTCCAGAGTCCACTTTGCCCCTGGTGGGCAAGGACTTGTACTCGATGCTTCTTTGCATTCTCAGCATCCCAACCACCAAGCACAGAGGCGATGCCGCAAATCTTAGTGGAGAATTCTTTACTTCAACAATGATGGCTTCGAACTAGTCCTGGAGCAGGCAGTGGGGAATGACAATGAGAACACACAGGTGATTAAGCCTTGGTCCCTGCTCGTGAGGAATGTACAGTGCGCCAGGGGCCAAGCTGAAGAGCAGGTAAGGCAACATAGCGAAGCGGCTGCAACACGGAGGGGCATGGGACCTGCGCGGCCCCAGAGAAAAGCCATTTCACTTAGCTTTGAGGCATTCGGCCTCACCAGGGCTGACAACCAGGACAGAAAGTCAGAGGTCCAATCTGCGAGAGGCGTCAAGAAGTCACTGGGATAAATTAGAATTGGAGACAAAATGTCAACGGCCCTTCCTTGGTAAGAGGGCCCTATGGGAAGAAAAAAAAATATATATATATATATAAGAAAAACAGTCCTTTCTGAGCATGCCCTAACCTCGTTTGATAAACACTGTATGTGTGTGTACGTGGTCAGTTGCTCAGTCCTGTCTGACTCTTTGCAACCTTATGGACTGTAGCCCACCAGGCTCCTCTTTCCATGGAATTTTCCAGGCAAGAATACTGGAGTAGGTTGCCATTTCCTATTCCAGGGATCAAACCCCGTTTCTTATGTCTCCTGCACTGGCAGGTGGATTCTTTACCACTAGCACCACCTGGGAAGCCCCTGTTAGCATTAAGCTAATATTTAGACATTATCCACTCAGAAGGACAAGGCATTATATACCCAGCTCCATGGTAACTGCACATCTCTGCCCTGCCCTTCTCTCGGGGCTCAGAGAAGACTTGCTGGGGAAGATAACATCTATACCGAGACTTGAAAATAAAACAGTGTGCAAGCTAAAGCCAGGGAGAAACGAGAGGCCGCGGGGAGGAGAGATGAAGGAGAGGCAGAGGGAGCAATGCTGAAAACTCCAGAAGCTGGAGCCGAGACGCATAGTCCAGGAATAGGGACACAGCTGGAAATACAACTGAAAAGGCTGGAAGCGAACAATTTCCTTAGCCAAGTCAATTGAGGAACTCCATTAAACAAGCATTAACTGAACACCTACTATGTGTCAGGGACTGTTCTAACGTGTTGGAGATAGAGCAGTAAGCAGGACATACAATTCAGCCACTGGAAGATGAAATGAGATATTTTTATACCTATTAGACTCCTCACAGCTACCATTAACCAAGTGCCTAAGCATGCTGGCCTCGGTGCTCATACAATTCCATTCAATCCTTCTGATGCTGCTGGAATCATATCTGATTCTATGCGAAACGAGAGACTCAGATATGTTTAGTGGTTTGCTCAAAACCACATGGCCGGAAGTAGCCAGAGGCCAGAAGCGATGTCAGATAAGGGAGCCACACAGACTGGGCTTAAATCCTGAGGCCTCCGCTTCCCAGCCGTGTGACCTTAAGCCAGTCACTGAGCGCCTCTGAGCCTGGCTGTCTTGACCGTAAATCACAGCCATAATGCTAGTACTGATGCAGGAGATAGACGGGCTCCAGGTTAGACATTTACAATCAGCCAGCCTCCTGACTGCATCTCCTGAGACAAGAGACAGGTGGGCTCCAGGTGAGGCCTTTACAGCTCGCCTCCTGTTTGCCTCCGAAATAAAAGCTGTAACAACAGGGTAAATAGCCAGTGTTTGAATCTTGTCAACACCTTAAGGGAATAGTCATGGCAAGAACAAAGAGGGGCAAAACCCTGTCTACGTAAACGATGAACAGACCTCCTTTCTCCCTCTTTTGGGACAAGGGAGAGACACTACTCGTGCGCAGAAAGGCTCCTTGTGGATCAAAGGTCAGGGGATAATTCCAAGCCATAATGAGTCTTGCTCCTCCCAGAAGCCTGCATTTCGAGATCCATCTTGGCTGAAGGGTGCTTGCATATGGGAGTGAGTGTCCCAGGGTAGGTTAGGTGTGGAAAAAGAAATCAGATAATTGGCCTGGAGGAAGACAAAGACCCGGAAGAACTGCCCTATATCAATGACCACCACTTTGCTATGCTCCTCCTCACTGGGGGGAGGCCCACTCCCTTTCACTGCAGGCTTGCATCTCTGTCTGACTTCTACCTCATCCAAACAGTTTCTCTATGTCCTCTCCCACTTGTTGTTGTGCTGTGTCCCTAATAATAACTTCGTATCTGGATTTACAGTTTCTCCCTCCATGATAAACGTATTTTTCACCGGGGGCAAAGATCCAGGGAAAAATAGCTTACAGCCTCTAGCCCTTGCTGGGCCAGGATTCCTCGCTCTCAACCAGGATCAGTTCACTTCAGTTCAATAGCTCAGTCGTGTCCGACTGCGATTGTGACCTCATGGACTGCAGCACCCCAGGTTTCCCTGTCCATCACCAACTCCAGGAGCTTGCTCAAACTCACGTCCACTGAGTCGGTGATGCCATCCAACCATCTCATCCTCTGTCGTCCCCTTCTCCTCCTGCCTTCAATCTTTCCCAGCATCAGGGTCTTTTCAAATGAATCAGTTCTTCACATCAGGTGGCCAGAGTATTGGAGTTTCAGCTTCAGCATCTGTCCTTCCAATGAATATTCAGGGCTGATTTCCTTTAGGATTGAATGGTTTGACCTCCTTGCAATCCAAAGGACTCTCAAGAGTCTTCTCCAACACCACGTTCAAAAGCATCAATTCTTCAGTGTTTAGCTTTCTTTATAGTCCAACTCTCACATCCATACATGACTACTGGAAAAACCATAGCTTCGACTAGACGGACCTTTGTTGGCACGATACCCAGGTTCAATTCCTGGGCAGGGAATTAAGATCTGACTTCACGCCACCTCTCACTGCTGCCTCATGGAGATCAGTACCTCCTTTGTAGATTTGTTATGAGAATTCAACGGGCTAATGTAATCAAAGCATTTAGCACAGTCATGGCACATAGGAAGTGCTTAGTAAGTGTTAGCTGCTATTCTTAACCTGCCTGCAAAAAGCTTTATGAAACCTGTGCTACCCAAGAAACTCTCAGCAAGGGCACAGAGCTCTGAACAAGTCAAGGTCCCCTTGAGTGAGGGTTTGTTTTCCTTGCTTAATTCAATAGCCTGCCACTTCTCTCCACCAACTTCCACACAAGTACCTGCTAATGGTTTTCATTGTTTTGTTTACAGTGCTTCTAACAAATGCGGCTAACTTCTCATTTGCATCCTTAATAGACAATTTTCAAAGACTGTTGACACTGCAGTTGGTTGTAGGAGACCTGAGTTTTATCCCCATTTTCCTGCTGTTTGTCAGCATTTGGAGGAGCCTCAACAGCTCACCGCACACCTGCACTCTCTTAATTCAGTCTCTTTTAAAACTTTCAGAGACCTTTCTGGGCAGGGACGGTTGCTTTGTCCTTGTCTCACAGACAAGAGGTTGAGCCCCTCAGGTCACTGAGCGAGTGGAGGCCTGCTGTCCTTACTATCATTCACTTCAGCTACTTTATTTAACAAATACCTAATGGTGCTACATCCGTGCACTTTATAAATATTAATGTAAATTGTGATGCAGGGGCTTCCCTGGTGGGCTCAGCGGTAAAAACATCCACCTGCTAATGGAGGAGACTCAGCAGATCCAGGTCCGATCCCTGGGTGGGGAAGGTCCCCTGGAGAAGGGAATGACTACCCACTCCAGGATTCTTGCCTGGGAAATCCCATGGACAGAGGAGCCTGGCGGGCTACAGCCCATGGGGTTGCAAAGAGTCGGAAATGACCTAGGACCTAGTGACTAAACAACAACAATGAATTGTGATGCAATTAATGTCATGCGTTTAATCCTCATAGAAACTCTATAGAGAGACACCGTTATCATCGCTTTTCTACAGATGAGAAAACTGAGGCACAGGGGTGTTAAGTAACTCGCTTAAGGTCACACAGGGAGAAGCGGCAAGCTACATTACCAGCCACGTGACCGTGGACACATTACTTAACCTAAATGGAGTAATCAATGCACTTTGCACTCTTTACAACCATCGTTACATTAAGGCAGATATTAAAATTTTAGAGATTCTAGAGACTGAAGGTCAAGGGTCCTGAGAGTCTTGCCTGATGTCTAAGAGAAATGTCCTTCCAATGAATATTCAGGGCTGATTTCCTTTAGGATTGAATGGTTTGACCTCCTTGCAATCCAAAGGACTCTCAAGAGTCTTCTCCAACACCACGTTCAAAAGCATCAATTCTTCAGTGTTTAGCTTTCTTTATAGTCCAACTCTCACATCCATACATGACTACTGGAAAAACCATAGCTTCGACTAGACGGACCTTTGTTGGCACGATACCCAGGTTCAATTCCTGGGCAGGGAATTAAGATCTGACTTCACGCCACCTCTCACTGCTGCCTCATGGAGATCAGTACCTCCTTTGTAGATTTGTTATGAGAATTCAACGGGCTAATGTAATCAAAGCATTTAGCACAGTCATGGCACATAGGAAGTGCTTAGTAAGTGTTAGCTGCTATTCTTAACCTGCCTGCAAAAAGCTTTATGAAACCTGTGCTACCCAAGAAACTCTCAGCAAGGGCACAGAGCTCTGAACAAGTCAAGGTCCCCTTGAGTGAGGGTTTGTTTTCCTTGCTTAATTCAATAGCCTGCCACTTCTCTCCACCAACTTCCACACAAGTACCTGCTAATGGTTTTCATTGTTTTGTTTACAGTGCTTCTAACAAATGCGGCTAACTTCTCATTTGCATCCTTAATAGACAATTTTCAAAGACTGTTGACACTGCAGTTGGTTGTAGGAGACCTGAGTTTTATCCCCATTTTCCTGCTGTTTGTCAGCATTTGGAGGAGCCTCAACAGCTCACCGCACACCTGCACTCTCTTAATTCAGTCTCTTTTAAAACTTTCAGAGACCTTTCTGGGCAGGGACGGTTGCTTTGTCCTTGTCTCACAGACAAGAGGTTGAGCCCCTCAGGTCACTGAGCGAGTGGAGGCCTGCTGTCCTTACTATCATTCACTTCAGCTACTTTATTTAACAAATACCTAATGGTGCTACATCCGTGCACTTTATAAATATTAATGTAAATTGTGATGCAGGGGCTTCCCTGGTGGGCTCAGCGGTAAAAACATCCACCTGCTAATGGAGGAGACTCAGCAGATCCAGGTCCGATCCCTGGGTGGGGAAGGTCCCCTGGAGAAGGGAATGACTACCCACTCCAGGATTCTTGCCTGGGAAATCCCATGGACAGAGGAGCCTGGCGGGCTACAGCCCATGGGGTTGCAAAGAGTCGGAAATGACCTAGGACCTAGTGACTAAACAACAACAATGAATTGTGATGCAATTAATGTCATGCGTTTAATCCTCATAGAAACTCTATAGAGAGACACCGTTATCATCGCTTTTCTACAGATGAGAAAACTGAGGCACAGGGGTGTTAAGTAACTCGCTTAAGGTCACACAGGGAGAAGCGGCAAGCTACATTACCAGCCACGTGACCGTGGACACATTACTTAACCTAAATGGAGTAATCAATGCACTTTGCACTCTTTACAACCATCGTTACATTAAGGCAGATATTAAAATTTTAGAGATTCTAGAGACTGAAGGTCAAGGGTCCTGAGAGTCTTGCCTGATGTCTAAGAGAAAGGTAGAGGTGATCAGGATTGGAACCCAAGTGTACCAATTCCCCTTGACCCTGGCAGTGTGCTATGGATGCAAGAGGCTGACAGTTTCTGTGTCAAAATCCATTACCGCTGTGGTCCCCTGCTGTAAATTGCTGCTTGCAACAGAAGGACACCCCTCCCCCCAAGTACAATAGCAATGATAAGAACACAGCTGATTCCGTATTCAGGCCTCAGATCTAAGCCCATGCATAATTTACTCAGCACTGCCCTGCAGTCACTTCAGCCGAGGAGAGACCCTATAAATTCAGGTCTGCACACACTAATTTATTTCTTATTTATTTTACTGATACATATCTAGGGCCTCCAGCGAGCTGCTCTAACACCTGCTCAAGGCGCCTCTGGCACCAAGCGTAAACTGGGGCTGGGGTGGGGAGCCCCTGAAATGAGCCCCAGAAGGAAGACCAGATCCCACGGACTAGAACCATGCAGGTAAAATTAATTTCCTGTTAAACTGAAATTAAACACTTAAGCATTCCTCCACCTCTTCTTTCATAGTTCTTGGGGCTGAAAAGGTTGTTCAATGCTTTTTTCTCCTTTTCTATTTAGTAAAGCTCTGTGTGCGTTCAGTTGCTCAGCTGTGTCTGCCTCTTCGCAGCCCTGTGGACGGCAGCCCACCAGGCTTCGCTGTCCCTGGAATTCTCCAGGCGAGAATACCGGAGCGGCTGGCCAATTCCTCCTGCAGGGGATCTTCCCAGCCCAGGGATCAAACCTGTGTTTCCTGCATCTCCTGTCTTGGCAGGCAGAGGCTCTACCTCTGTGCTGCCTGGGAAGCCCAGTAAAGCACCAGGCACACCTCAGTGACTGACCATCTCGCAACACAGAAGCCCACTTTTCTACAGAAGCCCACTTTTCAGAGTCGCAGAATGTCAAAGGAGAACAAGCTGCCTAATGTGAAGACACCAGCATAAAGGGAATGAGAAGGAGAAAGGCTGCCGTTTTCTTGAGTGATGGCTAAGGACCAAACGCGATCCTAGATGCTCCCCATGGCAGAGGTCACGCTGCAGTCATTTTCAACGTGCAAAACGAGGTAAATTGGAAGAACCATCAGGCGTCATTTTCCCAGAGATCGCATTTCGCAGGTAGTCAAACAGCAGCCCAGAGAGGGAGAGTGACTTGTCCCAGGTCACTCGACAAGTCGGTCCTAACGTGACCCCCTCTTTCCGTCTCATGCCAACCTTAAAACTCAGCTGAATTCTTAACAGAAGTGAGAACCTTTTGAGCTTGGCCTGCATCGCTTCCTCTCCACCTCGCCTCTCCCAGGGAACTATTCTTATCGACAGGGACATGAGGACAAAGAAAGACTAGCCTCTGAACCTGGCGCTGCTCACTCCCTGCAGAAACAGGGTCAAAAGCCTGGGCTAAGCCCACATTCTGAAGCACCACACCTTCAAGACACCTTCAAGACACCTGCTTTCATCTCCAAAATACACTGACCCAGGCTGCGGGGTAGATGCAGAAAGGGCAGGAGACTTTTGCAGAAAAGAAGTCCTGATCCTAGGGTGCAGCCTGAACGTGTGTACCTCTTATTATAATCACTCATCAATTATTTATCTTTCTTCTTCCATTCTTCTCAATCCCCAACCCAAAGGTTAGACTGTTGCCTTTTGCTTCTAAGGCTGAAAAAGCAGAGGCACAAAGGCCATTTCAGGGAAGGTCAGGGCCCGCCGGGCCCGGCTGTGGTTCTCTCTGCACCCAGCCCGCTGTCCTGAAGGGAGTGGCCAGCCTCGGGGGCAGAGACTCACCCGCAGAACATGGAGATGGTGCTGGAGCTGGCGTCGTAAGGCAAGGGCACCGTCTGCTGCAGACACAGCTGCTCGCAGCCGCCGTTGAAGCCGTCCGAGCAGTCGATGCCTTTGGAGTGGTCGTAGCAGCCCGAGCCGTCCTTCATGGGCCTCAGCTCCTCGGGGCACTGCTCGGAGGGAGAGAGAGCAGCGGGGAGGTTACGGCTGGAGAGGCAGTGGTCTCATCACGCCCCCTCCTCTCACCCCCTGCGAAGGGACAGGGGTCAGGACCGCAGAGAGCAGCTCAAGGTCTTACTGACTGTGGGACTTCCCTAGCGGCCCAGTGGTTAAGCCTTTGCCTTCTAACGGAGCGGGTGCAGGCTCCATCCCTGGTTGGGGACTGAGATTCTCCCATGCCTTGTGGCCCAAAACACCAAAACATGAAACAGAAACAATTTTGTAACAAATTCACTAAAGACTTTAAAAATGGTCTACATCTAAAAAAAAAAAATCTTTAAAAACAAACAACAGAGGCTTATCTGACCAACTATTAAATAATAGCTGCATGGCCCTGGACAAATTCCTTTACCCCTCTGAACCTCAGTGTGCCCACCTATAAAATGGAACTTTTGTCGATACCTGTCTTGTAAAGTTGTAAGAATGGAGGGAGTTCGTGTGTGCAGAGTGCTAAGAATGCCATGGCTCATACGGCAACCATGCAAGCCAATGTGAGCTGCTATGAACACTGACCTTGCTGGGGCCATCATCAGTACTGTGATTAATACTGTTGTCCTCCCCCTCCCTGTTGGGGAGGCAGCCAGATACATTTTTAAGAGCGTCTACCAACATGAGTTTAAATTCCAGATCTTCCCCTTCTTCCTGCCTGATCTGGGGTAAGTTACTCGCCCTCTCTGAGTTCAACTTCCTTATCTGTTAAACAAGCTCAGCCAGCACCTGCTTCGGCGGATTTGGTATCAAGCTTAAGTTGGATCCCAGGGGCTGCATAACTTACCTTGGAATTTGACATGCACTTTGGTACTCATCAGATGTAATTTCTCTTCCTTCCTGTCTTGAATGTGTCACCTATGCTCCAGCCTGAAGAGCCTGACTTCCTAAATGAGACTTTTACATCTCCACAAAAGGCCTCCTAAACAGTCTGCTAACCTCCGGTCTGGCCTCCGCTCTATCATCCTCCTAGTGGCCACCGGTGTGATATTTCTAAATAGTATCACTCCCGAGTGCAGATAAATAAATGCATTCTAAACAACAGCAGCAGCGTGAACCTTCCTAAAGCCGACAGCCACGGTCCAGCTACTGACCCATGGACAGATGGTTCCAAAGCCTCTGTCGAGCCACAGGCGCCTTCCTCTGGGTAACCAAATGGGCTGCCCTCCGGAGCCTTAAAATCCTCACCGATTCCCACCTTGAGTCATCTCAGTCGAAGGCTTTTTGCTCTTTTTGGCACCTGCTAAGTGCTCTGTGAATGGAAGCTCTTAGAGCCTCAGGAAAACCACCTATTTATTTAATCTACTTTCCTATCATTTGATGAAGCTGAGGTCATCTCCAGTCCAGCAGGTGGAGAACACAGTCCCAACTCTCCTGGGTTCAGGAGAGAAAATGAGGTACTAGGTTTTAATTTCAGTCATCCGGCTGGCATTTCCTGTCCACCAAGATGAACACTCGGAGCGCAGCCCTCTTCATCCATCACTGGACATTGCTGATTAAAATGCCCTCCCCATGTTCCTCTCCTCCCAACCAGCTCCCCTGTCCCCTCCCTCCTCCCTAAGCCATCATCCTGAACAACATCAATAACAAACACACACCCCGAAGTTAATTTACAAAACCCACAGTAACAAAAAAAGGTCAGCTCTCTTGGAAATTAAATTTTGCCTAAGAAGAATTCATAATTACAAATGCACGAGAGAGTTCTTGGAGACACTTGAGACTAGCGCCAGGAAGGGTGACAGAGAGAGTCGGTTATAAATGGCCTTTGTCAGGCAGCAGAAAGGTTATAAAACTGGCTACATTTTGTGCTTAAAAAGAAAAATCAATTTTCCGTGGGAGTGAAGTGCTGTACATATTAATACAAGCTCAGAGGAGGCCCCTGCTTGTCTCAGAACATTTAGTGTCAGCCAGAAAGGCACCTGGTCATGGGGTCATTTGGCGGCATGTGCTGCTACCCACGGCTGGGCTGGCTGTCTGCAGAGACTCAGGGGTGAGTGCTAGAACGGAAGGCTGACCTTCTCACCAGGTAACAGAAACTACTACTCAATCAGGTAACTCATGATTCTTTCCATCATCCCCTACTGATTCCTCACCACTCCTGTTCTTTAAAACAATATATCCTATACGCCAAGCATAATCTAAGCGCTTTGTCTGATTTAATTCAGTTAACCTTTATGGCAAACCTATAGGTCATGTGCTACGTGCGTGCTAAACTGCTTCAGTCGTGTCTGACTCTTTGCAGCCCATGGACTGGAGCCTGCCGGGCTCCTCTGTCCACGGGATTCTCCAGGCAAGAACACTGGAATAGATCGCCGAGCTCTCCTCCGGGTGAGATCTTCCTGACCCAGGGATCGAACCTGCGTCTCCTATGACTCCTGCCTTGGCAGGCGGGTTCTTTACCACGGGCGCCACCTGGGAAGCCTCCCTAAGATATATCCCCATCCTAATCTTTGGAACCTATGAATGTTACCTCCTATGGTAAAAGCTTTTCACAGGTGTAATTAAATTAACATTGTTGAGAGGCGGAGCGCGCCCTGGCGTGATCCAGGTAGCTCTAAACGCTGTCACAAAGGTCCTTTTAAAAGGGAAGCAGAGGGAGACACTGCGCACAGAGAGGGCCGTGCTTTGGGGGGGAGGACGCAGCGACTGGGGTGACGTGGCCACAAGTCACCCAGCGCTGCAGCCACCAGAAGCCAGAGAGGCTGGGACATTCTCCCCTGGGGCCCTAGGACAGGGCAGGACCCTGCTGACACTGATCTCACACATCCGGCCTTCAGAGCCTCGAGAGAACACACTTCTATTTTCTTAAGCCACTGAGTTTGCTAGGCCGCTCTTAAATTTCTAATCCTCAGAACTGGCATGAGATAATAAATGCCTTTTGTTTTAAGCTGCCCAATTTGGGGATAATTTGTTACACAGCAATAGATAACTAATACAGTGAGATAAATATATCAAGCGCTTGGCACGGTGTTCGGCAGACACTAGCTGCCAGCTGCCATTCTGGGTATGATTAAGGAGCGTAGGATCCAGATTGAGAAATGAGAAATACACCTATCTGTTAGACAGAGAAGTAGTAAGGAAATGTGAAGAAGCATGGTGTAATCTGAATGGGAAAATGAAAATTCTGCGAATGTGCTTGACTGGGGAGTATCAAAGGAGGGGGCTTGGGTCAGAGATGTATTCTTACAGGGAAGACAGATGTCACTGAAGCAAAACGGACATTCTGTTTTCTAGGAAGAGGAAGAACAGAACCCTCCCCAGGAATACCACTCATGTGCCCAGTGACCTTGTACCGAGCTGGGCCTCAGCTTGCTTTCTTTAAATAGGAGGAATACCTTGGAGGCGGGACCTGACGAGACAGGAGACAAGGGTGATTTCAGTCTTGAAATGCACACAGGCCTCTGATGCTGAGCATCTAGGCAAGTGCTTCCCCTCGGAAACAGTCTCAGGCCCCTCCTCTGTAAGAGAGAAATAAGAACGCCTTTCTGGGAGGCACTTCTGGAGACCCTGTGAGAAAGCCACCTGGAATATCTGCCCCAGAACCTGGCACATCCTAAGCACCCAATGAATGAAGCATAAAAGAATGGGTAAGGGGAACAAAAGATACATGGACGAACCCACCCCCCACAAAGCCTAAGTGGGACTATCTGCATTCCTCTTCTTTCTCACCCATCTAAGTCCTTCACTGGATCATTTAACAAACGTATGCCTGGGGCTGGTGCACTGGGATAACCCAGAGAGATGGTATGGGGAGGGAGGGGGGAGGGGGGCTCAGGATTGGGAACATGTGTACCCCCGTGGTGGATTCATGTTGATGTATGGCAAAACCAATACAGTACCGTAAAGTAAAAAGTAAAAAAAAAAAAAAAAAAAAAGTATACTGAATGTCTACTCAGTGCTAAGCATACATGCTGGGTGCTGGACATGCAGTAGTAAAGAACACAAGCAAGAGCTTGTTCTCAGGGGGAATAAATTCTAGAGAGAAGACAAATAATTAACAGGAAGTAAAATGATTTTTTCGTAGTGTAAAGAAGTACAACAAAAGTTCACTTCAGTTCAGTTCAGTCACTTGGTCGTGTCCGACTCTTTGAGACCCCATGAACTGCAGCATGCCAGGCCTCCCTGTCCATCACCAACTCCCGGAGTTCACCCAAACTCATGTCCATTGAGTCGGTGATGTCATCCAACCATCTCACCCTCTGTCATCCCCTTCTCCTCCTGCCCTCAATCTTTCCCAGCATCAGGGTCTTTTCAAATGAGTCAGCTCTTCACATCAGGTGGGCAAACTATTGGAGTTTCAGCTTCAACACTAGTCCTTCCAAAGAACACCCAGGACTGATCTCCTGTTGGATGGACTGGTTGGATCTCCTTGCAGTCCAAGGGACTCTCAAAAGTCTTATCCAACACCACAGTTCAAAAGCATCATTTCTTCAGTGCTCAGCTTTCTTTATATAGTCCAACTCTCACATCCATAAATGAGTACAACAAAAGCGCAATATGATAAAAAGTGAACGGGGATAGAGTCAAAGAGGTACAAACGGAGCGCCTGAGCAAAGCCTGAACAGTAAGTAGACTCTCCCAACAGAATGTAAGTGGAGAGAGTTGTCCAAGAAGTAACAGTAAGTATGAAAGTCCGGAGTCAGGAACAGTGTTGTCCTATCCATGGAACAGAGGAGACCAATGGAGCTGAGGCTCCATGAGACAGGAATAAACAAGGTTAGTATAAGGCAAGCGGGGAGAGGTAGGAAGGGACCAGATCACTTAAGCCAGGGGTTGGCAACCTGTGGTCTATAGGACAAATGTAATCAGAGGACTGTGCTTTTTTCTTTTTAATTATGCATTTAAAAATGTTGAGAAACTTAGAGATTCACATGAAGTTTTAAGAAATACGGCTCAAATAGTAAAGAATCTGCCTGCAATGTGGGAGACCTGGGTTCCATCCCTGGGTCGGGAAGATCCCCTCGAGAAGGGAACGGCACCCCACTCCAGTATTCTTGCCTGGAGAATCCTCATGGACAGAGGAGCCTGGTGAGCTGCAGTCAATGGGGTCGCAAAGAGACGGACACGACTGAGCAACTAACACACACAGCACAATACAGAGAGAGATGATGTGCTACCTCAGTGGAAATATCTTGCAAAACTAGAGTCAAGTATCACACCCAGGAAACATATAGACAATCAAGATACATTCCCACCACTGCGTTCATGCCTCCTCTTGCCCTTTTAAAGCCATACCCACTGCTCACCTGACTCCCTTCCCGAGTACTTGGCAACAACCAGTATATTCTCTGTTTCTATAATGTTTGTCATTTCTAGAGTGTTGCATAAATAAAGTCATAAATCAAATGAACTTTTCAGGAGTTGAATTTTTTCACTAGCATATTTCTCATATTCATCCAGGTGGTTTCAGGTACCAATATTTAGTTCCTTTTTAAATTAAGAGTATTATGCTATGGTATGGAGGGACTATGTGTGTGTCTTGTCCGACTGTGCTTCAGTCTTGTCCGACTCTTTGCATCTCCATGGACTGTTGCCTGCCAGGCTCCTCTGTTCATGACATTTCCCAGGGCAGAATACTTGGTGTGGGTTGGTGTTTCATTCTCTCAGGGATCTTCCCGACCCAGGGATTGAACATGCATATCTGGCATCTCTTGGACTGGCAGGCAGATTCTTTACTGCTGCACCACGTGGTAAGCCCTAAGGCTGCACTGGTGTGTAGGGTTTTTGTGAAGACACAAGTTTTTATTCCCCTGGGGCGGGGGGGAAGGCCAAGGAGTATAATTTCTCTGTTGTATGATAATTGCATGTCTAGTATTTTTAGGAAGCTGCCAAACTTTTCCAGGGTGGTGGTACTAATTTAAATACCCACAAGCAAAATATGAGCAGTCCAGTTTCTCCACGTCCTTGTCAACATTTCATGTTGTGGATATTTTTTCATTTTAGCCACCCTGACAGGGGTGCAGTCATACCCCCACTGTGGTTTCAATTTGCATTTTCCTAACAGTTAATGATGCTGAACATCTTTGGTTTACTTGCCATCTCTATATCCTTTTCAGTGAGATGTCTCTCAATGTTTTTTGCTCATTTCCTAATTGGATTGCTTATCATCCTTAAGGTCTGAGAGTTCTTTATATATTCCAGACATTAGACTTTTGTCAGATACGCAGTTTGTAAATATTTTCTTTCCCACTTTGTAACTTGTCTTCTCATCATCTTCCACTGAGCTTTCACAGAGCAAGTGTTTTTCATTTTGATGAAATCCAAGTTATCATTTTCTCTTTTATGGATCATAAAAACTATATCTTGGAATCTAAGAACTCTTTGCCAAGCTCAAATCTCAAATAGTTGCTCATGTGTGTGTGTGTGTGTGTGTGTTCTGAAAGTGTTATAGCTTTAGGTTTTACATTTAATTCTAATTCTATGATGTATTTCAAGTTAATTTTTATACAAAGTGTGAGACATACCCCGAGGTCTGCATCTCCAGTGAAATTAACCAAATTTATAGATTTTTTTTGAGGGGAGTTTTTAAGTGACATTTTGAATTTTCTTAAAAGTTATAGGGGGACTTCCCTGGTGGTCCATGGCTAAGACTTTGTACTTCCAATACAGGGGACCTGGGTTCAATCCCACATGCTGTAACTAAGATCCAGCAAGCTACAATGATGATCAAAGATTCTGTATGCTGCAACTAAGACCCAGTTCAGCGAAAATTAGAAACAAAAGTTATAGGGCAATTCAAATATCTGTTTCATATTGGGTGAATCATCGTATTTTGCATTTTTCAAGGAAGTAGTTCATTTAAGGTGTCAAATATATGTGGGTATAGCTATTGTAGCAGCCCTTTATTAACCTTTTTGATGTCTGCAGGGTCTATAGTGATATCATTTGTCTTATTCCTGATATTGGTAACTTGTGTCTTCCCTTTTCTTTAAAAGTCTTGCCGTTTTATTTTCTCAAGTTTCCTGGTGGTTCATTGGTAACTTGTATCTTCCCTTTTCTTTAAAAGTCTTGCTGTTTTGTTTATTTTATCAAATTTCCTGGCGGTTCAGACAGTAAAGAATCTGCCTGCGATGCAGGAGACGTGGGCTTGATCCCTGGGTCAGAAAGAACCCCTGGAAAAGGGAACGGCTACCCACTCCAGTATTCTCACCTGGAAAATCCCAGGGACAGAGGGGCCTGGCGGGCTACAGTCCATGGGTCGCAAAGAGTTGGACACAGCTGAGCGACTAACACTGATTAAACTTGGGTCTTCCCTCTTCTTTAAAAGTCTTGCCATTTTGTTTATTTTTTCAAATTTCTTGACATTTTCAAATGATCTTTTTTGTTGTTTCATTGATTTTTATCTTTTTTCTGTTTTCAATTGCATTTATTTCTTTGTTTGATTTGGGTTTATTATTCTCCTTTTAGTAGGTTCTTGAGATAGGAACTTAGATTACTCATTTGAAACTTTTTTCTCCTAATATATGCATTTATGGCTATAAATTTCCTCCTCATTAAATATAGAGACTTTCACTTTAAGGAAAAGGATGAATTACTGTGCTAGCTGTGTCCCACAAATTTTGATATATTGTCTTTTTATTTCATTCTGTTCAATGTATTTTTAATTTCCCTTGAGACTTCCTCTTCGACCCATAGATTATTTAGAAATATGTTGTGTATTTTTCAGGTATTTAGGTGTTTAGGCATTCCAGGTGTTATCTATTACTGCTTTCTAGTTTGATTCTGTGGTGGCTAGAGTGCACACTCTGTATGATTTAAATTCATTAAATTTGTTGAGACTTTTACCATGGCTCAGAATACAGTCTGTCTCAATACATGTCCCATAGGCACTTAAAAAGAATGTGCTCTGTTGCTGCTGAACAGAGAGTTCTATAAATGTTAACTAGATCCTTCCAGTCGGAGGTGTTACTAAGCTAATCTATAACATTGTTCATTTTCTAATTGTTCTATCAGTTGTTGGGAGGGGGGGAGGGTTATGGAAGGATCCAGATATAACTGTGCATTAGTCTATTTTTCCTTTCAGTTCAATTAATTTTTTCTTCATACATTTTGCAGCTCTGTTGTTCAATGCATAAATACCTATGATTTCTATGTCTTCTGGTGGACAACCCTTTCATTATTACATTCAGAGTCCTTCTCTTTGCTCTAAGGCCTACTTTACGATATTAATAAAGCTGCTTCAGCTTTTCTTTGCTATATATATGTCTTTTTCTGTTTACTCTCAAATCTACCTAAATCATTATATGTGAAGTGAATTCCTCACAGAGAGCATATAATTGGGTCGTGATTTTTAACCACTCTGCCAATTTCGGTCGTTTAATTTGTGTAGTAAGATCACTTATATTTAATGTGATTAGTGATATCTTGGAACTTAAGTCTACTGGCTTATTTTCTGTTTACTGATCTCTGCTTTTCATTTCTCTGCTTTCTTTGCCTTACCTTCCTGTGGGTTACTTGAGCATTTTTTAGAACTTCATTTTAATGTATCTATAATATTTGGGGACACATCTCTTGGTATAGTTTTTGGTGGTTGTTCTAGTATGCATAACTTATCCCAGTGTGCTGGTGACAATATTTCCCAGTTTAATTGATCTGTAGAAAACTTACTTCTCTTTATGTCCTTTTATCCTTACCCATTTATAACATAATTTTCTTAAAAGTGAAAGTCACTCAGTCATGTCTGACTCTTTGCGACCCCATGGACTATACAGTCCATGGAATTCTCCTGGCCAGAATACTGGATGGGTAGCCGTTCCCTTCTCCAGGGGATCTTCCCAACCCAGGGATCAAACCCAGGTCTCCCACATGGCAGGTGGATTCTTTACCAGCCGAGCCACAAGGGAGGCCCAAGAATACTGGAGTGGGTAGACTATCCCTTCTCCAGCAGATCTTCCCAACCCAGGAACTGAACTGGAAGATCCCCTGGAGAAGGGAAAGGCTACCCACTCCAGTATTTTGGCCTGGAGAATTCCATGGACTGTATAGTTCATGGGGTTACAAAGAGTCAGACACGACTGAGTGACTTTCACTTCACCAGGGAAACCAAGGATGCAAGAGGATGCGGTAATTTTCTTAAATATTCTTCTAAATACACAGTTGTCCCTCAGTATCCATAGCAGACTGGTTCCAGCACTCCACAGGGATACCAAACTCCACTGACACTTAAGTCCTTTATATGGCCTGGTACAGTGAACACAGTTACAGACACTCCACATCTGCAGGTTGTCCGGCTACAAATCCAACCAACTGGGAAATTTACATCTGAGGTTGTTGAATCTGTGGATGTGAAACCTGGGGATATTGGGTGGACTGTATTTAGAAGCACATCAGATATTGCTACCATTTTGGCTTTAATCATAAAAACACAATGAAGATAACTCAAGAGGAGAAAAAAGGTCAAATGCAATTACCTGTATTTTTGATAACCGTGTTCTTTCTTCGATTCCGGTATTCCAAGATTCTTTCTTTTATGATTGCCTTTCTGTGTGGTAACTTTCATTAGGCATTTATTTAAACGTCTACAGGTGACAAACTTTCTTAGTTTTCCTGCATCCTAGAATATCTTCATTCTCCTTCATTCCTGAAGGATTATTTTATAGGACACAGGCTTCTGGGTTGACAGATCTATTTTTTATTCATCACTTGCAAAATGTTATGGCACTTCCTTCTGGCCTCCATGATTTCTTATGAGAATCCACTGTCATTCAAATGGTTTTTCCCCTGTAGATGCCATTTCTCTCTCCTTGTTTTTAAGATTTTTTAAAAAGACATTTTCCAGAAATTTGCCTATGATGTGTTGGTGTGGACTTGTGTGTTTATCCTTGAGTTTCCTCGGCTTTTTGAATCTGTAGAATGATTCATTTTGCTAAATCGGGGCAGTTTTTAGCCATTGTTCATTTATATGCTTTTGCAGTCCTGCTGTTTCTTCTTTTATTCTGGGATTCCAATGACACAAATGCTAGATCTTTTTTCCCAGTCCTATAGGCCCGTGAGACTGTGTTCATTTTCTTTTGCAATCTATTTTCTTTTGATGTTCAGAGTGGGTAATTTCTATTGTTCTTTCAATTCACTGATTATTTTCCTTGTCCCCTCCATTCTGCTGGTGAGTCAATCCACTGCTTTATTTTTAAAAATCATTTATTGTATTTTTCAGTTACATAATTTCCATTTGCTTCTCCTTTATATTTGGTGGTTCTTTGTTGAGATTTTCTCCCTCTCTCCTGTCTTTTTTTTTTTTTTTTTTTAATCTGTGCTTATAATTGCTTATTTAAGCATTTTTATTAGGGCTATCCCAGCATATTCATCAGATAATTCTAATATCTCTGTTATCTTGGTAGCAGCATTTACTGGCTGTCTTTTTTCATTCTGTTTGAGATCTCCCTAGTTCTTATTCTTAGTATGACAAGTGATTCCCAATGGAAACCTAGACTTTTGCAGCATTATATTATTATTTTTAAAAATTCTGAATCTTAAAGATATCTTTTTTTAATCTGGCTTTTTCTGACACCGCTCCAGCAGGGGGAAGGGGAGACACAGCTGGTAATTGTCAGGAGGAGACAGAACTCCACTTTCCCCACTTGGCCTCCACGGATACCCAAGAGCGAAGGGTCTTCCTCATTGTGTGTGGGAGTGGTGGGAATCTGCCTCCCTACTGGGACTCTGCTGATACCCTCCTGGATGGGAACAGTAGGTGTGCAGAATCTCTGTTCCCCACTGACACCACGTGGGTGGAGAGGAGGAGTGGCTTCATCACTACTGATCAACGGCCCTGACTTTCTACTAGCATCCTCTGGGAACACCTCAGCAGGCTTGGGAGAACAGCGTATTACTGAAGGTTGAGGGTGATGTCCAAGCTCTTCATTTAGTCTCCACTGACACTGGACGGACCTTGGATGGAGTTAGGAGGGCTGCTCATTACCTCTCAGTGGGGACTAAAGTCCTAGCTCCTTACCTGACCTTCTCTGACACCCTGCTAGCAGGCAGGGAGGACTGGGTTGGCAGACTGTCTCAGTACAGCCTGCTAAAGGTGAAATCTAGTTCCCTACCTGACCTTTATTAGCATAGGTGGGGAATAGGCATGTTGTTGCTATTATTTTTTCTGTGATGTTTGGCTAGAATAGAATGGTCAGTACCTAAAATCTATGTTCGTTGGTTGGCTTCCCTTTTCCTAATACTCTGGCTGAAGAAAGCAGGCTTTTGATTGTTTTTTGTTTTGTTTGATTTCTTTTGTGGAGGTTTTCTGCTTTTTGTTTGTTTTTGTCTATCTACAGGCATTTATTTCATAGTTGCTGGCTCCTTCAACTCCAAGCTTGGGACATGAGGCAAAAAGAAAATGCAGGGGATGACCAAAGCCTTCCTTGGTCTCAAAGCCCCTAAGCTGACCTGCCTCCTCCTCTCCACCTTTCACAGTCTTGGCTGTGCCCAGTCGTGCCTGATTCGTTGTGATCCCATGGACTGTAGCCCGCCAGACTCCTCTGCTTATGGAATTCTCCAGACAAGAATACTGGAGTGGGTTGCCATTTCCTATGCTAGGGGATCTTCCCGACCCAGGGATCGAACCCACATCCCTTGAGTCTCATGCACTGGCAGGAAGATTTCTGACCACTAGCGCCACCTGGGAAGCCCACAGTCTTAATTTGTTTTATATATCACCCCTGGAGGCTTAAGTTGTTTTTAGTGGGAGAAATAGAGAAAAGAAATCCACTCTTTCACAGCCTATTTTTGCACAGCTCTAGAGCTAAAAATGTCTCTTTACATTTTAAAAGGGTTTTGCTTGTTTATTTGTTTTTAAAGAAGATGATGACGAAAGGACCACACATGACTTGCAAAGTCTGAAATGCTTCGCTGCATGGCCTTTTACACAAAACAGCTGCTAACCCTGGACTCTGGTCATGAGAAGGCATCTCAGTTCATTCTAAGTGTAACCGGAAGGCACTGGAGGTCTACTGGCAGAGGAGTGGAGGGATCTGCTTTGCTACTTAGAAGAGATTACTGAAGTAAGAGAATTCAGTTATCTCTAAGTACTTCCTTGGAGCTCACAGAAGCAGCCTTGGGAGGCAGGCTCTGTGGAACCAGAAGCGGGCAGGAGAGAGGGGGCAGGCCCAGCTGGCGATGACCGCATTTCTGGCAGCACTGCTTCTTTGCCTGAGGTCTCATGGTAAGTAGGTGGCAGAGCTTGGGGCCTAACCTAGGCCAGCCAGGCTCCAGAGTTTCACAGCCTCCGTTCTGCTCCATCTCAGAAGGGAAACCACAGGAAGATCCTGGGCCTGGGTCCCTGAGTCTTCAAGCCCTGAGGATCTGAGAGGGGAGGGCTGGGGGACCCCCAGCTGTTTCCCTCGCAGGCTGGATTTCTTTTTTTTGGTCATGCTGTGCAGCATGCTGGATTTCAGTTTCCTGACCAGGGATCGAACTGGTGCTCCTTGCAGTGGAAGTGTGGAGACCTCACCACTGGGCTGCCCAGGAAGTGCCCGTGTTCACCTCTTACAGCTGTCTCTTATACACATCTAGATGTGTATAAGAGACAGCGCCTGCTCTGGCTCCTTCCCAGCCTGACTTTTCATCAGCACCAAGCCATTTGTTTCTGTTTGTAATTATGCATTTTAATGTTCATTAATTATGGAATGCAAATTGCTCCGAGCACAAAATTTGTAATGAGCTGTTCCACCACCCCACCCCCAGGTCTAGAAGGTGGACCAGCTGTTCTAAAGCAGAAGGAAAAACAACCAACTTACAAAACAGAATAACTTTTCCTGGGGCTGACTGACTCTCCTAGTGACTAAGCCTGGGGCATTTTCTAGTGGCACTGGAGGACGATCCCTGCCCTCCAACCGTGGGAGACACAAGTGTGGTACCTCCATTCTTGTCTCCTGGGACATGAGAGGCACGGAGGGGTAATGGAAGCCGCTCCAGCTTAGACTCAGCCTCTTACTGGCTATCGTTTTGAACTCTTCACGTGGCTTCTCTGAGCCTCAGTTTCTTCCTTGGGAAGACTGGTAGTGAGAAAACCATCCTCAAAGTGGAAGCGGCAGGCAGATGGGATGTTGGAGATAAGAAGCCCGATCCTTACAAGCCCTCAGCAGATACAGGGGAATAGCTCTCCAGAACACTAATTCCAGTTCTGCCCCGTCTTGGTCTCTTGCTGGATGGCCTCGGGCAAGCACATCCCACCCTCTGTTTCCTCTGCTATAAAATGAAAGAATTGGGCAACAGCAAGTTAGAGAAGACTATTAGCTCTGAGCTGCTTGGTGTTTATCAAAGCAACTATGGATCTTGAACAGGGGAGAACTAGGTCTGAAGTATTTCAGAAGAAAATGGAGAATTTCCTTATATTGGGGGAGCATGTTTTAAGAAGGGCTTCCCTGGTGGCTCAGCAATAAAAAATCTGCCTGCCAATGTCGGAGACACAGGTTCGATCCCTGGGTCTGGAAGATCTCCTGGAGAAAGTAATAGCAACTCACTCCAGTATCCTTGCCTGGAAAATCTGTTGGGCAGAGAAGCCTGGTGGGCTACAGTCCATGGGGTTGCAAAGAGTCAGACACGACTTGGTTACTAAATAACAATAACGCTTTAAGAAATCACAAGAATGCCTCTGAACCTGCCTAATCATGGGCAAAGCTTCATCCTCCTCCAAGGCCTCTACTAGCACTTGCTCTCTCTCATTGCCAAGTGCAAGCAGAATGAGAGCACTACCTCCTGGGAACAGTGCTGTCTCCTAACAGTAGCGCTGCACCGTAAGACCATGGTCAAGATTAAATGAGACAATGACATCCGTGAGCTTAGACATGAAAGACAGGCTGAGCACGCTGGCAGTTACGGAGCATCCTCACAACTTCGAGTGAAGCTGATCCAACACCGCCTTCCTATGTGCCCTGGCTTCCCCGAGCCTCGGTCTCCGCTGAAGAGAGTCTCTCTTACCTCCCTGGGCTTGTGAGAGAACCAAACCAGATCACGTACCTGCCACATACCTGCCACGATGGCAGGTGCTCAAAAAATGGTAACTCCTATTGTAGACACCTTGTTGCTTTACCCCAAGTAGGAAACATATCCAAGAAACAAGGGAAGGGGACCCGTTACATGCAGAGAGTGGGCAGAATATTGCCACAGGCAAGCTTTGCTTTCCCCAACATTGTTAAGGTAGGTCCAGTATCATTCTGTTCACTCAGATGAGGAAACTAAAGCCCAGAGAGGCCAAGTGACTTGGCTACGGTCACACAGAAAGAGAGAGTCAGGCAAGGCCCACTGCTGAAGGTTCCCTGATTTTAATGAGGTGCCCTTTCCCCTGACCCACATCCAGCTCCATCGTGTACATGCTAAGTCACTTCAGTCGTGTCCAACTCTTTGCTACCCTATGGATTGTAGCCCACCAGACTGCTCTATCCATGGGATTCTCCACGCAAGGGTACTGGAGTGGGTTGCCATGCCCTCCCCCATGAGATCTTCCCAACCCAGGGACCAAACCCACAGTTCTTATGTCTCCTGCATTGGCAAGCGGGCTCTTCACCATTGCAGATGGTAAAGAATCTGCCTGTAGTGTGCAGAACCTGAGTTCGATCCCTAGGTCGGGAAGATCCCCTGGAGAAAGGAACGGCAACCCACTCCAGTGTTCTTGCCTGGAGAATCCCATGGAGAGAGGAGCCCGGCAGGCTACAGTCCACGGGGTGGACGGAAGTGACTCACACTTTCCCTTCCCCTGACCCACATGGAGGCGGCCTGTGATGTCCCCAGCGGGTCAGACTGGCTAGGGCTGCACAAGGATTCTGGGAACCCTGCTGAAAGGTCACTGTGATGAGTTATGACTTGGGATGCCACAGCGTAGTCCTGAATACACAGATGAGATACAGAATCCAGGGAATAGGGAGAGAGAGAGAAGGAAGCAAGGAAGGAAATGAAATGGGTGTTTACGGAGCACCTCCCATGTGCTGCGTATCTCCCATATGCTATTTCTTCAAATCCCCACAACAAAGCTCAGAGGCACCTCTCAGATATTTTGCCATTGAGCTTACAGAGGATCACAGGAGCTGAGTCCTTTAGTGAGAACCACCCTTTTGATCGGGCTTCCCCGATGGCTCAGCGGTAAAGAGTCTGCTCGCATTGCAGGAGACTTGGGTTTGATCCCTGGGCTGAGAAGATCCCCTGGAGAAGGCAAAGGCAGCCTGCTCTTTGAGTCACAAAGAGTCGGACACGACTGGAGGGACTGAGCACGCACGCACACACCCTTTAGACTGGAGACTGAGTGGGCCTGACGCTCCCTGTCCCTGGAGGCCTGGGAGAACCGCCCAGAAGGGGAGTGAGTTGGGAGCTCCGAGTCCCAGGCCCCTCCCCACTCAGCCTCAGTCTGTCAACAGGGCCAGCCTGCCCGTCTATTACTACCGACATTGATTTGGACAACCGGGCCAGTGGAGAGCCCATAATTACTGGGAGTTTTAATCAACTCATGTCAATTCAGCTGCCGCTCAGTTTGTGCTGGGCTGCAATGCTGATGTGGAGGGAGGAGGGGCATGCAGGCAGAAAAGAACTGCAGGGGTTGATAGTCCGGGCAGGGTAAGCTCCACCGGGGGCCTCGGACCTCCCTGCACGCGAAGAAGGCAGAGCCCACCCGCCTCAGGCCCTCGGAGGGCTTTCAGGCATGCTGCCCCAAAACACCGCCGAGCCTCATCTGTCCTACCTGCGTCTAGAAACCACATGGGCCCATGCCCAGCAGTGCCCGTTCTAGGCAGGGTCCAACCGCAGCATCTCTGTCCATGCTATGCCCTCATCCGGGCCCGCCCTCCTCTTCCTAAAGAATCCTACGCATCCTCTAAGTTACAGCATAAATAACCCCCCTCCGCAGATGGCTTCCTGAGCTCAAGAAGGAGAGGGACGTTGAAGAGACAGAAAGAAATAGTCTAATCTGGATGCTGCTACTTCCTAGCCCTGTGACTTTGGGCAAGTCACCACACCTTTCAGATGCCGGCTTGCCCATTTTACAATGGACTTGATAATAAATCATGGCCTCCTGAGGTTGCTGGGAACTCTGGGGACCATCACAGATGAGAAATCCCCGTGTAGAAGTCCTGACTTCCTTTTGGTGCCTGGAGTGAACAAGAATCATTTTTTTCCTTTTCTCCCACGTTAATTATTCTTCTAGCACAAACTTTGCTCTGCTGGGCCGGATGGTTTCTGGTTCACAGTCTGTCTCCTTCTGAGCCTACGGGCTATTTCAGGACAGAGTGTAACACACACAGCTTCTGCCTGTCAGCACCGCCCCACCGTCCAGCACTGACCCCGTGTCCACTTTGGTGTCAGGCCGGAACCCCACCTGGTGCTGCCATTTAGCCAGCCACATATTAACAGTCACTTCATTAACATTTTAAGCCTTAATTTTCTCAATATAAAATGAGCTTAATCCTATCTACCTGAAGAATTGCTGTATGTGTGTGGGGGGCGGTGTGTGGGAGTGGGGAGTTAGACATTTAATGTCTCTTACATAGAGCCTGGTACAGGGTAAAATGTCAGTTGTTATAAAAGTTTAGTTATTATGATGATGATCACTCAATATTCGATGCTTGGTAAATATTTTTGGAATGTAATAAAATGTCTGGTTCTGTTGCTTCGTTTTGGCTTGAGTTCCAGTGAAATACCAACAGGCCATTCTCTCCACATGTCAGCCATCTGTGCAGTTTCAACATGTTCTCACTGAAGACACGAGAAAGGAAATTGAAACGCTTTGAACACCTCCTGCAGGCCCAGCACGAGGTATTTTCCCTGGTCTACTCTGCTAAAGTCCACGATCCAAGGGCCTGCGGTCATTAGACGAGTTTTGCAGAAGAGAAAACTGGTTTGGGGGCCGGAAGTGCTTTTCCCATATCACTCAGCTTCCCGAGAGTAGGGCCGGGGTGCAAACACAGGTGTGTAAAGTGAAAGTGTGAGTCGCTCAGTCGTGTCTGACTCTTTATAACCCCATGGACTGTAGGCCACCATGCTCCTCTGTCATGGAATTCTCTAGGCAAGAATAGTGGAGTGGGTAGCCATGCCCTTCTCCAGGGGATCTTCCCGACTCAGGGACTGAACCTGGGTTTCTTGCATTGCAGGTGGATCTTTTCCTGAGCCACCAGGCGTATCTGACTCCAAGCCCATGCTCTTTCCACTCACCATATCGCTCTTGTTGTATGGAGACACAAAGAAATAGACTGTAATGGTCCCTGACCTGCAGGAGAGTTTAGACCAACTGGAGGAACTGGGTAAACCCTGACAGGCTTATGCTTGGTTTATGTTCAAGAATAATGCTGAAATGCCAATTCAGGCAGACCCTGGAGATACTGAGGATTTTGTTCCAGGACAATGCAATAAAGTGAATATCTCATTAACACAAGCCAGACGAAGATTTTTGGTATTTCAGTGCATATCAAAGTTATATTTACAATATACTGTAGTCTATTAAGTGTGCCATAGCACTATTTCTAAAAAAAAAAGAAGAAAAAATGTACATACCTTAATTAAAAAATACTTTATTAACGGCTTCTCAGGTGGCTCAGTGGTAAAGAATCTGCCTGCCAATGCAATAGATGGAAGAGACACGGGTTTGATCCCTGGGTTGGGAAGATCCCTTGGAGGAGGAAATGGCAACCCACTACAGAATTCTTGCCTGGGAAATCCCATGGACAGAGGAGCCTGGTGGAATACAGTCTCTGGGGTCGCCAAAGAGTCTGACGTGCCTGAGTGACGGAGCACACAATAATCATCTCACTGATGGGAAAGACGGAACAGATAAGGCCCCTTCCAAAAAATACTTCATTGCTAAAAAATGCTAACTATCATCTGACAATGCAGTGGGGCTGCAAAATTTCAGTTCAGGAACTTTCCTGGCGGTCCAGTGGTTAAGACTCCATGCTCCCCGTACAGGGAGCCGAGGTTTGATCCATGGTCAGAGAATCGATCCCGTGTGCTGCCACTAAGAGCCTGCATGCCACAACAAAAGACCCCGCGCAGGACAACCAAGACCCGTGCAGCCAGCGGTAAACAACACAGAAAGCCCTCCAGTTCATGAAAACCACAGCATCAACGGAGCACAACAGCAAGGCGCAATGAGACAAGGCAAAATGCATGGCTGGCTGTGCTTACGACATGCTGTTTGGGGCCGGCTGTGCGAATTTATGGTCGCCTCCCTTTCCCATCAGAGGAGCCCTGGGAGTTAGGGGAGGCAGGTTACGATCCCTGCTTGGAGCATCTCCCTTCTCTGGCTCTCAGTCTTCCCCTCTGTGCAGTGAGGAAGCTGGCAGCTGGTCCCCAAGGGCCCTTCCAGCTTGGACCTCCTGCGGTTCTCTGCAAGCAGCTGACAGGGATTCCCAGGAAGGTCAGGCGGTAGGTTCTGAGAGTCAGTGGCCCCTGAGCTGGGGATCCATGTGGAAGGTTGTTCTAGAGAGAGTGGCTTGAGAACACTGCTCGGAGCTCACTTTACAGCCTGGGCATCTTCTGGGGGGAGTCGTCACGCCTTCTGCAACTCTCTGGAGCCCTGCATGGGCTGATGTTCAGTTCAGCAAACCCTTATTCAAAGCCAGCTGCCCTCCAGGCCATCACGTGTACAAACTCCTGGCCCCAGCTCTCAAGGAGCACCTATTCCAAGGTGGAGAGGCATGGGGAGAAAAAATAAACGCATGCATTCTTTTTTCTTTTTTTTGGTCATGCTGTGCAGCATGCTGGATTTCAGTTTCCTGACCAGGGATCGAACTGGTGCTCCTTGCAGTGGAAGTGTGGAGACCTCACCACTGGGCTGCCCAGGAAGTGCCCGTGTTCACCTCTTACAGTCCTCGAGGCTTCCCATATGGTACAGAGAAACACTGCAAACTAACAGAAGAGCGGCCAGGAAACACTCTCCCAAGAAAATCTGCCAGCGGTCCTGATGAATGTCTATTCAATAACTGTCTAGTGATGATAATAAACAGCCTCCGTACATCTCATTAATAATAATAATAGCTAACATTTAATAGCGCTCACTGTGTGTCAGGCCCTGTTCTCAACGTGTTATGAGTATTCATTCACACTGCTGGCCCCAGCCTGGAGGGGTGGGTACCACTCTCATCTTCCAGAGAAGGAAACTGAGGCCCAGGCAGCTGTCGTCACCTGTCCCCAGGGCCACTGGGCCAGTCGGTGGCAGAGCTGAGATGGCAGGTCACGGTCTGCCACCTTGCACACACGTGTCCAGGTTTCTAAAGTACTCTTCCACTCGTTATCCTGCTCCAGTGTCACGGGACTCAACATACAGGCTCAGATCCCATTGGAAGACGAGGACCCTGAGGTGTGAGGGCTTGGCGAAGTCACACAGTGAGCAGGTGTGGGGTGGGTGCCAGGCTCAGGTCTGTGCCAGCCCAGCACGGCACCTGCCAGGCTGACGGGGACACTCCATTAAGAAGGCCCTCTCACCAAGGTCGGGACGCTAACCATTGGCCCCTGGGTTCAGACACTTTGTGTCTTTAGGGCGTGTGTTAGTTACTCTTGTCTGATTCTCTGTGACCCCACGGATTGCAGCCTGCCAGGTTCCTCGGTTCACGGAATTCTCCACAAGAATACTGGAGTGGGCTGCCACCCCCTCCACCAGGGGATCTTTCCCACTGAAGGACTGAACCCAGCCTCCTGCATTGCAGGCAGATTCTTTACCATCTGAGCCACCAGGGAAGCTCTTAGGGTGCCGGGAGGGAAGTGGACATTGATGATGTTCTCGTCACATGCCAGGCACATTGCTAGGGTGTATTATGTTATCAAGTCTCCCCAGCTACTCAGAAAAGGATGTAATGAGTTGGCCAAAAAGTTTGTTCCATACCATTTTACAGAAAAAAAACAAACAAACTTTCTGGCCAACTGAACACTGGTATTTTCACCACTCACTGATGGGAAGCAGGCTTGGCGAGAAGATGACCTGTTCTAGGTCCACACCATAGACGCTTAGATACCTTTTAGTTTTCAGAAGCCTCCCATTTTCTGTTCTCTGCGAATGGCACAGAGCCAAAGGGCATTTTGAGAAGGTCTGCCTGCTACAGACCCATGTGCAAGGGAGGACGTGGGGAAAATGGTCTTGGACTTGACCTGAGCGCTTACTGTGGAGCCAGGTCCCATTTGAAGAATTGAACACCCATTAACTTGTCCCTTCCTCACAGCAACCCTAGGTGGTAGAGTCTATTATGCACACTTAGATGGGGAAACTGAGGCACAGAGAGGTTCACTGATTTGCCCAAGGCCACACAGCCAGTAGTAAGTAGACGACAGAGACAGAAAATCTAGCACCCGAGTCTGTTTCCTTAACTCTTTGGCTATACTTCACACAATGACCATGAACGGCGGGTACTATTATAAAACCTCCTTTTTGATACTTGGAGACTAGAACAAAGAGCTTAAGGCAACTTGTCCCAATATGACATTGGAAGTGGCAGAGTCGGGATTTAAACCCACCCAGCTTGACTTTAAAGAACCCCCTCTTACCCACTCCTGGAGTCATCAAGAGCTAGGCATAGAGGGGCCACAGGTCCTCAATAGGATAGGTTGGAGACGCAGGCTCTCCAGTGCCTGCTGGATTTCACTGGCTGGTTTTCCTTCCTTGTCCTTTGTAACTAAAAACTCAATTTGCAGCTTAAGGCTGCGTCCTCACGCTGCACCTTCTCATTGATCACCCAGACTCTGCATGAAGAATGATTTTATAAGCTAGTTGGCTTTGAAAAGCAGAGAGTAGCAGCCATTGAACATATGCTTCTGTGGGTATATATTTATTCAGCGTATGTTGAGTGCAATTTGGGGCAGTTTGCATATTTTACTTTTTTTTTTTTTTTGTCTCAGAGAGCAATTTAAGAGAAAGGAGAAAAAAAAAAAAATCCACCCCAGAATGGAGACAGATGTCATTATGTCGGACCTTGAGGTTCCCCAATCCAGTGTTTCAGGCACAGAGGTGGGTGGATGTGAATTCACAGGAGGTGAGCATCAGAGCTGATGCTCTCACATCCCTTGCAGCCTCAGCACTAAGCATCCAGCCCCACAGTGGCATCCTTCTTCATTGTCATAGCCTCCCCAGGGGTCTGTCTGACTCTGTCCTCTAGCTACTATTGATTGAGTACCAAATACCAGCCAGGCCCTGGGCTAAGCGCACACCATCATGATCCCGCTGAACTCTTCCCTCACCCCAGGTTGAAGCACACCATCACGCACGTGAGAGCTCTGACTTCTCTTGCTCAACGCCGTGCACTAGCGCAGGGGTGCCCAATCTCCAGGATCTAATGTTTGATGATCTGAGATGGAGCTGATGTAATAATAATAGAAGTAAAATGCACAATAAATGTAATGCACTTGAATCATCCTGAGACCATCCCTCCTCCATCCCAGTCCCTGGAAAAAGTGTCAGCGTCTTCTACAAAACGGGTCCATGGTGCCACAAAAGTTACGGACCGCCTCAGGAGGGCAACGCAGATGTGCACTCCAGGAAGACCATCCATGGACAAGCGCTCTCAACTGCTCTATCAAGGCTACCAGAGCCTCTCAGATTCGTGTTCTGATCCCGATGCTGCCCATCTCCCCATCGGAGGGACCCTGGGCACGCCACACCCCTCCCTGAGCTGGCTTCCACACTCTCAGAGTGGAGACGGCACGAGCATGTGGCTGGGGTGCTGCAAGGATGCCAAGACCCAAAGCTACACTTACACACAGCTTAAGAGACATTTGTTCTTTTTCTCTCTCTCCCCGCACCCCCTGCCTGAAAGGTTCTCCTCTCACCCAGGATGAACTCAGCACATAACATTTTTGAGGATACCTTAGGAAAAGCCTGCAAGGTTTTGGGTTAACTGGGAAAAAAGTAAAAGAATACGCTCACACGAGTGCCAAAGATTCAAAGGACAGAAAGCAGCAGTCCAGGCCAGGTACGCCAGAGGGAATCACGTGGAAAGGAGAGTGTTTATCATGCACTTGTGCTATAGGGAAGCATCCACGTGTGATTCACGATGGTAGGACTGAAGCTTCATTTGGGGCCAGGTAAATAGATTAAGAGTTTTTGTTGCCAGGACACAGTTTATGCTGTAACTCTGGAGCCTAACAGAGTCTCTGACCTGTCATAGGTCCTTAGAGGTTGCATTGTGATTGCAGCTAAAATTTGAATAAAACTGTGGACCAGCAAATGACCAATTTTGCCCTCAACCAAAGAAGAATTATCAGTTTTACCTAGCTTAATGAGATGTGTCGGATGTTAGGTAATCCATCACCACCAATCAAAAAAATAAATCAGTCTAAGGCTACACAGGTGTGAAAACTATTTAAAAAAAAAAGATAAAGGGCTTGATTAGCATAAAGGTCAGAGTCATGGCTACTTTTAGAAATGAAGGGTGGCTAACACAGCAAATGGAGAAATGGTGAGTGTGTTAGGGGAGGGCTTGCGGAATGCAGGCGATATTTGAATCCTTGACCTGGGTGATGGGTAGATGGGTATTGCTTAATTGCTGATGAAACTGTATGTAATGTTTTACACATTTTTCTGTATGTCTATTATATTTCACAATAAAGTTGCTAAATATATACCATGTAGAAACGCTACTAAAAGGAACTACTGAACATGGTGTAACTGTGGGTGATATGTTTCTTCACTTTCCTCCCTCTGTATCCTAAACATTCTTATTTGTGCATAGAGTAATTTTATAATTGAAACAAATAAGCTTTTAATTGTGATGCCCTGTTATTGAAACGAGGCAGCAACAAAATCATAGAGGTTGGTTACAACACTTCTGCTTGCAATCCCACCAGATGGAGAGAATCCCGTCTTCTCCCTAAGGTTTACTGTGCACGAAGAACAACTCTCCAAGGGATGGTGGGGAGGGCTATAAGTCCCAGTGATTGTTGTAGCCACAGCCCTACAGGCTGACCTTCAGGGTGTTCCCTCGAGGGATGTGCACAGGCTTATAGGGGAAGGGAGGAGCACCAGAGAGAATCAAGTTCAAGTCTGAGTTTGAAGAAAGCATAAAGGGTTTAGCTAAGAACACACAATAAGCAGAAAAATATTGAGACAGAGGGTCAGGTTTACCTAGGTCTATATCATCCCCATGACAGTGGGCTACTGACATCACCTTTCCTTACAATGATGGAGAAAAAAAAGAGAAAAAATATCTTGACTCAATGAAATCCAGGATTCCAGGTTTCCTAGCTCAACAAGCTTCTCTTTGTCCAACTAGTTCTGGCCCTGGGAAGTGAGGTTGCATAACTGGACCCAGCTGGTGCCTGGATATTTACACAGGGCTCAGCCAAAAACAGTATAAGGCACAGAGGCCATTCCCAGCTTATGGGCAGACAAGACAGCAAAGGCTCAGACACATGTGACAATTTGCCCAAAGTCACCGCCTCCCGGTGAAATGGATGTGACTTGAACCCAAGTCAGGATCACGGCCAGGTCTGCTCTTTCCCCCGAATTCTGGAATTCAGACTTTCCTCTGTAATTCTGATTAACTAGCCCACTTCCCAAGAAACATACATAACTCTACCCAGGTGCTGTTTTCTCAGGGAGGAGAAAGGCTAAAGACGGTTTTATGAAACCTTTCTCTGTTGGCTGCCTCAAGGCTAACACTTTTCATGAACGTGACTGGCGGCAGGAATCCAGGTATCCTTTCTCCTCGGTTCTGAACTGTTTGCCATCCCTGGACAGTGTCTACAGTCTCTGAGACTATCTGGACTGTCAGCAGAAGACTTACTAGGCAGGATTCAGGAAGAAGCTGGAGAACACAATAAAAAAAGAAAGCTTTCCAAATTAATAATGATAAAGATGATACCATTTTTCATACATTTATCCCAAGATTCATGATAAAAGAATGATAAAATGGGACTTCCTCGGAGGTTCAGTGGTTAAGACTCCCAATGCAGGGGACCTCAGTCCAATTCCTAGTCAGAAAACTGGGTTTAATCCCCCAGGGAGCTAGATCCCAAATGCCACAACCAAGAGCCTGCATGCTGGATGCAACTAACACCTGGAAGAGCCAAAGAGATGAAGTTTTAAAGAACGATGATAGAAAATAAAAGAAGGGTACTCCACGTGTGGAAGAGAGAGTCCTGGACTAGAATTTAGGATACCTGGGTTCAAGACAGGCATAGCTCTTCCACTTTTTGGCCTCAACTTGTTCATCTTAAATTTTGACATAACGGAAAGGGCTTACATATGGTTAAGATCAAGTTAGGGAGCCAATTGAAAAAGAAAAACAAGGAAATGCTCCTTGAGAAGCACATGTAAAGACATGAGGCTCTGACATAGGAAGTGTTAGTCACTCAGTCATGTCTGTCTCTTTGTGACCCCATTGACTGTAGCCCATCAGGATCCTCTGTCCACGGGATTCTCTAGGCAAGACTACTGGAGTGGCTTGCCATTCCCTTCTCCAGGGGATCTTCGCAACCCAGGGATAGAACCTGGGTCTCCTGCATTGCAGGCGGATTCTCTACCATCTAAGCCACCAGGACAGCCCCAAACATAGGAAGCTACCCCCAAAAGACACAATTGTATCCTTCTTATGCTTCCAATTAAAACGTGCATATATAAATTCTCATGTATATTTGCATATGCAGAGGGAGAAAATGTATGTGAAGATATATATATATAGCCCAAAGTGTGGCACAGTTATCTCTAAAGTAAGTGATAAAGAGGACCATTTTTTTTCTTTTGTACATTTCAGCAATATTTGGTTTTATTTTATTTTATAATGAGCATGAGCTACTTAAAAGAAAACTGAAAGAAAAAAAAAGGATTGAAGACTGGATGAGGAAAAATACCTTTTAAATGCAAAACTTTGGCTACTATGATTAGGACAAACACAATTATTCCAGGTTTCCATTTCAGAGCTAAGGAAAAAACTGTCCGATTAGCAGCATTCCCACAGCTGTGGATCCCTTCCTCACAAGCACTCGGCACGGCCACTGAGGAGTCTGCAGCCACTGTGTTTGACTCCTTCATGTCCTTCACGAGACGACAGCCCCGCTACCCACTTATCCACCCGTCTCTGCACCGTTCCTCTGCTTTGAGACTCTTTTCTACACGTACTTGTGCACAGGCTCTACCCCCTCAAGTATTACCTTTATTCTATCGCTCCCTTCTCCAAGGACGCTTTGGATCCAACACCCTTGAGTTGGGGGTGGGTTTAGAAACCTGGTTTACAAAACCAGAGACAGTTGCTCCTTTTCATTTTAATCCATCCCACCCCTTCACCCAAACCATGGAGCAAGCACCTTTCTTAAACTCACAGAAAAACATTTGCCAATATAAACCACAGTCTAGAACACAAAACACAAAGTGTGTGAAGTGTGAAGTTGCTCAGTCGTGTCCGACGCTTTGCGACCCCATGGACTATAGCCTACCAGGCTCCTCCCTCCATGGGATTTTCCAGGCAAGAGTACTGGAGTGGGTTGCCATTTCCTTCTCCAGGGGATCTTCCCAACCCAGGGATCGAACCCGGGTCTCCCACATTCCAGGCAGATGCTTAAATACCTATTTAAATGAATACAAAGTATTGCAAAGTACACACTCAGGCTACAATGGGATTAAAGTAGAAATCAAGAATAGAAAGATAGAAAATATAACTAAAGAATAAGTAAAACCCTTTTAAATAATACATGGGATGAGGAAGAAGACTTAAGAGAAATTTAAAATATATTTAACTAAATAAAAATGAAATGTAATTTGAAACTGTCCCTACAGACTGTGAGCTTCCCTGTGGCTCAGCCGGTAAAGGATCTGCCTGCAGTCGGGAGACCCGGCTTCAGTCCCTGGGTTGGGAAGATCCCCTGGAGAAGGGAAAGGCTACTCACTCCAGTATCCTGGCCTAGAGAATTTCATGGACTGTATAGTCCGTGGGGTCATAAAAAGTCGGACACGACGGAGCGACTTTCACTCTACTACAGACTTTGGGAAATGTGTTCTGAAGAAATGAAGCACAGAAGGAGCCATCCACCCACAAATGCTCAGAGCATGTTGCTTGTAATAAAGGGGGAACACTCAAAATATCCAACAATAAGACAAAGGAACATGATGCAATATTCATAGAAATCAGGCAATCACTACAAATGATGTTTATGAAGAATTCGCCCTGGTTAAGGATGAGGGTTCTGGATTGGAGATGCTTGTTTGAAATCCTCTGCTCTAGAATTTCAGAGCTCTGTGGACATGAGTGAATTATTTAAGTTCTCCTTGCCTCAGTTTTTCTACCTACAAGTAAAAGGGACAATAAAGAGACCACGTCAGAGGCCGCAGAACACAGGGAACCCTCAGGTACCCGGAGCTCTCACCATTACCACCACCACCATCCTCATCATCTCTTCACGAAATATCAGATAATAATAATAATAATAATAATAGCAACGATGCTTCCTGCCTACATAGGGCCCGGAGCCAGCCCATTGTGAATGCATTATCTCAGTCAGTCCTAATATCAGCTTTGCCAGGTATTATTAGCCCCATTTTACTCAACAGGAATCCAAGACTCAGAGGCCTTAAGTAATCTGCCCCAAGGTCACCTGGCTAGTGAATGACAGTGAGTTTTTCTGATGCCAGAAACTGTGATCTCCTGAAGGAAGAGGTGATTGTAGGAGGAAATAAATGCATTCTCTCATGTGGTCTCTTCCTAAGGTGAAAAGGTGTTTGTGTTCATGAAATTAAAATGCCAACCATGTGTCCAGAGACACTTACAAACGGGAAGGAAAGGGATGAAGAGCCCCTTCCCTGTATATTGTTTTCCCCATCAGCCAGTGAGTTAAGCCCTGCCCTCCACTCCACGCTGCCCTTTCCTGCCCTCAGGACCTTCCAACCTTAGAGTCACTGCCCTCTGGGAACATATATCATGAGATCTCAGGAACTGAAAGGCCTTTAGCAATTCCAGCCCCTCTCCAGGCTGGTCCCAAACTCCCTCTCTGCTTCCGGCATGAAGTCCACACAGATGACCAGCATCTGCCCTGAAAGGCTTTATTCCACACTTGAACTTAACAGGTAGCAGAATCAGAATTTCAGCTGCTATGCCCTGTCTCCAGTTTAGAGCTTCTTTCCCCCAGCACCATCCTTCCAGGAAGCAAAGGGTAAAACCCATCACTTTGGAAGGGCGAGGGCTGTCCCCTGACTTTAACAGATAATGACTTCTACACAATAAAACCAGCTTACCAGAAATACCATCAGACCGAGCAAATCTAGATCCCAAACAAATAAAATAAGGGGAAAAAACAGAGATGGCTTCAAATGCCATGGGAGAAATAAAATGTTTAATGTCATAAAAGGGTGCACAGGCTTTATGAGAATGCCACACATTATAATCCTGAAAACCCCATCCTGCATCCTGTTCACCCCCATCCCTATTAAGAGAATGGGGGTGTGGAGCTTTAGTCTCAGCTCCCAGCTGAGAGAGGATGCCCCTCCTTGCACCCGCCCCGCTCCTG
>SJYT01084628.1:185777-247727 GCA_006410635.1 Cephalophus harveyi
TCATTGAGCCAAGAGGCACTGTTCCAATGTTCCTCTTTGGAAATCTCCTTCTCTGACCCCCACCCCCCATCCCCTGCCTTCCAATACTCATTCCCTGTCTCTTCCTCCAGACCTCCCAGATACAGATGAGGACGAGAACTTGAGGCGCTGAAGGGGGATGAGGAGAAGGGAGTGCCCCCCTGCTGGTATGCTCCCTGACGTGGGGACACTTGCTTGATCCCTGGGGAACCCTCCTCAGCCTCCGGAAACTGCCATCTGATGACCTAAGAGGTGGCTTTGGATTCAGATAGCCCTGGGTTGAGCTTCTGCTCTGCTTTCGCCTGGATGGTTGGACTTGGTCGCATTTCCCATGCTTTCGGAATCCCTTCTCTCATGGAAAAGTTGCTATTGCTGTTTAGTCATTAAATCGTGTCCGCCTCTCCTCAGTACTCCAGGCTCCCCAACCCTCCACCATCTTGGAATCCACTCAAACTCATGTCCATTGTGTTGGTGATGATATCTGGTCATCTCATCCCATCGCCCCCTTCTCCTTTTTTGCTTTCAGTCTCTCCCAGCATTAAAGTCCCCTCCAATGAGTTGGCTCTTCACATCAGGTGGCCAAAGTATTGGAGTTTCAGTTTCATTATCAGTCCTTCCAACAGATAGTCAGGGTTGATTTCCTTAGGATTGATCAGCCCAGTTTCCCTGCAGTCCAAGGGACGCTCAAGGGTCTTCTTCAGTACCACAACTCGAAAGCATCACTCAGCCCTCTCACAGCCATACACAAGCGCCAGACAAGACGAGCGCAGTAACTGTGCTCGCCACATCAGGCAGCAGGGAGGCTTCACTATGATTATGCATTTTAATCACGTATCCCAGGACCTGGCCCATAGTCAGCATTCACATATTCTCTACATGTCTCTCCATAAGGGATGCTCTTATTGACAGTGCTGGCTTCTTTATCAATGTTATAAGTGCTAGTACTACTGATGGTGGTGCATGTGGACCTGTTTGAAAGTGCTTTGATGAGGATATCATATAAGAGATGCTTCACCCTTTTATGGACTTCCCTGGTGGCTCAGACGGTAGAGTGTCTGCCTACAATATGGGAGAGCCAGGTTCAATCCCTGGGTTGGGAAAGATCTTCTGGAGAAGGAAATGGCAACCCATTCTAGTACTCTTGCCTGGAAAATCCCACGGATGGAGAAGCCTGGTGGGCTACAGTCCATGGGGTCGTAAAGAGTTGGACACGACTGAGCGACTAAACTTTCACCCTTTAAATCCTACTTCCCAGACAAAGCATCTCTGAAAGAGTCTCCAAAAAGATGCTTTGCCTCTTTTTTCACTCTCCATAAACATGTATATTTATGAAGATTTTTAGTAAGGCATCATTTTTCCTAATTTGGATTTTGGCAAAACTATCCTGCTTGGGAAAAGATACAACTTCTTCATCCCTAAGTAGTGGGAACAATCGCTGTACCTACATCACAGAGCAAAGGTTGAGTGTTAATAACCCAGCTTCATAAGAAATTTTAACTAAAATACTATGTGTAGCAAGGAACTGTATTCAATATCTTATAATAATCTATAGTGGAAAATAATTTGAATATCGGCCTCCTAGGTGGTGCAGCGGTAAAGAATCAGCCTGCCAACAGAGGAGATGCAGGAGACACAGGTTCCGTCCTTGGGCTGGGAAGATCCCCTGGAGAAAGAAATGGTAACCCACTCTAGCATTCTTGCCTGGGAAATCCCGCGGACAGAGGAACCTGGCGGGTTACAGCGTATGGGGTTGCAGAAGAGTTAGACATGCCTGAGTGACTGAGCCCACACATACATAAATATATAAGTATATAGGCTTCTGGGGTGTCTATATACACATATGAAGTGAAGTGAAGTGAAAGTCAGACTCTTGGAATTCCCTAGGCCAGGATACTGGAATGGGTAGCCTTTCCCTTCTCCAGGGGATCTTCCCAAGCCAGGTATCGAACCCAGGTCTCCCACCTTGGAGGCGGATACCTTACTGCATACACACACACATACACACACATATATGCATATCTGAATCATCATGTTGTATACCTGCAATAACATAATATTGTAAACCAACTACAATTTAGTAAAAGAAGAAATAAATGAAAACCTATCCTGTTGGTACCATGAATCCATCACACCCGCTGTGGCTGACCTGTAGGGATGCAGAGTCCATTTCTGGGAGTGAAGACCCACTTCCCAGGCCCCGGACCCCACCAAGGCTCAGCCCTGCTCCACCCGTCCAGGGAGGCAGGAGGCCGGGAGGTCCTCAGGGCTTCGCCTTCGGTCAGCAGGGCCTGGGCTGTGCTCCAAGTGATTTCTCACTCTTCTGATCCCCCTCACTTGTCCTCCTCGCTCTTCTTGAGTTTCGTTCCCTTTAATGACAGTCCAGTTAAGTCACTGGAAGAGGAAGGCACCAGGAATGGAGAGAAGCAGCCTCTCCCTCCCTAACTGAATCAGATACCAGTTTCCACTGGCAACCCACTCCAGCATTCTTGCCTGGAGAATCCTGTGGACAGAGGAGCCTGGTGGCCTGCCGTCTATGGAGTCACACAGAGTTGGACACAACTGAAGCGACTTAGCATGCCATTCATTGGAGAAGGAAATGGTACCCCACTCCAGTGTCCTTGCCTGGAGAATCCCAGAGACGGAGGAGCCTGGTGGCCTGCCATCTATGGGGTCACACAGAGTCAGACACGACTGAAGCAACTTAGCAGCAGCAGTTGAATTGTGCCAGAGAGGGGCCTGACCTATAATACATTAAAATGTGTATCTTTATCCATCTTGGCTTTTTAAAAGGAAGCATTTTTGGTTGCTGTTGTTGCTTCTCAGCATCTCAGGACAATCGGGGGTCCTCTCGTCCTTCCAAATATCTGGGAGGCCAGATGGCTTTTTAGGTCAAAGTGGGAAAAAAAGAAAAAAGGAGAAGAGGAGGTGGGGATGTAGCCTGTGATTTGCAGGGAGGTGTGACAGAGTGAGATCGGTCTGGAATTCAGAGGCAGTTCCTGACATTAGACTCACGTCCTAAAAAGATGCCATCACTCCACAGGGTCTGGAAAATACACAAACCCCGGCCTCTCTTTCAGTCCTAAATTTCTGTGAAAACATCTAGCATGGCCTTTTTCCCCCTTACCCTTCTTTGTGCTGTTCTACATACTCCTCTTCCCTGCTAGACAGTTTCATTTTTCTCATGTGTAAAGTGGAGATACTCATAAAACCTAGCTCATGGGATGACGGTGAGAATTAAACTGGTTAAAATAAGCAAAGCACTTAGAATCACGTCTGGCACAGAGCACTGTGAGGCTGGCTGCTCTTATGTACTAGCTTTTGTCGTTTGTAAAATGATATAATCGTACCCATCTAGGGGTGGTTATAAGCATTTAACTGCCATGAGCGTGAGATGGAACACAGTAGGTGCTCAGTGAGTGTTAGTTCTCTCCCACATCGCCTCCCTTCTCCCTGGGACTCATTTCAGCAGCCCCCACCCCCGGCCATGGATATTCTTGTGTAGAGATACAAAATGCCCTGTTGAAGGTCACATTGCTGAAACCCATCTTATCTTCTGAACTAGATTATGAAACAAGGTGGGCTCTTCTTCCTGTATTCTCTGTTACATTCACAGTACTTGATACAGTGTTGGTAAAATCAATATTTGGATTGCTACTGTGGCAAAAATGATGCTAAAAGAATTCCACTGTAGGAACCCACAATTACATGGAAGAGGTCTGGGATCAAATCTTGATTCTTATCACTGCTTCCCTATATGAACTTGAGTGACTCCCACATCTTTCTAGACCTTTGTTTTTCTGTCTGTATGGGGGGAGAGGCTCTGGCTTGGTTGCAAGATCTCCAGGGTGCCCCTTCCTGGTCAGGAAAATGGGTAGACTGAAAAAGGCCACATGTTCTTGGCTACTCAACTCAGGAGCAAGTGCAGTCTAGTTCCCGCCTCTTGAATTTGGGCTGAAATCAATGACTTGTTTGACCAATAAATTGTGGTAGAAATGATGTTCTGGGACTTCTAAGGTTAGGTGTTAAGAAGACCCACAGCTTCTGCATAAGCTCTTGGAGCACTTATCTTAAGGTGTTTTCTTTGCAGCCTGTGGTGCTGGAGAAGGCTCTTGAGAGTCCCTTGGACTGCAAGGAGATCAAACCAGTCAATCCTAAAGAAAACCAACCTTGAATATTCATTGGAAAGATGGATGCTGAAGCTCCAACCTTTTGGCTACCTGAGGCAAAGAGCCAACTCACTGGAAAAGATCCTGATGCTGGGAAAGACTGAAGGCAAAAGGAGGAGAAGGCAGAGAATAAGATGGTCAGATAGCATCGGCGACTCAATGGACGTGAGTCGGAGCAACTTCTGGGGTATAGTGAAGGGCAGAGATGCCTGGCGTGCTGCAGCCTATTGGGTTACAACGCGTCAGACATGTTGTAGCAACTGAACAACAATAACAATTAGCAACAACAATAACAACAAACTGTGCAAATCCAGCCTCTGTGGCCTGAGACGTCCAAGCCAAAGAGAGCCACCATGGGCAAGCACTCTGGAGAAAGACCCAGCTGAGGTCTAACAGAAGCAGGATGAATCAGCCCCAGCACCGGGGAGGTGAAGAGGGCCTCTGGGACGCTCATTCTCCAACCCCAGATTCCAGCCACCCGCTGTGGGTCAGAGACAATCACTCAGCCGAGGGCTTCCCCGTTCCTGAGCCACGACACTGGGAGCAAAACAAACTGGCTATTTCAAGCCAGAGTTGCGGTGGCTGTTTTTTAACTCATTCTTTCTTTTTATTATAACTAATGTTTCAAATTGCTAACATGCTCCAACAATCAAATATGATTTTCATAAAGCCATACATTAAAAATGAACTATAGATTATATTCTAAATAACCATTATTCAATAGAACTTTCTTTTCAAAAATTTTTGTTTTATGTTATAGTTGACTTATAATGTGCTATTTTCAGGTATACAACAAAGTTATATGTATAGCAAAGTGAGTGTATATATATATATATAGAGAGAGAGAGAGAGAGAGAGGGTGTATATATATACATATACCTTTGCTTTACTATGCCATCTGGGATATATATATGTCTGAGTAGAGATCCCTGTGCTATACAGGAGATCTTTGTTATCTTTTTATATATAGTTGTGTGCATACATTAAGCCCAAACTCCTAATTTATCCTTCCCACATACCTTTTCCCTTTGATAACCAAAAGTTTGTTTTCTAAGTCTGTGAGTCTGTTTCCGTTTTGTAAATAAGTTCATTTGGATCATTTTTTTTAATATCCTTTATATTAAATGATACCATATGATATTTGTCTTTCTTTGTCTGACCTACTTCACTCAGTATGACAAACTCTAGCTCCATCCAAATTGCTGCACATTAAGAGTGTTACACAATAGCAGAAAATTGTAACAATGAAGATGAGCTATAGGCTGACATTTATAAAGGGGCTGAGGAGGATACATTTTGATCACTGGATTGTCTGGGGTTGAGTCCAATAAAAGTTCCCTTCTGGAGCTGAGAAAACTAGGATAACACAAGGGAAGAGCAGGCGTGAAATGCTTCAGGGGCAGCAGCTATTCAGAGATGGCGGGCACGTCCGCCACAGGGTATCATGATTAAGTGCTTACAGTTTCTCTGGTTTTGCCCTCTATCTTGATTAAAATTTTGCAACGTTTATGCTGCCACACTGAATAAATGCAACCATAGCTTACTTTTCAAACTGCGTCTTGCTGACATCATTCTGTTTGTCACATTTAGACCACTTCTAATAGATAACATTTTTTCCCCCACTCTTTAGCACACTGAAAAGGAACACGGTATTCCCTCCCTCCCCCTTCTGCTGCTTCATTCATTGCCACTTCCTCCATCCCTGGTCAAGAGGTGAGGGCCTCCTTGGAAATAACTGAAACTCAAAATAACAGGATAATTTTTTATATATCATCTCTGGGATTAGCCTCCCTTCCCATATTATTATTCATCTGCATTAGTGTTCTATTGATGGTATAACAAATTACCATGACTTGGCAGTTTATAAAACACAAATTTATTATCTTGCAGTTCTATAGGCCAGAAGTACCCAAAAAAAAAAAAAGTCACTGGGCTAAATTCAAGGTCTCAACAAGGCTACATTCCTTTTCTAGACTGGGCGGCAGGCGAGGGGGAGTCCATTTCCTTGCCTCATCCAACTTCCAGAGACTTTCCTTAACTTCTAATCCCGTCTTCCAACTCAATGGACATGAATCTGAGCAAACTCTGGGAGACAGTGAAGGACAGGGGAACCTGGCATGCTGCGGTCCGGGGGGCCATAGAGTTGGACATGGCTTAGCGACAATAACGACGACAAATCTCTTCCTACATCTTCAAAGCCGGTAATGCTGCATCTCTCTGCTGCCTTCTTCTCCCACATTTAAGGACATTGATTATATTGGGCTTGTCCTAATAACCCCAAATAGTCAGTCCGTCTCTTCAAAATTTAGCTTATTAGCAACTAATCTCATAAGTGAATGCAATTCTCCTCTGTCATATAAGATAACAGGATCTAGGTAGTAGAAAGTAGGCATCCTCCTGCCTTTGACACATCCTGTGAAAGTGAAAGTGGCTCGGTCGTGTCTGACTCTTCGTGACCCTATGGACTATACAGTCCATGGAATTCTCCAGGCCAGAATACTGGAGTGGGTAGCCTTTCCCTTCTCCAGGGGATATTCCCAACCCAGGGATCAAACCGGGGTCTCTTGCATTGCAGGCTGATTCTTTACCAGCTGAGCCACAAGGGAAGCCCAAGAATATTGGAGTGGGTAGCCTATCCCTTCTCTAGTGAATCTTCCTGACCCAGGAATTGAACTGGGGTCTCCTGCATTGCAGGTGGAATCTTTACTTACTGAGCTATAAGGGAAGCCCCCCAACATCCTATGACCCTGCCCAATTTGGCAGCTGCACACTTAAGGGCTACATTATCCCAGGAGAAGATGAGCACAGCAGAACCAGAATGCCAAGCAAGAGAAGGCATTTTTTTCTAATATGTACTTCAGAAATTAAGGTCTAATTAGAATATTATATATAAAATAAGCAGAAGAATCTATAATCTGTTAAAGAAGTGGCCTCCCTTCTAGCCATAAAGACTATTCGAGGTGGGAGAAGAGAGGAATGTAGACAGCGTATTAAAAAAGTAAAGACATCACTTTGCTGACAAAGGTCCATATAGTCAAAGCTATTGTTGTTCCAGTAGTCATGTAGGGATGTGAGAGCTGAACTGTAAATTAGACTGAGTGCCAAAAATTTGATGCTTTTGGTGCTAGAGAAGACACTTGAGAATCCCTTGGACTGCAAGGAGATCAAACCAGTCAACCCTAAAGGAAATCAATCTTGAATATTCATGGGAAGAACTGATGCTGAAGCTGAAATTCCAATACTTTGGTCACCTGATGCAAAGAGTAGACTCATTGGAAAAGATCCATGGGAAAGATCGAGGGCAGGAGGAAGAGAGGGCAAACGAGGATGAGGTGATTGGATGTAATCATCAACTCAGTGGACATGAGTTTGAGCAAACTCTGGAAGATAGTGAAGGACAAGGAAGCCTGGTATGCTGCAATCCATGGGGTCACAAAGAACAGGATATGGCTTAGCAATTGAACAGCAACAAAGAGGAGAATGTTGGGTATTAAACAAGAGGATCTTGTAAAGGGGACCCTGTGCTTTGTTCTCGCCAAGCTAATGACATGAGAGGCTGGAGAGGATGTGGGCTGTGGAAAGTCAGGTGGATCTGAGAGATAGCAAGGCAAGGGTGTCTGTGTCTGGAGGATGGTAAATACGGTTGTGTGCTCTTCCTGGCATAAAATCTGCCATCTACAAAGGCCTTCATGGTCTGTCTGGATCAAGATATCTTCAGCCAGCTTCAGACTCTGAGGTCCACAGGGTTGGGCAGAAGAGCTACTGGATGTTCCTCACACCCTCAGTAGGCTGTGGAATGTCTCCGATGGTTGGAACCAACTGACCTCAAATGCTGAGTGGTGGAGATGAAGAGAACATGCCAGCAGATACCAGGATGAGCCACACACCTATAAACTGGGTGGAACAGGGAAGCCCTGCCGTAGGTCAGAAAGGAAGGAGAGTGGTGGAGAAGGGCCAGATGAGACAGCGGGGACAAGAATGGGGTTAGCCCAGCATCAAGCAGCCCCTCGCGGCCGTGCCTTACAAGTGCATCAGCCTCCTTGAACTGCGATGTTCAGAAGTGAGACACAGAACGTAAACTGCCTAGAACGAAGTCTCTGCTGCCATTGGGCGGACCAGCAAATGAATAAAATCCAGTTGGAGGAGCATTATAGAAAATTAAACACACAGTGCTCCTGCGATCTGTGTTGTCAAAGCTATGGTTTTTCCAGTAGCCATGTGCGGATATGAGAGTTAGACCAGAAAGAAGGCTGAGCGCTAAAGAACTGATGCTTTTGAACTGTGGTGCTGGAGAAGACTCTTAATACATCAGCAATGGTGGCCTCCTCATTCCAGTTACATTCTTAGATTTTTCAGAAAACCTATGAGTTCAAGAGCTATTGTTCCTTTTGAAAAACTCAACAACTGAAAGCTAATCAGGTCAACACAGATTCTAAAACTTGACACTGACCAAGTCAGGGCTTAACCCACTGCACCCAGACCAGTCTTCCCGCCAAGGTCCTTCTCTGCCATCTCTTCTCAGCCGCAGGGAAGCAACCCAGTTTTGGGGTCTCCATCCTGCCACCTTGTGGTAAAACCTTGGAAAGTCGCTCTGCTTCTCACACTGGTGAGCAACAGACCCTCGAGGTCTGTTGTGAAGATGAATGAGTCATCGGATGTAGACATGCCTTGAGAACGCTAAAGTGTTCTAAAAATATAAGATATTATTTGTTTTTGCCAGAATAAGTTTCTTAGAAGATGGGCTACAATAAAAATTTACCTTTCCCAGCATTATGGAGTGTCTACAGAGAAATGAGAGATTTTTAATTTCGGTGTACAAGTGGGTATTTCCCTGTCTGTTCTGAAGTCATGGAGAAGAGGTTGCCTTCCATCCGTTGAGCTCTGAAGTTGCAGCTTTAACATTAGATCCTTAACCTATAGAGGAAGGTCACTGACAGCCTCATCAGACTGTTGAAATTTCTCTTAAGCTCCAGGGAATGGATGTTCTTTCTCAGTCGCCTCTTACTTTTCCAGTTTGCATTAATGAGAGGGGAAAAGAGATAATTCCTACCTACAGACACAGATACACACATACACACACAGAGATCTCTGCATTTACGAAGTTTCATTCTTTAGGGACATCGATCCTCAAGAAGGAGCTTAATTATTTCAGGAAAGAGAATTGATGAAAAAAGGAGAGAAAACTTAATCCTTTCAGAGAGATCAGACTCATGTTTTGGAGACAACATAGATCATTTAGAACATGTTTTAAAATTTTTTTTTATCCACTGACCAGCTCTAGTTCACTTGCTCAGCCGTGTCTGACTCTTTGTGACACCATGGACTGCAGCACGCCAGGCCTCCCAGTAATTCCATCAGTAATTCCCAGAGTCTACCCAAACCCATGTCCATTGAGTCAGTGATGCCATCCAGCCATCTCATCCTCTCTCATCCCCTTCTCCTCCTGCCTTCAATCTTTCCCAGCATCAGGGTCTTTTCAAATGAGTCAGTTCTTCGCATCAGGTGGTCAAAGGATTGGAGTTTCAGCTTCAAAATCAGTCCTTCCAATGAACCCAGGACTCATAATATCCTTTAGGACGGATTGGTTGGATTTCCTTGCAGTCCAAGGGACCCTCAAGAGTCTTCTTCAACACCATAGTTCAAAATCATCAATTCTTCTGTACTCAGCTTTTTTTATAGTCCAATTCTCACATCCATACATGACTACTGGAGAAACTGTAGCCTTGACTAGATGGACCATTGTTGGCAAAGTAATGTCTCTGCTTTTGAATATGCAATCTAGGTTGGTCATAACTTTTCTTCCAAGGAGTAAGCGTCTTTTAATTTCATGGCTGCAGTCACCATCTGCAGTAATTCTGGAGCCCCCCAAAATAAAGTCTGACACTGTTTCCATGTTTCTCCATCTATTTGCCATGAAGTGATGGGACCGGATGCCATGATCTTCATTTTCTGAATGTTAAGCATTAAGCCAAATTTTTCACCCTCCTCTTTCACTTTTATCAAGAGGCTCTTTAGTTCCTCTTCACTTTCTGCCATAAGGGTGGTGTCATCTGCATATGTGAGGTTATTGATATTTCTCCTGGCAATCTTGATTCCAGCTTGTGCTTCATCCAGCCCAGCATTTCGCATGATGTACTCTGCATATAAGTTAAATAAGCAGGGCAACAATATACAGCCTTGATGTACTCCTTTTTCTATTTGGAACCAGTCTGTTGTTCCATGTCCAGTTCTAACTGTTGCTTCTTGACCTGCATACAGATTTCTCAGAGGCAGTTCAGGTGGTCTGGTATTCCCATCTCTTTCAGAATTTCCCACAGTTTATTGTGATCCACACAGTCAAAGGCTTTGGCATAGTCAATAAAGCAGAAATAGATGTTTTTCTGGAACTCTTTTGCTTTTTTTGATGATCCAGCAGATGTTGACAACTTGATCTCTGGTTCCTCTGCCTTTTCTAAAACCAGCTTGAACATCAGGGAGTTCACGGTTCATGTACTGCTGAAGCCTGGTTTGGAGAATTTTGAGCATTACTTTACTAGCATGTGAGATGACTGCAATAGTGAGGTAGTTTGAGCATTCTTTGTCATTGCCTTTCTTTGGGATTGGAATGAAAACTGACCTTTTCCAGTCCTGTGGCCACTGCTGAGTTTTCCAAATTTGCTGGCAGATTGAGTGCAACACTTTCACAGCATCATTTTTCTGGATTTGAAATAGCTCAACTGGAATTCCATCACCTCCACTAGCTTTGTTCGTAGTGATGCTTTCTAAGGCCCACTTGACTTCACATTCCAGGATGTCTGGCTCTAGGTGAGTGATCACACCATCATGATTATCTGGGTCATGAAGATCTTTTTTGTACAGTTCTTCTGTGTATTCTTGCCACCTCTTCTTAATATCTTCTGCTTCTGTTAGGTCCCTACCATTTCTGTCTTTTATCAAGCCCATTTTTGCATGAAATGTTCCCTTGGTATCTCTAATTTTCTTGAAGAGATCTCTAGTCTTTCCCATTCTGTTGTTTTCCTCTACTTCTTTGCATTGATCACCAAGGAAGGCTTTCTTATCTCTCCTTGCTATTCTTTGGAATTCTGCGTTCAAATGGGTATATCTTTCCTTTCCTCCTTTGCTTTTCACAGCCATTTGTAAGGCCTCCTCAGACAGCCATTTTGCTTTTTTGCATTTCTTTTTCTTGGGGATGGGCTTGATCCCTGTCTCTTGTACAATGTCATGAACTTCTGTCGATAGTTCTTCAAGCATTCTTTCTGTAAGATCTAGTCCCTTAAAACTATTTCTGACTTCCACTGTATAATCATAAGGGATTTGATTTCGGTCATACCTGAAGGGTCTAGTGGTTTTCCCTACTTTCTTCATTTAAGTCTGAATTTGGCAATAAGGAGTTCATTATCCGACTTCAATAAAGAGGTCATGATCAGCTCTAAGACTTGGGCAAACACTCCTCTCTCTCACCGAGCTTCAATCTTCCAACATGCAGCATGGAGGGCTGGTGTGCAAATACTCTGATGTGGACAGCCGCTTATGCACACCCACCCAGCATCCACACGCTCTCTTCCTGTTGATAGCTTCCTACTTTTCCTTGAGAGTCTACGCCTTCCCTCAGCTCACTACCACAGAGTTTAGATGCAGCTGCCTCTGACGCACATCCCAGGTTCTGGGATGAGTCTAGTCCCTCCAGCCACAGTGACTGGTACAGGGATGGGCATGAGAAACAAGCTGATCCAATCAGATGGAATTCTGTGACTTTAGTTGGAGGGACTAGGAAAGAGAACTGTGGTACTGGAGAAGGTTCTTGAGAGCTCCTTGGACTGCAAGGAGATCAAACTAGTCACTCCTAAAGGAGATGAACCCTGAGTATTCATTGGAAGGACTGATGCTGAACCTGAGCTCCAATCCTTTGGCCACCGGATGTGAAGATCCAATTCACTGGAAAAGGCCGTGATGCCGGGAAAGACTGAAGGTGAAAAGAGAAAGCAGAGCAGTGGATGAGATGGCTGGACAGCATCACCCACTCAGTGGACAGGAACGTGACCAGACTCTCAAGCTGGCTTAAGGCAGCCTGGTGCGCTGTGGTCCATGGGGTCTCGGGAGTTGGGCATGACCTAGCGACTGAACGGCGGCAACAGGAGGAAAGCGACGCTGGCATCCTGCAGGACTCACTGCAGAGAAGGTGTGGCTGCCGCAGAGTGGCATGGTCCCGGGATCAGAGCTGAGGGCACACGAGCCCAGGGACGCTGTCTGAGCCCCTCAGTCCCACTGACTGGACTTCCTCGTGAGTCAATACATTGCCTCTTTTTGCCTCAAGTAGTTTATATTGAGTTTTTATCACTTATAATTCTAAAAATTTTAACCAATAGAATCTCCATTGCCCATTGGCTTCTGAAGACCTGTTGATCTTTGAGTCTGCAATAGTTTTATTGCACTATCTCATCCTCTAGAAGCTTCTTTGTATGGGTTTCCTGGCCCTCATCTATCTCCCCAGAGGCTATGTAGGTTCATTAAGAGCTGACTGTGTATTCCCTTGGTCTCTTTCAAAGAACCTAGTCCAGAGCAAAAAAAAGACTTCCCTGGTGGCTCAGACGGTAAAGCGTCTGTCTACAATGCCAGAGACCTGGGTTTGATCCCTGGGTCGGGAAGATCCCCTGGAGACCGAAATGGCAATCCACTCCAGTACTATTCCCTGGAAAATCCCATGAACAGAGGAGCCTGGTAGGCTACAGTCCATGGGGTTGCAGAGAGTCGGACACGACTGAGCGATTTCACTTCACTTCAGTCCAGAGCAGGAATTTTCATCCGTGGTCTCATTCCTCCCTTCCTGCCCTCTTTCTTTCTTCTTAGTTTCTGAGATGGGTACTACTGGGGTGCTGAGCTGAATCAACACATTCCCTGGATTCTACCTCAGCTTATTGGGATAGCTCAGCTGGTAAAGAATCTGCCTGCAATGTGGGAGACCTGGGTTCGATCCCTGGGTTGCGAAGATCCCCTGGAGAAGAGAAAGGCTACCCACTCCAGTATTCTGGCCTGGAGAATTCCATGGACTGTATAGTCCATGGGGTCACAAAGAGTCAGACATGACTGAGCGACTTTCACTTTCACTTTCAAACGTGAAAAAGGCCAGTCTGGACTATAAATTATCACAGGTGATATAACCCATAGGAAAGGAAAGTGAAGTCGCTCAGTCATGTCTGACTCTTTGCGACCCCATGGACTGTAGCCTACCAGGCTCCCCTGTCCCTGGGATTTTCCAGGCAATAGTACTGGAGTGGATTGCCACTTCCTTCTCCAGTGGATCTTCCTGACCCAGGGATGGAACCCGGGTCTCCTGCATTGTAGACATGCTTTACTGTCTGGGTCACCAGGGAAGTCCGATATAACCCATAAACATACACAGAAACCATAATGGTTCTCACAAGAGCAGGGTTAGTTCTCCATTGGGGAGAGGGGAAAGGCTTCCTAAAGGAGATGGATCTGGAAGGAAGTCCACTTGTTTGCTACATTGTTAGGGGAGCAAGTCACTGAAGCGGAAAGAACGGCTTGAGGAATGCCTCTGAGGCATTAAACAGGCAAGTGTGTTCAGGAGCAACAACAAGTTAGCTCCATTTGGTTCTAGTGTAGAAGGAAGTAAACCCATGGAGAGATTGGAGGGGGGCCAGGCCAGGAAGGCAGCGAATGCCAGGCCAAGGCATCCAGCATGTAGGACGATGCTTTCCAAGTGAGCTTCTAAGGCACCCCCACCTCTCTCTCACACACACAGTCTAATGGGCTACGAATGCAGGCTCTGGGGACCGAACCCCCACTATAGAATCAAAACTTCTAGTGTAACATCTCACCTTCTCGTGGACATTGTACCTGGAACCTGCATTTTAAACAAGCACCCTTGATCATTCCTATAAAACGAATCATCTAGTTTGGGACCAACCATGATGCTCACATACCTTCTGTGCTTTTACCGCACGTTTGACACTAAAGCTCTGTGCAAACAAGGACCCCATCCCCCTCCACGGCTTTGCCTCCCCCAGCCCCAGTCTCTTCCCAATGTACGCTGACTCATCATATGAAGCCAATTACACCACCTTCTCCAGGAAGCTTTCCTCGCACTTTAGATCTCACCTGCTACTTCTCTTCCGAACAGATGACATTTCCCCACTGAGTGCCCAGAGACAAGACAGGCCCTACCTCACTCCCAAACGGACTGTGAACGTCCTGGAAGGCTAAATCCAGCGTCAATACGTTGCAGAGGGCAAAGGTGCCAACTCGTTTCCATTCTGGGCGCCTTTACACACGATCCTATCCAGAGGTGTTTTCCCGAGTTTTATAAACAGAACTCCTTGAGAGATGCTCACTGTTCAAGGACTATGCCCTCAGACTCTTAATCCGAGTAAGAACTTGCGGTGGTTTAGCGGCTTCTGTACCCGTGGGGTGGGGCAGGGGCAGGGCGGGGCTGTCGGGGAGCCAGGGGCCAGGGGCTCTCAAGGACCTACTGCACTCAAGCTCTCACAGCTCATTTCATTCTTCCGACACTTACAGGAGTTACCCGTGATCGGGATCCCACTGTCCAGATGAGGAAACCAAGGACAGCAGCCTGATATCCTGAAGGCCCAAAGGTAGGAGCTACGACCTTGACCAGCTGCCCCGTCACAGAAGGGGCCTCCCCCTAGCAGCCCTGGCACCCGGGCCAGCGCCATGCTCACGGGCAAGGGCACTTACCACACACCCCGAGGAGTCCACCTGACGGTCAGACACGCACTTGAAGTTGCGAGTGCAGCCCCCATTGTTCCGAGAGCAGTCACGGACGGGCCCGAAGGAGGAGAGCAGGTCGTTGATGGTTTCGAAGTACGTGGACAGCATCGCGTCCTCCCTTGGAGAGAAAGGGGACGGTTAAATCTCAGAGACATCTGTACCACTGCGTTAAAGCTAAGTTTAATGTGCATTAGTTTTGAGATCACTAGTCATCATATTTGTAATTGAGAAAATGATACAAATGATTATTTAAAAAGAAAATAAGCAAAGAAAAACAAAAAGAAATAAGCTCAGTGGTTATACTGTCACATGACATGATGGTTGTTTAGTTTCGATAAAGTGAAGTAAAGTGAAGTCAAGTTGCTCAGTGGTGTCTGACCCTTTGCGACCCCATGGACTGTAGCCTACCAGGCTCCTCCCAGGGGATTTTCTGGGCAAGAGTACTGGAGTGGGTTGCCATTTCCTTCTCCAGAGGATCTTCCCCACCCAGGGATCAAACCCGGGTCTCCCATATTGTAGGCAGACGCTTTACCGTCTGAGCCACCAGGAAAGTCTAGTTTAGATAAAGAGGGATATATTTGGAACTTTTCACCCTTTATTTCAATAACCCTCATAATTTTTGAAAGTAGACATACGATTTCCATTTTACCAATAAGTGAACTGTGATGTGACTGAAAAAGGAGAAGTATTATTTACAATAGCCAAAACATGGAAGCAACCTAGGTTTCCATCAGCAGATAAATGGCTAAAGTAGTTGCAGTATATATACATGATGGAACACCACTCAGTGATAAAAAGAATGAAATAATGCCTTTTATAGTAACATGGATGGACCTAGAGACTGTCATACCTAGTGAAGTAAGTCAAGCAGAGAAAGACAAATATTATCATATGATACCACTTGTGGAATCTAAAAAAAAAAAAAAAAAAAACAAACGAACTTATTCACAAAACAGAAACAAACTCACAGATGTGGAAAATAAACTTACTGTTACCAAAGGGGAAAGCGGGGGTAGGGATAAATTAGGAGTACAAGATTAACAGATACACACTACGACATATAAAATAAATGGCAAGGATTTACTATAGTGTGTAGGAGACTATAATCATTACCATGTATTAATCTATAATGGAAAATAATCTGAAAAAATATATATATAACTGAATCACTTTATGGTACTCCTGAAACTAACATAATATTGTAAATCAATTATAATTCAATTTAAAAAAGAAGAAGAAGAAAGGTGAAGCGTTCTGCTGACGGCCGCCAGCCTCCAATATGGCAAAATTAAAGTCTGCGCCAAGCTCCATCTGAGTGCACAGAGGAAGTTCTTCCCTCTACACAGTTCTTAACTTGCATTATACATGTTTCTACAGATTCCAGATATTCCCATAGCAACTCTGTAAAATGGGCACTTTCCTAGTATTCCAATTTTGCAGAGATAAATTGAAACTATTGGAGGTGTGGCACTTACCCCAAATTTCACAGCCTATAAACAGCAGACCCAAGGCACAAATACAGAAGTCTCTGACCCTAGTACCGTAGACCTGTATTTTTCAGACTCTTGCCTACAAAAAACACCATCAACACCAGTAGCATCAGCTGTTGTAAAGATGAGACAACTCTAGGCAAATGCGTGAGTGAACCTCCCAAATGAGGATCACAATAAAATAAGACTAGGTACCATAATCCATGAATCTGCCAAAATTCTATTTGAGAAGGGATTTTAAAAAATGGAAGTTTCTAGATGATGCTTTCTAGAAAAGGGCCCCCAAATAAGGAATATCCTAGCCCTGGCTGATCTATGATGCATTCATTAGGGTTAGGGTTAGGCTTAGGTTTAGGGTTAGGCTTAGCCTTAGGGTTAGGGTTAAGAGGAGGTTTTATTTGCAGGAGGTTTTAGTAAGGGGTACCATATTCTTCCATGATGTATATCTCATGGGATCCAGAACTAAGAAAGAGGGGAGGTGCCAGGGTACGCATGTGTGTACGAGGGGGCAAGTGAGCACCCCTAGCGATGTCTCTGGACCACACCCTTCACCCTTCCCCCCAACTTTCCTCTCCTAAGGCTTGGAGCTCCAGGTTTCAGTCTCCCAGCTTTTTCCCTGACTCCAACCTTATCCCCTTCTGTTCCATCTTTCATCCTGACTGCCAGTGAACCTGGTAAATTTCAGCTCTACCTAGATACCCCATGGATCAATAGGTCTCCATTATTTACAGAAGAAAATCTAAATTAGTTTCATTGGCATTCAACGTCCTTCATAATCACGTTCCTGCCTACCTGACTGGCTACATTTCACTTTGCCCTCAGAGTCTCCATTCCATAGCCACAGCTTCCTTCTCATTCCCTAAACACACAATCTGAGGCCAGGCTCCCTGCAAACAGATCCTGAAACAGAGCACTGCTTACAGGGGGTTGTCGAGGAGCCCTCTTGGGATACAGGAAGCCAGCAAGGCATGACTGGGCAGGGGGGAGGCTGTCCTGCCATGTGGTTGAGGCCACGTGGACCTGCAGCCTCAGGTGGTCCTGAGGGGAGCTCTGAAGCTGCAGCGGCCCTTTAAAGATGCCCTGAAAGGAGGCAAGGGACCCAGGCCTCTGTGTCACCACATCACCGGCTGCCACGTGGACGGGGTGTCCTTGGGAGAGGCAGCTCCTTGTGGCTGAGGTAATGCCCAGTGAGAGACAGAGCTGTGTGAGTTTCGGCCACATTCCAGAGGATGGGCGGGTCAGCCCTGCAGAGGGGCTCTGAGTGCAGGGCATACCTTTACCTTCCTGAATCCTCGACCATGCTCTTCTGCCTGGGATGCTCAGCTCCAACTTTTCTCCCCCACAGAATCCTAAGAACCCTTGAAACCATCTGAATCCATTCATCCTTACATTATACATGTTTACTGAGTGCTTACTATGTACCGGGGACCGTTCTAGGTACTAGGATTCCAGCAGTGACACTGGGCAAAGTCCTCACGTTCAATGAGCTCACTGTGACCTCCTTTGTGAAACCTTCTCTACATCCCACAAACAGAATCGATTCCTTTTCGCTTTGAGTCCATTGTTTAAATCTATTATTTTATTGATCTTCATCACCAACTCCATAGTTTTCCAAAGAGACTGTAAGCTTCATGAGTGAAAGGCCCAAGGCTTAGTCATCCATCTCTATTTATTTATTTTTTTTAATGTTTTATTTTATATTGGAGTACAGCTGGACTTCCCTTGTGGCTCAGCTGGTAAAGAGTCCGCCTGCAATGTGGGAGACCTGGGTTCAATCTCTCGGTTGGGAAGAGCCCCTGAAGAAGGGAAAGGCTACCCACCCACCCCAATATTCTAGCCTGGAGAATTCCATGGACTGCAGTCCATGGGGTCGCAAAGAGTCTGACACAACTGAGTGACATGGACTCACTCACAGCTGATTAAGGAGGCTGTGATAGCTTCACGCGGCCAGCAAAGGGACTCAGGCGTACATACACTTATTCATTCTCTCCGCAAACTACTCCCCAATCCAGGCTGCACATTGTTATATTTAAAATGGATAACCAACAAGGACCTGCTGTATAGCACAAAAGCACAAGTAACTCTCATCAGTGATACGGAATCATTCCTCTTTAGCCCCCAGCACACACAGCCTGGTAAGAACTTGTGCTAAGTAGATGTTTTGCAAGGGAAACAAAGAAATTACCCGAAGGCATGGATACAACCACCACAAATCCGTAGTTTTATCAAGATTATGTCCAAAGAGGACACTCCCCTGCCGAACCCCAACTCTGGGTTCCCACCCTAAATTCCTCATGCTCAGGGCTGCAGTAGAGGGCCAAAGAAGAAAAGCAAGGAGGAGAGCCACCAGCTTATCTATCACTTCCTAACTTTGCACAGAGTGAGGTCAAGGTGGCAGGTGGATGGAGGGAGGCAACGAACAGTCACCGAACTCATGCTCTTGGGAGACTCCCACTTCTGAATCACAGAAAGAGTTGGGAATCCCGGAAAGACAGTAAGGGTATTAAAATATTAATATCTTTGGAGGGGGAAGAAAGATGATACGTGAGGGGAGGAGATAAAGACAGAGAGAGACAATTTGAGAAAGTGTCAGAGCAAGGGAAGAGACAAACATGCAGAGAATCTGCTAGAAAGAAGGAAGAGAGGCTGAGAGGCGGAAATACAGTCATCCAGAGGGGGACGGGTGCCTGGATGGACGGATGAACTGTCAAAGGGACAGGTAGACAGACAGACAGGGAGAGAGAGCAATACAGCCAGCGGGTGCCACGGAGAGAGCGCTTAAGAGAGTAGGCTGGAGGCAGGGGGTGTGTGTAAAGAAAGACAAAGCACAGAGCTAGGTTAGGAGAAAGAAACAGATTCAAAAAGGAGAAGATATCCAGGCACGCAGAATAAATGTCCCTGTGTACTGAGATGGAGAGGAGGAGGGGAGGAGAGAAGAGGGCAAGATGAGGAGAGGGAAAGGGGTAAGGGAAGGAGACAGACAGGAAGACAGAGAATGAATGCGAAGAAAAAGACGCTGCCTGAGTGGAGAGACCACACCCGGAGACACGGAGAGCAGGGACAGAAGGACCGAGAGAAACAAAGGGAGAGACGAGAGAAACCCGCAAAACTGGTCACCATCCAGCGGAACCTGGAGACAGCTCAGGCTGTACAAATAAGGAGGCTGCTTGCTTTTGAAAGCATTGATTCTGCATAAACGTCAGTTACACCCGGGGAACATTATTTAAAACACAAAGCCCTGACACAGGGGCTGTTACTGACTTGAGAACAGCGATCATGTCAGGCTGGGAAAATGAAGTATCTGGGCACAAGTGTCAGAAGGAGCCGGGGCAGACGCAGGCATTTTCCTAAGTCAGGACCAACTCCTCATCCCAGATGCTGCGTGCAGGGTCTGGGGTCTGATGGGGCACCAGCTGCCCCACTAGCAGGGCATAGAGGGATGGAGCGTTTAGCCCTGGAGGTGGAGGGGGACTGCGGTGACAGGGGCAACTGGGGAGAGTCCCGGCTTTGCCAGAAATCGCCGGCCTTACGCATGTCATCTCCCTCCACTATCATTTCCTGAGCATCTGCTGGGTTCTCTTGGCACTGACTCCAGAGCCCAAATGTGTACATTTTACTCCGCCTGTGCGGCCCTGGAAACCAGCTGTTGCGGAGAGGCGGGACTTGTCCTGGGTCACATGCAGGTGAGGCGGTGAGGTCAGGGTCTGCGTGCGCCTCTGCCTGACGTCAGGTTCTGAGCTTTCTCCAGGCCACAGCTCAGCTTGTCCAACTTGCTCTGTGCCCCTGGGCAAGTCAGAGCTCTCCTAACAGCAAAGCTGATAGAAATCTGTACCCACCCCTCTGGGTCTTACAGGAGGAAGACCTGGCAGGGCAGAGACTGAGCCGCCCTTGCCCACCTCCCAGCGCTGCCTGCTGACCTGTGTACATGCCACAGGAACCTCGATCCGCACTGGAATAAAAGGGGAAAACACCAGTGTTTTGGTTTTCTAGAGCAGCCGTGGCAAGTACTACAAAACAGGTGACTTAAAACAGCAGAAACTACGCTGTCATAGTTCTGGAGATTGGGTGTCCAAAATGAAGGTGTCAGCGGGGCCACACTTCCTCTGCAGGCTCTAGGGGAGACCCTTTCTTGCCTCTTCCTAGCTTCCTTCGTAGCTCCTGGCAACCAACCCGTGGCATTCCTTGGCTTGGACCCGCATCACTCTCATCTCTCTCTGCCTCCACTGTCACTTGGCCTCTTCCTCGTGCCTGTGTCTTTTCCTCTCCTCACACTGATAGCACCCACTGGATTTAGTGTCCACTCTGGTGGCGCTAATGGTAGAGAGACCGCCTGCCAATGCAGGAGACACAAAAGATGCGGGTTCGACTCCTGGGTTGGGAAGATCCTCTGGAGGAGGGCATGGCAACCCACTCCAGTATTCTGGCTTGTAGAATCCCATGGACAGAGGAGCCTGACGGGCAGAGTTCATAGGGTTGCAAAGAGCCGCCCATGAATGAAGTGACTTTGCATGCTGTGAGTGCAGACACTAATCTACTATGACCTTATCTTAATTAAATCTGCAAAGACTCTATCTCCAGAAAAATTCACATTCTGAGGTTCTGGGTGGACAAGAGCTTTGGGGGACGCTACTCAACCCACAGCTCACAGCTCAGAGACACGTCCTCAAGCTGAAGAGGACAGCGGGACAGAGCCAAGGTATAATCCCGGCTTTTGGTATTAACTCCAGTGCTACTGACACCATACCAGCCCTCCCAACTCCAGGCTCTGCATGTTACACTGTGGTATTTACAAAGCCCGTGAAAGCTCAGAAAAAGGACCATGGTGAAGCCATTTCTCTTTCATTTGAGAGGAGAAAAGACCAACAATAATTAAGTACCTAACACCCCAGGCAGAACAGAGGCTGGCAAACTTCTCCATACAGAAATCCACAGTCAACATCTTAGGCTTGACAAGCCATATGGCCTCTGTTCCAACTACTCAATCCTGCTTTTATAGTGCACAATCAGCCATTGAAAATATGTAACGATGATATGCAAAATGCAATGAATGAGCATGGCTATGTTTCAATAAAACTGTATTTACAAAAAGACACAGTAGGCTGAACCACCATTTCCTGTTTCACATGGAAAACCTGCAGGTCGGTTGGAGTCAGGGTTTGAACCAAGGTATTTCCAACTCCAGAACCCACATTCCTCCTCCTATATGAAGTTTCTTCTGAACCTCACTCTTCTCATCTGTAAAATGGGAACAGCATCTTTCTAGCTCCCAACCATGTAGGATTATTGTGGGAATGATGTAGTGAAAGGGTGCATAGGGCCATGTTTCCTAAACTCTAAAATCCAATGCAAATCTATTTACTGTTCATTCATTCAAAAAATATTTGAGCACCTACTGTATGCCTGGTACTGAGATGATCACTATTATTATTTTTTGAATTGAATACTTAATTTTATTTATATGTAATGCTGTTACAACTGGTGGCTCAGCAGTAAAAGAATCCTCCTGCCATGCAGGAGAGGCAGAGATGCAGGTTCGATCCCTGGGTTGGGAAGATCCCCTGGGGGAGGAAATGGCAACTCACTCCAGAGTTCTCGCCTAGAAAATCCCATGGGACAGAGGAGCATGGCAAGCTACAGTCCATGGGGTCCCAAAGAACTGGACACAACTGAATGACTAAAAAACAGCAAACGCTTTTACAATCCCCTATGTTGTCTTTAATTTTAATTTTTTCAGCATTTTATCAGATGAATCTTTAAAGTTAGTGAAAGAATAATATAATGAACACCCATACTTTTTGGATTCAACAGTTGTCAGCAATATGACAAATGCGTATTATCTATTTATGAAATTCAGTTCAGTTCAGTTCAGTCGCTCAGTCGTGTCCGACTCTTCGTGACCCCATGAATCGCAGCACGCCAGGCCTCCCTGTCCATCACCATCTCTCGGAGTTCACTCAGACTCACATCCATCGAGTCCGTGATGCCATCCAGCCATCTCATCCTCGGTCGTCCCCTTCTCCTCCTGCCCCCAATCCCTCCCCGCATCAGAGTCTTTTCCAGTGAGTCAACTCTTCGCATGAGGTGGCCAAAGTACTGGAGTTTCAGCTTCAGCATCATTCCTTCCAAAGAAATCCCAAGGGGATCTCCTTCAGAATGGACTGGCTGGATCTCCTAGCAGTCTGTTAATTTACCTTCTGTGACCTCTATTTATTATGCCTTTCCTTTGGTATCACTCTGCCTCTCTTCTGTCACCTATTAATTCCAGCCACTAAGATGTCTTGAAGCATCTCTCCAGTTCTAACAATCTAATTTTTCTTTTTTTCCCTGATAATAGTGGTTTCAAAACAGTCACCCAAGCCCTGCCAGGTTGAGTGAGGCTGCCATCCCCTCCCGAGCGGGTTGCATGAGTGTGAAGCAGCATTTGGATTCCATTTGCCCGAGTTGGCTGAGCCCAGCACAGGGAGAGCATTAGGCAGGGCGGCTGGGAACAGATGCTGATGTGGCCCCCTGTTAATAAGCACCAGGAAAGGTCTGTGTCGCTCAGAGAGAGGTGTGAATGGATGACTCCGGGCCCAGGCAGTGATGAGTCCCCCACAGGGGCAGACTAATCCTTCTCTGATGGCAACAGGCGGCTTGTTTCCTGAGCTCCCAGAGAGGGAGGGAAGAGCTGGGGACAGGGCTTGTCAGGAATCAGCTTCCCTCCTCCCCACCCCTCACGCACCCTGCCTTGGGGTTCAGGAGCAGCTGTGGAGCTCAGACACCAGGCAGGCTTGTCTCCCAGCTTCAGTCACCATGGGACCCTGGGTGAGGCCCGTAAACCCTGAGCCTCCATTTTCTTTTCTGAAAAATGGAGATATTAACATCTGGCTGGCAGAGTTAGCATGGAAAATAAGTTAGACGATATATCCAAAATGTCTTATACACAGAAGGTATCCAATGGCTGGCAGAAAGTAGCATCATCTGATTTCCTGCAAAATTGCAAGGACTGCAACTTGAGAATGTAAGGAGCTCAGTGCAGGAGGGAAAAGGAGGACTTGGGGCCTCATAGTGTCAATTTACTCAAATATTTTTGTTGATGTCTAATTTGGCCCTAGGCTGCCTCCTGGGCAAATACAGGAATATGTATGACATAGCATGTGCAGGGGAGGAAGAGAAAAACAACCAAAAAAAGTAAGCCCTGCAACATAACTGGGGCCTTAGGGCTATAAAAGAAGAAGTCATTCCACCCACCTGCTAGTGAGCAGCCAGACAAGGCTTTTTGGAGGAGGTAACATTGAAGCTGAGAAAAAGGCTGAGCAGAAACTAACCACATGAAGGAGGGTGGTATGAGACAAGGGTGTTCCAGGCAGAGGAAACATAATATGTGAAGGCCTAGCGGTAGCAAGAGGGTATATCCTGGTTGGGGGAACTTCAAACGATGTAGGGAAGTTGCGTATCGAGGAGGAGGTGAGGTGTAGCAAAGGATGGGACAGCAGAGGCTGCTGGGAGACAAGGCTGTGTGCGCGCCAGGCCTTGGTGGTCCTGCACTTCATCCTAGGAGCTACGGGCATCCACCAAAGGGCTCTAGAACCAGATCCCGCTTTTATTTAGACTGATAACACAGACTGTGATTTTTAGGTAAATTATTATGGCAACAACAGTAATAATTGTTCGTGATTATTGAACACTCGTAATATGCCAGGAAATGTTTCCAGCAGGACATGTGGCAGCCTTCTTCATCCTCAGGAAAACACGGTGATGTAAATGATGGGATCATCCTTGCTTCCTAGAAGACGGAGCCAAATTCCCGTTTTGAGGATTAGGGCTGTTTTAAGACCAGCTGCAGACCGTGTTAGGGGCAGTGTCAGGACAGAGGCTGGCACACGGCGATGGCTTTATGAAGGTTAGGTTGCACAAGGCTTCTAGGCAGGGGTGGGCTGGCACAGGGAAGCAGACTGGGCTTTTTGAAAGTCAGAGCCTTTGAGCAATGGGAACGCTGTCTCTTGAGGGCTTGCTCCTGCTGGCCACGGCAGGCACGCGAGCTGAGCGGGGATGGCCACTTTCTGGGATGGCGGTGGAGGAGTCAGGCTTCCTGGGGAGGGCTTTTTATCATGGTGACAGTCACAACGATGGCTGTTCACTGAAAAAGTGAGGGGGAGGAGGAAGAGAAAGAGATGGACGCGGCCACCCATCATCTCTATGGTTTGGGGGACAAAGAGAAAATGATTGTGAGTATCCATTGCCCATCTGTGAAATAGAGACAATGAAATTCAGCTTACAGGGACATGGTCAGGACTAATGAGATAGAAGATATAGAAGCCCCTCACCACAGTCAGGCTCAAACAGACACCTTGATAAGGGGCTCCTGTATCTTGGAAATGCATTTGTTCATTTCAAAGATGTTTACCCAGCACTTACACCACAGGGGTTGGAGGTTAAGCCTTCAGAAAAGAACAAAACAGACAGGCTTTGCTCTCCTAGAACTTATAGCTCCGTTAATAGCCCTGCGAGTCCCTGTCTCTGTACCTGTATACCGCTATCTCTATTGTTCAGTTGCTAAGTCCTGTCCAACTCTTTGTGACACCATGCACAGAAGCACGCCAGGCCTCCCCGTCCTTCACTGTCTCCTGGAGTTTGCTCAAAGTCATGTCCATTGAGTCAGTGATGCTAACTAAACATCTCATACTCTGCCACCTTTTTCTCCTTTTGCCTTCAATCTTTCCCATCAGGAAAAGCATCAGAGTCTTTTCCAATGAATTGGCTCTTCGCATCAGGGGATCCAAGTATTATAGCTTTAGCTTCAGCATCAGTCTTTCCAATGAATATTCAGGGTTGATTTCCTTTCGGATTCACTGGTTTAATTTCCTTGCAGTCCAAGGGACTGTCAAGAGTCTTTTCCAGCACCATGATTCAAAAGTGTCAATTGTTTGGTGCTCAGCTTTCTTTATGGTCCAACTCTCACATCCTTACATGACTGCTAGAAAAAGCATAGTTTGACTATACAGACCTTTGCCAGCAAAATGATGTCTTCACTTTTTAATATGCTGTCTAGGTTGTCAATTTGGAAAATTCTGAAAGAGATGGGAATACCAGATGACCTAACCTGCCTCTTGAGAAATCTGTATGCAGGTCAGGAAGCAACAGTTAGAACTGGACATGGAACAACAGACTGGTTCCAAATAGGAAAAGGAGTACGTCAAGGCTGTATACTGTCACCCTGCTTATTTAACTTCTATGCAGAGTACATCATGAGAAACACTGGGCTGGAAGAAGCACAAGCTGGAATCAAGATTGCCAGAGAAATATCAATCACCTCAGATATGCAAATGACACCACTCTCATGGCAGAAAGTGAAGAAGAACTAAGAAGCCTCTCAATGAAAGTGAAAGAGGAGTGAAAAAGTTGGCTTAAAGCTCAACATTCAGAAAACGAAGATCATGGCATCTGGTCCCATCACTTCATGGGAAATATATTGATGGGGAAACAGTGGAAACAGTGTCAGACTTTATTTTTTGGGCTCCAAAATCACTGCAGATGGTGATTGCAGCCATGAAATTAAAAGACGCTTACTCTTTGGAAGGAAAGTTACGACCAACCTAGATAGCATATTAAAAAGCAGAGATATTACTTTGTCAACAAAGGTCCATCTAGTCAAGGCTATGGTTTTTCCAGTGGTCATGTATGGATGTGAGAGTTGGACTATGAAGAAAGTTGAGCACCGAAGAATTGATGCTTTTGAACTGTGGTGCTGGAGAAGACTCTTGAGAGTCCCTTGGACTGCAAGGAGATCCAACCAGTCCATCCTAAAGGAGACCAGTCCTGGGTGTTCATTGGAAGGAATGATGCTAAAGCTGAAACTCCAATACTTTAGCACCTCATGCGAAGAGTTGACTCATTGGAAAAGACCCTCCCTGATGCTGGGAGGGATTGGGGACAGGAGGAGAAGGGGACAACAGAGGATGAGATGGCTGGATGGCATCACTGACTCGATGGACGTGAGTCTGAGTGAACTCCTGGAGTTGGTGATGGACAGGGAGGCCCGGCGTGCTGCAACTCATGGGGTCGCAAAGAGTCGGACACGACTGAGCGACTGAACTGAACTGAACTAGGTTTGTCATAGTTTTTCCCTCAAGGAGCAAGAGTCTTTAAATGTTATGGTTGCAGTCACTATCCTCAGTGATTTTGGAGCCCAAGAAAATAAAGTCTGTCACTGTTTCCCAATCTATTTGCCATGAAGTGATGGGACTGGATTCCATGATCTTAGTTTTTTGAATGTTGAGTTTTAAGCCAGCTTTTTCATTCTCCTGTTTCACCTTCATCAAGATGCTCTCCTCACTTTCTGCCATTGGAGTGGTATCATCTGCATATCTGAAGTTTTGATATTTCTCCCAACAATCTTGATTCCAACTTATGATTCATCCAGCCCAGCATTTCACATGATGGACTCTGCATATAGGTTAAATAAACAAGGTGACAATATACAGCCTTGTCATGTGAGCTCAGTCCTGTCTGACTCTTTGTTACCCCACGGACTGTAGCCCGTCAGGCTCCTCTGTCCCTGGGGATTCTCCAGGCAAGAATACTGGAGTGGGTTGACATGCCCTCCCCCAGGGGATCTTCCCAACCCAGGTCTCCCGCATCATAGGCAGTTTCTTCACCATCTGCGCCACCAGAGCCCACAGTCTTTTCATACTCCTTTCCCAATTTTCAGTCAGTCTGTTGTTCCAGGTCCAGTTCTAACTGTTGCTTCCTGACCTGCATACAGATTTTTTAAGAGGCAGGTCAGGTGGTCTGGTATTCCCATCTCTTTTAGAATTTTCCACAGTTTATTATGAGTCACAAAGTCAAAGGCTTTCACAAAGTCAATGAAGCAGAAGTAGCGACTCCATGGATGGTAGCCCACCAGGCTCCTCTGTCCATGGAATTCCCCAGGGAAGAATTCTCCAGGCAAGAATACTGGAGTGGGTAGCCATTCTCTTCTCCAGCGGATCCTCCCGATCCAGGGATTAAACCCGGGTCTCCTGCACTGCAGGCAGATTCTTTGCTGTCTGAGCCGCCAGGGAGATCCAACTATATCTATAACTACATTCATATCTGTGTCTATATCATAATTAAAAATTACGATAGATGCAAAAAAAATATAGGATACTATGAGACCATACGGCAGACAGGTTCATTTAACCCAGGGAGTTGGGGGTGGAAGTTGGATGTCTGGGGAAGCAGATGTCCCTGGAGAGTGTCTGCCCCTGAAGCGACAGCAGCGAGCAGCCTGGAGAAGTTCTGTCATCCCTGGGCTTCCCCCCAGGGATCCAGGATAACGTGTGATTCCCCTGCCCACCCCTCTCCAACACACACGCTGACTTCAGAGTCCATCTGATCTCTGAGGCGATCCTTCTTTGCCGAAAAGCCAGCGCCTCCTCCCTGTACTTGAGCTGACCCGCTCAGTCTTGGAAAGCCTCCTCCTCATTCAGCCTCACTCCCTTTCTCCCACCTCTTGCAAATGCCGTCATTATATTCAAAAGAAACCAAAAAGGTTCAGTGGCAATGCTGAGGCTTGATCTCAGAGGGAAGCTCACTGAGGTGGGCTCCAGAGGAGGCAGGCAGGGAGCTGTGTTCTCCTGAAACCCTGTTGCCTGGAGATGGGGCGGGGAGGACTCTGGTGACCGGAGATGGCAGAGGGGCTTGCCTGAGAGTCGGGAAAGCCTCCCATTAGAGAATAAGCGGTGTGGGTCTAGCTCAGCCTTGTATTGCTGTGTGTCCCCAAGCGACCCTCTACCCTCTCTGGGTCTCTGCTTCACATTTATACAATGATAGGATGAGCGCTAAGGGTCACTCCAGCTCAGATTTCTGGTAAGCTTATGTGACTTTCCAAGAAGGAGAGGGTGGAAACTTAAGGATGGAGGAGGGAGGTGAGAGAATAGCTACGGTGTCCACTGTGTGGATGTACCCAGTATTTCCCTTGTTTTGTATCGAAGGAAATCAAGGGACTTATACAGCCAGCATGGAAATTAGAAATAATTGTAACTGTGCTACCGGGAAGAAGCCCTGGGCTAACGCCCAGACCCTGACACTTATCAGCTGAGAAGCAGCGCACACCTCCTCGCCGAGCCTCAATTTCCCCATGAACAGATCACGGATAACAACCCCTAACTCCTGAGTTATAGGAGGATGGCAGGAGGGAACAGAAGCGCCACGAGGGGAGGGTCTCAGTCGTGCTCCCTGCAGCCCAGTGCCTGGAACACGGTACAGATACCCAGCCTGATTTTTATGGGACAGATGAATGAACGAGCGAATGAATGGACGTGAACGTAGGTAAACCACTTCACAGATACACTCGCTTTATTTTTGCGATTATCACTAACAGAAGCCTGCTTTTCAGGCTGAAACCCTGAAAGCTACTCAAGCTGGGAAAACTAGCGTTCTTAACCCAACTTGTAAATCTTTTGTCAGTCTAGAGAAGCATATGGGCCATCTTCGAATAATGTTTTTAAACGCATAAGATCAAATGCAAAAAGCATAACATAAGAAGCCATTTATCACAACATTTTTTAAAAAAGCTAACAGGCATATAATAATATATATGCTTCTTTATTGACACATTAAATAAAAAGATCTCTAGTAAAAGATGTAATAACAACTGCAAATGGGAAGCAGTGAAGAGAATAACTATATTTTAAGACATTGGGAACAAATGCAACAACAAACGAAGGATGATATAAAACTACGTGATTTCTATTGGCAAAAGAGTCACAGGTGCTATTAACATACCCATGTCTGCAATAGAAGGAAATGCCAAATTTCAGCAAGAAGTCGGTGAGAGTGAAAATGTGTTATTAGGGAACTTCAAACCAGCAAAGACTCCAGGTTGAGAGCCTCAGTCTGGACTTTGAGAGAGAAAGCTTCTCTGAGTATCTGTCCGTCTGTGAATATAACCAAAACCTTGGGTGCAGATAAGAAGAGACAGGAAATTAAGATTCAGCTATGATCACACCAAAATCATCCCTTCCTGGAAAGGCATATGTGGTGTGGGGAGAAGCGGACAGACACTGGTTTTAGAAAAAGAAAATTTTAAACTCTTAAGGGTATGTGCTCACCAACCCCCCACAAACCTCCCTTTCTGAACTTGGGTTTTCTTCTCTGTAAATGCATCATGGTGATGTTGGCTGACAGAGGATAAGATGGTTGGACGATATCTCAACTCAATGGGCGTGAGCTTGAGCAAACTCTGGGAGATAGTGAAAGACAAAGAAGCCTGGCGTGATACAGTCCATGGGATCGCAAAGAGTTGGACATGACTGAGCGAGTGACCAGCAACAGCAGCGTTCCCTCAGTGCCTGGGAGACTGGGTGAAACGAGCCAGGCAATACACTCTGCGCAGAGATGCAAGCGTGACCCCTCAACGCCCCCTTCTATGCTCCCGGGTGAGACAGGACTTCTGCAGCCACTCACACTTAGAGCTGCTGAACGTACCATAGCAGGGTGCGTGGTCCCAGCCCTGAGCACCTGCTAGGTCCCAGCCCATCTGCTAGATATTCAGCCCTCAGAGGTGCCCAGATAAAACCCGCCCTCAAGTTCATAGCTGCGGCCAGAGGCAACACGATTTATAAAGCTGGGTGAATGCCTACAACATGGATGCATAAAACTGCATGAGATCCCCAAGAGGGGATTCAAGCAAAGAATTCTTCCTGGGCTGCTTGGGGAAGGATTCTTGGAGGAAGCAGCAATACGCTGACTCTTGAAGGAAGAGGGAAAGACAAGGATGAGGTGGGGGGCAAGGCAGAAGAAATGAGAAGGCAGACAGGTGTCAGAGGACAGAATAATCAGAGCAGCTAAAATATGGAAGAGAGAAGCGTTGGGGAAACAGGCAGCAAGCCCGCTGGTCAAGGTGAGGGGTGGGTAGGACGAGAGGAGCCAGCGCTCAGCCGGCGGTGCTGTGTGTATGTCACGCTGTCCTTTAGTCGCTTTCGGGGACCCCATGAACTGTAGCCATTACTTTGCCAACAAAGGTCCGTCTAGACACGGCTATGGTTTTTCCAGTAGTCATGTATGGATGTGACAGCTGGACTATAAAGAAAGCTGAGCACCAAAGAATCGATGCTTTTGAACTGTGCTATTGGAGAAGACTTCTGAAAGTCCCTCGGACTACAAGGAGATCCAACCAGTCCCTCCTAGGGGAGATCAGTCCTGAGTGTTCATTGGAAGGACTGATGTTGAAGCTGAAACTCCAATACTTTGGCCACCTAATGAGAAGAGCTGACTCATTTGAAAAGACCCTGATGCTGGGAAAAATTGAAGGTGGGAGGAAAAGGGGACAACAGAGGATGAGATGGCTGGATGGCATCACCAACTCAATGGACATGAGTTTGGGTAAACTCCGGGAGTTGGTGATAGACAGGGAGGCCTGGCGTGCTGCAGTTCATGGGGTTGCAAAGAGTCAGACATGACTGAGCAACTGAACTGAACTGGACTGTACCTCACCATGCTCCTCTGGAATTTCCCAGGCAAGAATACTGGAGTGGGTTGCCATTTCCTTCTCCAAGGTATCGTTCCCACCTAGGGATTGAACCTGAATCTCCTGTCGGCAGGCGGACTCTTTACTACTGAGCCACCGGGGAAACCCATGTGTATATTAGAGACCATCTCAAATCTAATCCCACAAGACAGGTCTCAATACCCCATTCGAAAGATGAGACAGCTAGGAATCCAACTGTGCTCCAAAGTCCATATTCTCCCCGCAGGGTGGCAGCAGTGCCACTCACTGAACACTGTGCTCCCTGAAATTCCACCCAAGTCGGAATCAGGGAACAAAATGCTCTAGGAACAGGGGTGTTGTTTCCCCAGTCCTCACCCCTCTTCCTCACCTTGCACATTCCATCTACTCCTCCTCTGATCCTGGCAGCTCCAGCCGCCAGTCTGCAGGGCTCCCTGGGTGATGCTGAACACAGGGGGTACGGGGCGACAACGGCAACTCCGGCCTGCTCTGCAGACAGCTGCCAACCAGCTGCCGGGCTGAGCTGGGCCCTGGGGGCTTCTCTCCTGCCTGCCCCAAGCCCACAGTGCCAGGGCCTCTGCTTCTGGCTGCTGGCCGAGCCTCTGCCACAAGTTGGCATGTGGTTCCCTGGGCCACCTCAGGGGTGGGAGTGAATGAGCCCCTGCCTCCCTTCCAAGGACCCAGCCAGTAGCTGTAGTGGATCTGAGAGCCTAAGACTCACCAACTATTGCTTTGATATGGGGAGAAGCTTCTGGCAAGTGTTTGGAGGAATAGGGGCAGGCAGCAACTTTCTTTACCAACCTCAACAGCTTCTCCTTAGCCAGGTCAGGTTAGACACTCTGTGGACAATTGTCTTTGAAGATTCTTCTCTCTTTCATCCAAACCAAATTAAGTACATTCTTCATGGCCTCACTGAATACTGAGTATGTGTCAGTTTTACTAATCATAGAGTGATAACCAAGACACTGAATTCTCTCCCTGCATTATCTCATGCAAGTATGTGTTAACTGCTCAGTCATGTCTAACTCTTTGCAACTACATGGTCTATAACCCACCAGGCTCCTCTGTCCATGGAATCCTCCAGGCAAGAATACTGGAGTCAGTTGCCATGCCCTTTTCCAGGGGATCCTCCTGACCCAGAGATCAAACCTGGGTCTCCTGCACTGTAGGCAGATTCTTTACCGTCTGAGCTGCCAGGGAAGTCTATCTCACGTAGTATGCATAGCAATTCTTCAAGAGAAGGCTGTGCAAATCCATTGTACAGAGTTTTAAGAAAATGAGACTAACAGGGGTACAGAGATTCAACTTCAACTCATTCCATGAGCTAAGTGTCTATGGCCCATCTTCTCTGAGAGTGATGCAGTTGAAAGCCCAGGACTTTCTTTGAGAAGGATATGGTGGATGTTTGAGCAGAAAAGGAAGGAGGAAGGAAAGGAGAGACTGAGGAGAGAGGGGAAGGGAGGAGAAGAGCCAAGCTTTATTTTTCCCACTAGACTGTGAGTTTCTAAATGCAGGGATCTCTGTAGCTCCATGCCTAATACAATGACATTTAATAGAGGGTGATGCATACTGAATCAGTCCTAAATATTCATTGGAAAGACTGATGCTGAAGCTGAAACTCCAATACTTTGGCCACCTGATGCAAAGAACTGACTCATTTGAAAAGACCCTGATGCTGGGAAAGACTGAAGGCAGGAGGAGAAGGGGATGACAGAGGATGAGATGGTTGGATGGCATCACCGACTCGATGGACATGAGTTTGAGCAAGCTCTGGGAGTTGGTGATGGACAGGGAAGCCTGGCGTGCTGCAGTCCATGGGGTTGCAAAGAGTCAGACATGACTGAGCAACTGAACTGAACTGACAGATACTTACCGAATATTTAAATAAATGGATAGATGTATAAACAAACATGAGCAAACTCACTGAGGAATTAATGAGAGAATGAATGTCACTGAGCCAATTTCCTGGTAATTGGTCCTTAAATGAATCTGAGCTTTCAAGAGAGCTGAAGACCCCATCTTCTTGAAGGCTCCTCTTGTGGGATTAAAGTAACACAGTTTGGGGAGGAACTGAGAAGACAGAAATGAAGACCTATGTGAAAACCTCTGCCCACTAAGACCCTATGACACGTGCTGTTGTTCCATGGGTATAAATTTTCAGTTATGCCACATGACTAAGTTCTAGAGATCCATTGTACTACACAGCACCCGTCATTAACGAGAAGCAACCGTGCAATCAAGACATTTGTTAACAAGGTAGATCTCTGGGACTTCCCTGGTGGTCCAGTGGCTAAGATTCTGCACTTCCAATGTAGGAGACCCGGATTTAACCCCTGGTCAGGGAACTAGATCCTACAAACCACAACGAAGATTAAAGATCCTGCCACGACTAAGATCCAGCGCAGCCAAGTAAATAAACATTTTTAAAAACCAGACCTCTGGTTAAAGTATCCTTACCACAAACTGGTCAACCAACAAACCAACCAAAATGTCAGGAGGAAATTTTTGGAGGTGACAGACATGTTTATTATCTTTAATGGAGTGATGGTTTCTTGAGTATGTGCATATGTGAAAACTCATCAAATTGTATACATTAAAGAGGTGCTTGGTTTTTGTTTTTTTGCATGTCAATCATTCTTCAACATGGGTATTAACCACTAAAACAGAAAGATTCCTTGTAATCCCGAGCCACTGAAAAGGTCATGGTGTCCTGAGACCTCACTTTCACAAGAGCAGCCTCCAGCCCTTATATTCCTCGGCACACCTGTCCTCCTAGGTGGCTTCCAGGACGAGCCCTCATGCCTTGATCACCTCCTGACCATAGATGGTCACAGCTCTGGGTCCTCTGGGCCTCTGGATATGGTGGTTCCATGTGGCAAGCACGAATACACGGATGAACTCATAGAAGTCCCGGTAAGTGAATGGGCTCAGCCCTTTGGGAAATATGAGATCGCAGGGGCACCCTGAGAACCACACAATCCTAGCAAGTCCCTTAAAGCTTCCTGACTACAATGGCCAAGAGGTGAAAAAGCACTGGACTTCACCTTCACTTTTCACTTCATGCATTGGAGGAGGAAATAGCACCCCACTCCAGTGTTCTTGCCTGGAGAATCCCAGGGACGGGGGAGCCTGGTGGGCTGCCATCTATGGGGTCGCACAGAGCTAGACACAACTGAAGTGACTTAGCAGCAGCAGCTCACTGTACCTTTCAGAATCCACATATAAGTGACAATCATACAGAAGAAGAGACAAACCCACAGATACAGAGAACACACACGTGGTTACTAGCAGCAGTGGGGATAATACAGGGTTGGGGGAGCAGGAGGCACAGACTGCTGGGGGTCAGATAGGCCCAAGGGTATATTATACAACATGGGGAGTACAGCCAACATTTTGTAATGACTGTAAATGGAAAGTAACCTTTCAAAATTGTATAAAAATAAAATTTCAAAATAAGCAAAAATAATAGTAATAAGCACACACACACACACTAAGAATCTGGAGACTTAGATTCCCAGTTGGTTCTGTTGCATTCTGACTCTGATCACGGGAAAGCTCCTTCCACTCTTTGGGCCTCAGTTTCCCCATCTGTGAAGAGAGGGCTGGACTTAACGCTCCTTCAGAAGTCACTCGAGCCCCCTGAGGAAGAGGGTTGGGGGCTCCCCGGTGCCCTGTGTTTCAGCAGAGCTGGGGGATGTTTCCCGATTCTCTAGGCCGGTGGAGGGGCTCCTGCCACCTAAGAACCAGGGCTGGAAGGCTTCCCAGGAGAAGTCCAGGAGGCACAGGTCCCCCGCCCACAGCTCAGCAGGGCCCGCCCCTGCCCTGCCCTCGTCCCTCATCCAGGCCACACGGCTGAGCCCCACTGTGTACCACCTGGCTGGTGGAGCTGGGGGAGATGATCCTTGTCTTCAAAGACCTCTCATTTCCATGGAGAGGCCCTACAAACACACTGGGAAAGGAGCTCAGGGCAGAACTGCCAGATGAGCATCAGCAAGCACAGGGTTCGCTGTTCGAACGGCTGCGGGCCTGTAGGCGGCGCTGCATCACTCACAGGGATGTCACACACGTCACCTACTGGACTATCACAGTGGTCCTTGCTTCGCTGTTTTCAGTTAACAGGTGACCTGAGCCTCTGTGAGACAGAATGCCCTGCTTAAAATCAGATCCCTCAATTTCTGGGCAGTATCCATGGCTTGTAGTGTTCAGGGAGGGCTTCCTGGAGGAGAGAGGTTTTGAGCTGAGCCCTGAGTGTGGCTGGAGGAGGAAGAGTTTGTATCCAGGGTAATGTGTGCGGGCGATGGAGGAGACCATATGTCCATCAAGGGAGAGGAAGCCTGGAGAACGCAATTCTATCCCATAATGTAGGGAAATCTATCTTATAACATAGCTGCAGGGGGGAGATAACATTCCGAGCATTGTTGGAAGAAAGGAACAAAAGAAATGTGGAAAGAGAACAATTTGAGTCATCAGAAAGAATTCGGGATGCCAGTGAGAGAATTGCCTGGAAGCTTCGCTGTGTGACCTCAAGAGAATCAGTTGGCCTCCCTGAGCTCGGCTTCCTTACTGATCAGAAGGAGACGATAGGACCTCCCTCTCAGGACAGAGATGAAAACAAAATGAGATAAACCACCTACAGCACCACATGCTTCCCCGCACCAATGTGACTCCAGCTACCGGGAGGTCCCTCTTACCATCTTTCTTAGCACCAGGGGGCCTGCTGTCCCTGGCATGGTGGTTAGAAGGTTAGAAGAAAATCCCATTTTTCAAGAGACTTCAGCTTCTGCAGAACGCAAAGCACTTCCACCAGCCTACAATGACTTTATAAAATGTAAATTCCAGGCAAGAAAAGACTGCGTCCAGTCTATCGGCTACTTATCAAAAAATATAGTAGTGGATAGTGAGTGATGGTAATTAAACACTAGTTAATTCAGTTACTGAAAAGAACTATAGCTACTTTGAAGCATCAAGGTTATCTGTGGCACCGTTTAATGAATGGGGTTTTTATGTGGTGGAAATCACTAGATAATTGCCTGCTGATCATCCGTAATTACAAGACTGTTAGCTATGCAAAGCCTGAAACAACGATTTCTAATTTCTTTAGGATCAACAAAACAAGCAAACATCTATCTGTTCATCCATCCATCCATCCATCCATGCATCCGTCCGTCCGTCCATCCATTTCATCTACCCTCCATTACAAAGATACTTGCTGAGCACGGGCTACGCCCTCTCCTCTGATTTGAAGAGTCAGAAGCACAGATAAGACGCAGTCATGGTCTGTTATTACTGTTGTTAGTTGCTAAGTCGTGTCCGACTCTTTTGCGACCCATGGACTGTAGCCCGCCAGACTCTTCTGTCCCTGGGATTTTCCAGGCAAGAACACTGGAGTGGGCTGCCATTTCCTCCTCCAGAGGATCTTCCCAATCTGGGGATTGAATCTGTGTCTCCTGCATTGGCAGGCAGATTTTTTACCACTGAGCCACCTGGGAAGCCCCCAAGTCATGTTCTACTGCCCTCCAAAAAGACACCAATCTTGAAGAACTGAGAAGACAGGGCAAAAAGGTCTATGGGAAGTTGGAAGGAGAGGAGAAGCCAGAAGGGGAAGTCAGTTTGGGACGAGACGAACGTGTGGAAGTTGGGTGTGTAGATGAAAAGAGACTTACACCTTTTCGTGTCTTTAGAATTTTGAATTGTGTGCATGTATATACTTACTCAAAAAATAAACAGACCTTTTATTTAAAAAATACGTGAGAACTGGAGAAAGAAAGAGGAGGGGAAAAGAAGAGGAAGAGGAAGAGAAAAATATGGCCTGAAAATATGTCATTAGAACTGAACTTGCACGATTCACAAGGTTAAATTGCAGTTGGTTTCAAAGAAAATGGGGTTGAAGAAATGAAAACTTTAAATGCAACTATTCTCCCGAATGAATCTGACATGGATATGAGTTTGAGTAACTCCAGGAGTTAGTGGAGGACAGAGGAGCCTGGCGTGCTCCAGTCCATGGGGTCACAGAGAGCCATACGGCTCAGAGGCTGAAGAGCAGCGATGCTCCCGGAGCTCACCTATGTCTTAACTTACGTTTGCTTGACAAGAAGGTAGTGGTTCTCACCAGCCAAACTGGCAGATATTCTTGTCAAATGATAATTCTCAGTGCTGGCAAGGGCAAAGTGAAATGATTCTCTCCCTATTCTACTTGTGTTGGTATAAATTGCCAACATTCATGGAGGGCGGGGCTTCCCTGGTGGCTCAGAGGTTAAAGCGTCTGCCTCCAATGCGGGAGACCTGGGTTCGATCCCTGGGTCGGGAAGATCCCCTGGAGAAGGAAATGGCAATCCACTCCAGTATTCTTGCCTGGAGAATCCCATGGACGGAGAAGCCTAGTAGGTTACAGTCCACGGGGTCGCAAAGAGTCGGACACGACTGAGAGACTTCACCTCACCTCATGGAGGGCAATTTGGCAAAACCTATCAAAACTTCTGAAGTGTTCGTACAGTTTGACCTGGTGATTATAGTAGTGCATTGTAAAGGAAAAAAGAACAACCAGGTAAGAAAGATGTTCAAAAGTATTCATCATAGTGTCATCAATAATGCGGTTAAAAGTGAGAATGATCAAAATATCCAACAGTGACAGTTTGATCCATTCATACAATAAGATATAAGGGGAAAATGTAAAACTAAAATTTCTAGTTTATAGATAGTGTATGGGAAAACTTTCTAACATTAGTTTCCCCCAAATCAAGAAAATATCACATATAAACAAATCCACAGGCAAATATGATAGAAAAAAAAAAAAAAAAGACTTCAAAGAAGGACTGCCACTTCACCGGTTTGGATTTGTGGCAGCAGGGGTGATGCTAGACCGCCCTTAGATGTGATTATACAGTAACTGTGTGCCCTTCTGCACTCCCTTAGCTTCGAGGAATGTACATGACTCTCCCCATATACACATACACCAGGGAGAGAGCCTGTAGATCCATCCGTCAAAGTCTTTTGCATTCCTCTGGCCTACAGGTAAGTGAAGGAATTGATAACCTGGCCAAGCAGAGGCTCACTCCAGGGAAATCTGAATCTCAGGCACACGAAGCTTGAGGATGTGGAAATCAAGTGCTTACAAACTACCCACGAACATGCACCTCTGGAAGTTCTTCAGGGTGCCCTGATATGGCCGGTCTAGTTGGGTTTACTAACTGTTGTCACAAGCGATAGCCAGCCCTTCTAGTTTCTGGACGGGGGGATGATGTAAATAGAGTTGTATCTCTAAATAGTTAAGGAACACTTCAGTTCAGAACTTCTAGGTTTGATTCAGTGTGTCTCGAGTTCTGCCAACAGAAGATTCAGATGAAGATTCAGGGGTTTTGGAGAAGGGTGCTGAAAGAGGATACTGAGTTGTAGACAATGGTGAACAGGAAGGATGTCTGTCTTGCACCTTTTGAGAGAGACCAGCAGTGGGCAGAGGCAAGGGAGAGGAGGTCTCCATCATGGCCCCATCTCCATCTGGAAGAGCACAGAGCAAGGAGGAGGGGAGGAGGACAAGCAGAGAAAGTACCTTGAAGCCAGTGCTAATAGAGTTACTTGTAAAGTGAATCTCACAGTCAGCCAGGCAGACTTTATCTGCTCAGGGCCTGAGCTCGGGGACCTAGGAGGCCAGGATGCACAGAGGAAACTCCTGAGCCTGGAGCACAGGAGAGGAGGTTCCAGCCCTCTGCTCTGCTGCTCATGTGAAAGGACTTGGACAGTCATTTTCATTTTCCCGAGCCTCAGGATAATTTGCTCATTCATCTGGCAGCATATTCCCTCATTCATCCATTCACTCAGCAAATATCTGTTGAATGTCTACTAACTATCATGTACTGGCAGTTTAGACATACGCAGGAAAATGGATTCTTTATGTCGAAAGACTGGAAGGCTCTGGGTGGTACTCTTCAGGGATAATGGGGGCGCTGCGGGCTTCTCTTTCCTGGGTTTATCCTCTTGTGTCTGCTTCTTAAGGATCTGGGTGGACAGGCAACCGCAGGCAGCAGGAGCCACAGACGCGCTGTCAGAGAGCTGCACGGCACGGGGGTGGGGTGGGGGGGGGATGCAGTTACCGCCCGCGGGCCCGCGCTGCTGTTTTGTTCTGGACAGGGCCGCTGCTTGGCCTGCTGGGTGAGCGGAGAGAAAAGAAAGCGCGTGGGGAGGAAGCCGGGGGAGCTCGTGCTCACCGGCGAGTCCCGCGGACCGTGAAGCCATCAAGGGCAGACAGTGTGCAGACAGGTGCAGGAGCTGACCTCTTCTGCAAACTGCGTTTTCTTTTTTGGTAGAGGAAAGACTTTGCTCTTTTAGAAAGATGTAAAGATATAGAGTGAGCATCTATTATATTGGCATTGGTCTACGTGTAGCAAAGACTGTGGTGTATACAAAAAAAGAGATCCTTCTCTCATGGTATTTATATTCTACTAGGGAGAAAACTGTAAACAATTAAAAAAGGATTAAAGAGTTAAATGGCTGAAGTGTTAGACAGTTACCGTAACAGAAGGGGGCTAGGGAGTGTTGGGGTGTGCTGGGTTACTAAGACGCTAGGAAAGGCTTGTGGAGTCATGGAGATGATCAGTGGGGTAAAGAATGCAGAGTGATGTAGAGCATGTGGGTTAGAGCAAGTTCTCAAGAAACTACTGCTGTTGGTGTTATTGTCTATTACGTTCTAAATCCTTTCTCTGACTGTGGGGACAGTGATGCCTATTTCATAAGATTGCTGAAAAGATTAAATTTGGAAATACATAAAAATAAATTTACATGATGAATTCAACAGAGGATTATTGGGAGCCAGCCATGTTTCAGGCAAGACCGGCATAAACATAAATGCACAGGATAAAGTCAGAGTGGTAAGCGAAGGAAGGGAAAGAAGGCAGGGGCTGAGACAAAGATTCCTAGAGGAGGGAAAGGACCTCTAAGGCTTGAGGAGATGACCTCTGAACAGAAGCAGGATGAAAAAGTGCTGGAGAGAACAGGGCTGGGGAAAGCATGTCACAAGGGGAAGAAACAGCGGGAGCAGAGGTACAGAGGCCCTGCAAGGCAGCCAGGATGGAGGCGCAACCCAGACGTCCATCAGTCGATGAGTGCATAAAGAGCATGTGGTGCATATATACAGTGGAATATTCAGTTCAGTCGCTCAGTCGTGTCCGACTCTTTGCGACCCCATGAATCACAGCACGCCAGGCCTCCCTGTTCATCACCATCTCTCGGAGTTCACTCAGACTCACGTCCATCGAGTCAGTGATGCCATCCAGCCATCTCATCCTCGGTCGTCCCCTTCTCCTCCTGCCCCCAATCCCTCCCAGCATCAGAGTCTTTTCCAATGAGTCAACTCTTCGCATGAGGTGGCCAAAGTACTGGAGTTTCAGCTTTAGCATCATTCCCTTCAAAGAAATCCCAGGGCTGATCTTCAGAATGGACTCAGCCATAAAAGAACCTATCTGAGTCAGTGGTAGTGAGGCGGATGGACCTAGAGCCTGCTATACCAAGTGAAGTAACTAAGAAAGAGAGAAAAAAATACTGCATATTAACTCGTATATATGAGCCTAGAAAAATGGTGCCATGAACCTATTTTCAGGGAAAGAATAGAGACACAGATGTAGGGAATGGACTGGTGGACACAGACGGGGGAGGGGAGGGTGGGGTGGATGGAGAGAGGAGCGTTGACATATATACAGCATCGTGTGTGAAACAGCCGGTGGGAAGCTGCTATCATATACGACACAGGATGTCCAGCCTCACACTCTGCGATGCCCTGGAGGAGTGGGTGTGTGGGAAGGGGGCTTAAGAGGGAGGAGATACATACATAATCACGGCTGATTCGAGCTGCCGTACAGCAGAAACCAACGCAACACTGTAAAGCAATTTTCCTCCAATTAAAAATAAATTTAAAAAAAAGCAGCAGCAGCAGCAGGGCCAGTGGGTGGTGGAGGTGACGGTGGGGGTTTGGGGTTGAATTATAGATATGCAGCAAAGGTTCTGCGGGGTATTAAACAGGAGTATGGGGATATGATTTATAACTTAAAAGCTGCCATATGCTGTGGCCAAAAAAAAAATTTTTTTAATAAATAAATAAATAAAGGGGGGACTTCCTTGGTGGTCCATTGGTTAAGAATCCATGTCTTCTAATGCAGGGGGTGTGGGTTCGATCCCAGGTCAGGCAAGTAAGACCCCACAGGACACACAGCATAGTCACAAATAAATAAATTAGTTAAAGGAAAAAAAGACATAACTACACAGAGTTGTCAGAGTTATGTTTTTTCTTTTAATTTATTATTATTATTTTTTTTACTATGCTGCGGCATATGCAAAGGATGTGATGCATTCAAAAATCAACATATTCATTATACTCCTATTATGTGTAGGCTGCTAGATATAACAGCATAGATAGAGACAGCCACCATTCCTGGTCCTCAGAGACCTTCTGATGATTTCACTGGCACCGTGCAGATATTTAATAAATTATCACTTGATATGAACTAATATATAATACATTACACCATATTATGGTATATGGATAACACGGTATTCATATTGTAATCTTTCTTGCCCCCAAAATGACAGTGTTAAAATTCACCAGCAGTGATTCTTCAGAAGGGAGAAGCAAAAGGAAAAAAAGAAAAAAAGAGAAGGCGGAAATAAGCAAGAGGGAGCAGGGGCGTGCCATTTCTCACCTCTGTAGCTCTGCGTGTGTGCCTCTAACCTTCCTCTCATTTGACGGGTGGGCTCCCCTATTCCCATCCCAGGGCACAGCTCACTCTTCACCTTCCAGAACCCAGACGCTCCCCCTCCACCGCGCCACTTGGGCTGAACTGCTGTCCACCCTGTCCACCCTCCAGGGTCCCTGATCCATCTCTGCCGAGGCATCTCACGGGACACACGAGTACACTGTTTGCTCACGACATTCATTTTTCTCATTTACTTGTATAGCCTTAGCGATGAACGCAGGGCCTGACGTGGCTGCTGTAATAAACATTTGCAGGAGAGAGAAAGGAAGAGAGGAAGAGAGGGAGGGAGGGAGGCAGGGAACGAGCAAGAGAAGAAAGGAAGTGGGGAGAAAGAGAAAGGAATCCAAGTCCTTCCTTCTTTTCCAGGCAATGCTAAAATCTCACTGCAACCAGCTAGTGCTGAGCTTATTGATCAACATTTCTGAGATATTGAACTGAGTTTCTATTGACAGAAATAACTACCAACCAGGCTAGAGAGAGAGAGAACGTGCTGACAGCCAGCAAATCATAGCCCTGGTATCAGAGAGCCTGGCTGTGCCGGGGGGACGATCATTAATTTCCTGTTCCTTCACAGTTACATTTCTTGGGCTGACTGACAAGTTCATTTTAGGGATTCATCAGGCCCTTTATAAATAAACTCCCTTCTTATTCCATGTTTCTAACTGCACCTGCCACCCAGATGATTGGCTGCCTGCGACTCACATAAACATTTCAAATTGCTAGCAATACTCAACATGGTAGTTAAAGGAAATCTTTCGGTTTCTGTATTATATAATCAAGAGAGCTCAATCCCCCTGGCTTAGGGACCTCTATTCTGTACACAGGACTGAAGATTTCATTCATTGCTTTTCTGCCTACTCTACACCTTTAAATAATTGATACCCAAGAATTTAGTTACATAATGGTTTGTTGGCATGCAGACCTTGAAATTAAGTCCCCTGGAAAAGCTGTGTGACTCTGAGAAGGGCACTTAACCTCTCTGAGCTGTTTTCTTGCCCGAAACATGTGGATGTATCGTGAACGACACTGCTACTAAAGAAGACAAGGGGTAGCAGCAGTGAGCATGCTTAAAGCTCAGGAGAGGAGGAGAAACTTGCAATATTATTTCGTTAATTCTCATAACGAGTCCCAGGACTGCTATCTCTATTTTACAGACAAGCAAACTGTGTCTCCTGGAAAAGAAGTGGCCTTTCCAGGCTGGTAGACGGCAGAGGTATGAGATGAATCCAGTTCTGCCTGAGGCAGCTGCTCACAGAAAGACCATTTTTCATTCATCTTACCAGTGATTTGCCTCCTGTGCCTGGTCGAAAATTCCATTTGGTGCCAGTGGCCTCGAGGTTCCTAGGAAGAACTCAGCTGTCTGCTAGCCTTCGCATGCACAAAGCAACCCCGGTCTCTCTAGAAACAATCCTGCAGGCTGCAGCCCATCAAAGGAAAGTTCTGAGAATCCAAAGGCCTGGTGTTGAGGCATCTAATGTATTCACCGTTCAGTTTGTTTTGCTACCAGGAGCCAGGAGGTACCCTGATATTTGCATTAGCATACAATTTCTCTTTAAAGACGGTTTATGTTTTGTAAAGGTTTTGAGTAGTTCTAACTATTAACTTGGGCAGGGAAATTTCTCTGCTGAGCCCATGGAGCTTTTGGGCTGAGACAGAAGCCTGTTTGCCTTCACTTACTCACATTCACTGAATACCTATCGCTCAGCGATCAGTGGTCTTCAGTCACGATGGTCCCTGGGCAGCTTCTGACAGAGTCGAGAAGATGAACATTGACGCCATAATGCTCTGTCTCCTCTGTGTCAAACAGGGGGCAGGGCACTAAACGTGGGCTAGCTTATTCTAAATCCCTTAAGACAGCCGCCGTGTTCCTTATGCCCATTTCACAGATGAGGAAATCGAGGCACAGTGAAGCCAGGGGACAGGCACACTGCCCCATGGCAAGAAAGCGGGGGATCTAGAATCTGAACGCAGGCTGAGATGAGCCAGATGATGCCACCTGATTGACAGCTGGGCCCTGAGCTATGAGATGAGGTTATTCGGGCTGAGGGGTGGACACATGGGGACGCATTGCACCAGTCTCTCTACTTCCCTACATGTCTGATATTTCCCATCATTATCTTCCTCGCTTTCTCTCTCTTTCTCTTTTTCTTCCTTTCTTTCTTTTTCTTTCCCTCTCTCTCACATAAAGGCTCTGGAGCCAGACTTCTAAGATCTTAACTGTGAAACACAGCAAATAATACCACCCTGGATACAGGGTTGCTCTGAGCTGAAAACACATTAACACAGACAAAGCATTGAGAACTGGCCACACTAAGTATTCAAGACATGTTAGCTGCTATTTATTTATCTCAACGCGTGACTTGTGGGATCTTCGTTCCCTGACCAGTGATTGAACCCATGACCTTGCAACAGAAGCACCGAGTCCCAACCACTGGGCCACCAGGGAGGTCCCTGAGCTGCTATTTACTGTAACAGCTCAGATGAAAAAGTCTGTTGTGTTCAGTGTCTAGCAAGCCTCTCCACCCCCACCCCACCTATTCCTGAAGAGAAGAAAAATCACCCCCACCTTCCTGAGAAGTTTTAAGTGCAATTTGATCTGCCTGAATATATATACTTTGCTTAGAAATGTAAATGAACCAGTCATATATCTATTTATAGTATTTCATGTGTTACTTTAGTAATACCCATACCTGTTTAAATTCTCAGATTACCCATTATGATAAATATACTTAGAATTACTGCTCTTTCCCGTTCTTTTTGTTGTTTGTTTAATTTTTTAATTTTAAAATGAAAGCATTTAATCCCAGTATGTGGGGATGAGTTTTACCATTAATTTTTAAAATTAATTTATTTATTTTAATTGGAGGCTAATACTTTACAATATTGTAGTGGTTTTGCCATACATTGACATGAATCAGCCATGGGTATACATGTGGCCCCCATCCTGAACCCGCCTCCCACCTTCCTCTCCCCATCCCGTCCCATCCCTCTGGGTCATTCCAGTGCACCAGCCCCGAGCACCCTGTCTCATGCATCGAAACTGGACTGGTGATCTGTTTCATGTATGATAATATATATGTTTCAATGCTATTCTCTTAAATCATCCCACCCTCACCTTTTCCCACAGATTCTTTTTGAATAAAACTACTTTATTTCAGCTCTTCACCTGTAACTCTTGATCTGGTCTAATGGATCTTCCCCCAAGCAGTTGTTGTTTAAAATAAAATAGTTGAGAAAATTAGCTTCATGTGTGAGAAAGTCATACCCAGGTGACACCCTTCTCTGTGGGGCGGGTGTTCTTGCCTGGAGAATCCCAGGGACTGCGGAGCCTGGTGGGCTGCCGTCTCTGGGGTCGCACAGAGTCGGATGCGACTGAAGCGACTTAGCAGCAGCAGCAGCAACTGCTCTTAGAAACATTTATGTGCTTCCCAAGTGGTGGTGTGTGTGTGTTTAGTCGCTCAGTCATGTCCTCTTTGTGACCCCATGGACTGTAGCCCACCAGGCTCCTCTGTCCATGGGATTCTCCAGGCAAGAATACTGGAGTGGGTTGCCATGCCCTTCTCCAGGGGATCTTCCCAACCCAGGGATCGAACTGGAGTTTCCCACATTGCAGACGGATTCTTTATCAGCTGAGTTAACAACTCCTGCCAATGCTGGAGACGCAAGAGACGCAGGTTAGATCCCTGGGTCGCGAAGATCCCCTGGAGTAGGGGATGGCAACCCACTCTAGTATTCTTGCCTAGAGAATTCCATGGACAGAGGAGCCTGGTGGGCTTCAGTCCATGGGGTCACAAAGAGTTGGACACAAAATAAGCAGACATACACATGTGGTCAGAGGGTAGGCAAAGGGGAAAGGACCGGTTAAACTGGGTGGGGTGGCTGGGAGCCTGGTTTGCAGGAAGCAAAGGAGAGAAGACCAATGAAGGTAAGTGTCAGTCCTGGTCAGAATAGGCTACATCCTATCCAGTTCACTGACTCTTCATCAGATCTTCTTTTTTTTTAATTAGAAAAGTCATACTTTGTTGTTATAAGGTGTTTAGACAACACTGAAAAGTAAAAAATAAAACAAATCCATTAATCCTGCTGCCTAGAGAGAGCTACAATTGCTATTGTGCAATCTTTGATCCAAGCACAAATGCGCTTTCCCCAGACAGCCTCTTGGCTGAAATGTCACCAGTTCAGTGTCGCTGGATGACCACCTAATAGTAGGTATGCCAGATTTAGCAAACAACAATTCAGGACATCAGTTGCATTTGAATTTCAGATAAACAGCCACTTTTTTTTTTTTTTAGTATAAATGTTTTCCAAAATATTGCACTCACTCACTGTTTTCCAGAAATTCGTATTTTTCACTCCAGGGAAGAAACAACCATCCATCCCTACTTCCTCACTTCAATCAGATTCTGACCTAGAGCCTCTTCTGTGAAGATCCACGCAGACACAGGCTAGAGGAGGGCCCCAGTGCCAAGACAGACATTTAACTGCCAGTTTCTAGGGAGAAAACAGTGGGTTTTCTTTCTGTTCGAGACCTGGGGTTGAACTGGGTTTTCCTCTTGGTTTTTAGAAGGAAATGGTAAGTAGGAACATGGAGTGAATGATCACTGATATATGAAGGTGACTCCCCTCCCCAAAATACTAAGTTCTTGTTAAAAATACAATGACCCCATTTCAATTAAAAGCAATTACATAACAGTAGGAGCTCAGTACCCTGCTGTGAGTGAGTGCTGTGAGTGTCAGGGATATTTTCTGTAACAAATTTCTGACAACAATTCTGAGTATTTCGTTTAAAGGTGAGCAAAGCGAAGTTCCCAGAGGGCAGGTAATTTGCCCAAAGTTTCAGTTACTCAGGGAGGACCCGGGATTCGAATCTGAAGTCTCTTTGAAAGGAAAGCTCCTGCAGCAATTTTGGACCTGAGGCTCCACAGCAGTTGCTAGAATGTGAAAGCAACTGGCTTTTCAGAAGTGTTCTTGCTCATGTTATTTATTTATGGCAAAGGCATTTCACCTCCCTGTGCGTTTAGGAAAGCAGTACTTCTAGAGGGACTGTCTGAACAGAGATCTCAGTGATCCAGCCCATTTTGAAAGCAAACTTAACGTGTCCATTTGTCCTTACTAAGCATGCAAATCCAGTCTTGACTGTCTCTCTCTCTTTTTTTTTAACCGTTTTATTTTATACTGGAGAGCTTCCAAGGTGGCACCAATGGTAAAAAATCTGCCTGCCAATGCAGGAGATGCAGGAGACACAGGTTTGATCCCTGGTTGGAAAGATCCCCTGGAGTAGGAAATGACAACCCATTCCAGTATTCTTGTCTGGAAAATTCCATAGACTGGAGAGTCTGGTGGGGTACCATCCATGGGGTCCCAAAGAGTCAGACATGACTGAAGACGCATGCCGTCCATTCATCCATAGACAATTAACAATGTGATCATTACAGGTGGACAGCAAAGTGACTCAGCCATACATATACTTGTATCCATTCTCCCCCAAACTCCCCTCCCATCCGGACTGCCATATAACATTGAGCAGAGCTCCCTGTTCTATACAGTAAGACCTTATTGGTTGTCCATTTTAAATACAGCAGTGTGTGCATGTCCATCCCAAACTCCCTTACTATCCATCCCCTGCATCGTTTCTTCCTGGAATCTGTAAGTTCGTTTTCTATGTCTGAGAGTCTTGACTGTCTCTTATTTTTAAAGGACTATGAGTGGAAGCGGGGAGGGGGTGGGAGAAGAGGTCAATTAAGGCTGGACCCTGGAAGGCTCTCTTGAGTAGGTGGTGCCCTGTCAAGGCCCTAGTAATCTGGGCACAAGTGTCTGCAGAATCCAATTCTCCTGAATTAAACAGGATGGCAAATGAAGACTGTATGGATTTTCTGCTCAGGGCAATAAATAAGAAAAATTGACCAGAAGAGCTAAATACTGATCAGGGTGAACCGAACATCAACATTTACTAAGAGCAGAGGGAGGAAAAACATATATATCAGAAAAATGGAGATGCCGATAGCACACTGAGGCAGCTGCTTGGCGTCCAGTTAAGAATTAATATTTCAGTCAGGTCTTTACTATAAAAAAAAGCAATGGAATTAACTTATTACAATAAAACTTCATTTAGTTCCACTGATTGCTGGGAAGACTGATTGCTTTTTTTTTTTTTTTTAAAGAATGTCATTGAATTAAAATGCACAGAGATGATGTGGCAGAAAGAGCACTGCATTGAGAGTCAGAAGACCTGGGTCACTGGCCTGTGACTCAAGAGCAGCAAAGCATATATTATTCATTGCTTGTGTCCCCTCCTGTTGGCACAGACCCTGGCATACAGATGGTCTTTAACTGACTTCCCTGAAGAACAACCTTGAGACCAGAACGTGGGTTACAGGTAGTTGATTTGGGAGGTGATCTCAGAAGCAGGTGAGGGGCTGGGAAATGATACAACGGAGGGAGGAAGGCCAACAAGGATGTGATAGCAAGTGGGTCACCGAGTGGAAAACCGGAGCGCCATCTTGCTGGAGTCTCTCAGAGACTGGGCAGTGTGCACCCAGAATCTTTCCACTAAGGGGCAAGGAACATGAGGTATTTTCCCACCAACCTCCTGTCATTTGCTGAAGGTTGTACAAGTGTTTGAGGGTGTTACTCCTACCTGCCTTCCCCGGTGGCTCAGTGGTAAAGAATCTGCCTGCAATGCAGGGGACGCAGGAGACACGGGTTCAATCCCTGGGTCAGGAAGATCCCCTGGAGGAGGGCATGGCAACCCACTCCAGTATTTTCGCTGGGATGATCCCATGGACAGAGGAGCCTGGCGGGCCACAGTCCGTGGGGACGTAAAGAGTCAGAGAGGACTGAGCAGGAGCGTGACTGAGCCTAACTCCCACCACTGCCGCCTCCTCCTATTTTTTGTAAAGCCCGAAGGCAGAGTCAGGTGTGGGGCACGCCTGACGCTGCCAAGAGCAGAGTGGAGGTGGGAAGGACGCAGGGAAGCAGGGAAGCTCACTGAGGGTCTGCAGGGAGGAGGTCTGGGTGCCTTGACCACGATCGAGTCCCTGTGCCTCTCCGGGCATCGGAATCCAAGTTGGTCTGCTTGGCTGCATGGCTCTCAGTTAAGGCCTGTGGAATCTTCAGTTGCAGCATGCAAAGTCTTGTGGCCGGATGTGGGACCTAGGGCCCTGACCAGGGATCTAACCCAGATCCCCTGCATTGGGAGCACAAGGCTTACCCACTGGATTACCAGGGTCCCAAAAATCTAACTTTTAAGGATAAGGTTTGGAGCTTCACATTCCCTCCAAGACTGAATGTCAGTAACTCTGTAAACCAGATGGTCCAACCCAGAACCCAGGATCAAAGACCCTTCAGGAAACCGCTTCTCAAACAGATAAAACTAATCCCTAAAGAGCATTCCACTTACTAGCCTTTAAGTGTGAGCCTTCTGGACGTGCAGAGTCACACAGATATACGTGTACAAGGTGATCACCGAGGCACTGTTTGCAGTAGCAAAGCACTGGAAACGACCTCAGTAGCCTTCAATCAGGGTGTCTCAGGATAAAAAGGGTATATCCATATGCTGGAATGTTCTCCTGCAGTTAAAAGGAATAGACTGGATCTATATGTGTCCACATGGGTAGAGCTCAAAAACTATTTCTGAGGGAAAAAGCAAGATGCAGAGTGTTAAATATAGTACGACACCATTTAAGAAAGCATGCACACACTACAGCTTTCCTTTGGGTAGATGACATATATGGAAAAAGTATTTTTAAAGGCCTGAAAAGTGACAACAAACTCATTTAAAGTTATGTTGGAAAGACCTGGAAAGATTAAAACCACATTTACAAGAGTGGCTAATTTTGAGGAGAGAAAATCAGAAATAAAAGCAAGGCTGGGACTAGCAATGGCAAATGTGGGTGGGACAGTCAGGGCGGTTTTAGCTTTAGTGATATTGTTCCAATTTATAAAAGCAGAATCAAATCATGCATATTTAAATGAGAAATGTCTAGTACACAGCCTTGTTATCACAGAAGATGACATGATAACGGGGAAAGAGTATGGAAAATGGAACAGACCTAGTAATTCTAGCAGATAACTTCTCAGCTAAGAGTCTCTGACTCCCAGTTGCAAAATGGACACAAGATATGGACTTCACAAAGCTTAGCACCAATACGGGCGCCTGTAGTGTTTCCCGTCTGCGGCATCATTTGCATTCACATACTCTTTGTTCCCCGTGCTCGGGAAAACAGGACATGCCTTTTCTTGCTATATTTCTTACACTTAAAAAAAAATCAATCCTATAATGAGTGAAAAGGTGAAGTTCCTGCCTAGTCTCCATGGAGTCAGGAATTTGATTTAATGGATTCAGAATTAATGAGGTTTTTAAAGTTTTTCTAATTGTCATGGTGCCAGTCAGGGTTTGAACTGAGCAAGGTTTAAGCTGAACTGAAACATGCCCTTTGCCTTGCTTGCTGGATATCAATGTATTAAGGAGGGGCTGCCCCACAAGAACCACCTCAGTGGGCAGGACCAAAGTCAGAGGCTCACTCAGTGACCTTGGCTTGAACTGCTGGGGTCAAGTCCACACAGGTGAAGCTGTCTGGGCAGGAAGGCATCTTCTGTAAGAGGGCTTGCTCTGGGCTTTCAGGACTTCGCGTTTCCACCAGGCTAGTCCTCCACCTCGAATTCCATCTTCTCTCAGAATGTTCACATGCCTGCATCCTGTTTTTCCTGATGTCATTCTCTGCATGCAGTCTTTATGGATACCGCCTCCCTCCCTAACAATGACCGTGATGCTGAAGAGAGCAACATTAATTGCCAGGGACCATGTGGGTCTTCAGATAATCCTCACGGGAACCCTGAGACCTCAGTATCCATATTTCCACTTCATGGATGAAGAAACTGAGGCTCAGTGAGTGTGGAAGAATGTGAGTGGGGGGGTCACCATTTTCCAGGGGCTCTGCTTTTTGATACAACTCTCTCTTATCCTATTCCTGCCTTCCTAGGATCTATGGTTCCTATATGATTTATATATAGAGAAATTTTTTTCAGAGATCTTCCTGGGCTGTATTCCTTGGGTTTAATCCTCAAGAAACAGAAAGTTGAAAGTTAAAACACAAATCAGAGAAAAGGAGGAAAAAAAAAAATGAATCCTGCAAAATGACCCATTCTTTAAGGCAAGAGACCTAGCATATAGACAAGGCAGGAGGGAGACTCACCATTCATACTGGCTGATTCTACAAGAAGGTGGAGAATGAAGATGAGACATCTGGCCACCAAAGCAACCCCTCAAGGCCGCCTCTATCTGGGGCGACTAGGAGCCCCCAGAAGTTTCCAGAACGGTTTCCATCATAAAGTCCCAAGGGTGAGCTCTCCAGTAGGAAAGGTCTCTCACCACCAGCCCGGGTGGTCCTCACTTGCCCTCTCCTCCCTCTCCCCATCTCTCCTTCCTTCTCTCCCCTCCCCCACATGCCTGGTAAGTCGTGAGCCTCCACAGGAAGCAAGTGGGAGGGGAAAAATATTTACAGGATGAAGGGACCAGGTGTCTGATTCTATTCTATTCTTTAGGGTTTCTTTGCCTTAGGTTAGCTCCTGGCTTGCCAGGCAGTATAACTACTTAACACATCAAAGGGTTTTTTTTTTTTTTTTTTTTTTTTTTTTTTTTTGNCAACCCAGCTGAGCTGAAATCTCTGCTCATCCATTTGCTAGCTGTGTGAGTTCCACTTAATCTACACAAGAGTATTTATCTATTAAATATGAATAATAATTCCTACCAGTAGAGGTTTTTGTGACTGGTACTTACTAAATGTCAGTTAATTTTTTTTTTTTTTTGCTTTCTGGATTTCTTAGAAACCATGAGAGAAGTGTGAAAAATTTCATCCAAGGTAAGCACGGTGGCTGTGGCTATCATTTTAAGCAAGTTCTGAAACGCAAACCCTCTCTGGCTGCTTGTGTGTGTGTAGACGTGCGGGCATACGTGCGTGCTCAGTCGTGTCCGACTCTTTGTGACCCCCTGTGGAGCCCACCAGGCTCCTCTGTCCATGGGATTCTCCTGGCAAGAATACTGGGCTGGGCTGCCATTTTCTTCTCCAGGGATCTTCCAGACCCAGGGATCGAACCCAGGTCTCCTGCGACTCCTGCGCTGGCAAGGGGACTCTTGAAAGTGTGTAAAGTTGCATTTTTCCTATAGGAATTCTCACTTTAGCTCCCCTTACACGACCATCATTCATGAACCCGAATCACCTTGAGAGCAGGACCCAGCTTGGATTTATCACTGCATCTTGCAGTTGCTCAGTATCAGGCCAGGCATAGAATAAGTGCCCACAAATGACTGTGGAACAGACGGGAGAGCCACGGACAATCCCGGCGTGCTGGTCCCTAACTAAGCTCTCCTGCACATGGCATCTCAGTGCAGACACTGATGTGGCTGGAGCGCGCTGTCCCAGCAGAGGGCAATATCCACAGGATTCCACCGGTGAGGACGCTGAAGGCAGGAGGCCAGAGAGGCCAAGGCGGCCTCCCAAACCAGGCAGGGCCGGATAACCGCGGGGATCATGGGGACCTGACCGCTCTGATCTCCTCAGGAGAAGGTCACGGAAGTAAGTGCAGCCCAATCGTTCCAAGGAAGTATGCTAATGGAAAAAGTTCCTGCAGTCAAATATACTGGAGAGACGATCCACTGAACTAGGTTCAGTTCAGTTCAGTCGTTCAGTCATGTCTGACTCTTTGTGACCCCATGGACTGCAGCATGCCAGGCTTCCCTGTCCATCACCAAATCCCGGAGCTTGCTCAAACTCAGGTCCATTGAGTCAGTGATGCCATCCAACCATCTCATCCTCTGTTGTCCCCTTCTCCTCCTGCCTTCAATCTTTCCCAGCACCAGAGTCTTTTCCAGTGAGTCAGTTTTTCGTATCAGGTGGCCAAAATATTGGAGCTTAAGCTTCATCATCAGTCCTTCCAATGAATATTCAGGACTGATTTCCTTTAGGATTGACTGGTTTGATCTCCTTGCAATCCAAGGGACTCTGAAGAGTCTTCTCCAACACTACAGTTCAAAAGCATCAATTCTTTGGTGCTCAGCTTTCTTTATAGTCCAACTCTCACATCCATACATGACTACTGGAAAAAACCATAGTGAGATGAGCCTTTGTTGGCAAAGTAATATCTCTGCTTTTGAATATGCAGTCTAGACAGGTAGGTCATAGCTTTTCTTCCAAGGAGCAAGCGTCTTTTAATTTCATGGCTGCAATCACCATCTGCAGTGATTTTAGAGCCCCCAAAAGTAAAGTCTGTCACTGTTTCTACTGTTTCCCCATCTATTTGCCATGAAGTGATGGGGCCAGATGCCATGATTTTAGTTTTCCACATGTTGAGTTTTAAGCCAACTTTTTCACTCTCCTTTCACTTTCAACAAGAGGCTCTTTAGTTCTTCGTCGCTTTCTGCCATAAAGGTAGGTGGTGTCATCTGCATATCTGAGGTTATTGATATTTCTTCCAGCAATCTTGATTCCAGCTTCTGCTTCGTCCAGTCCAGCGTTTCACATGTTGTACTCTGTGTAAGTTAAATAAACAGGGTGACAATATACAGCCAGGACGTACTCCTTTTCCTATGTGGAACCAGTCTGTTGTTCCATGTTCATTTCTAACTGTGGCTTCCCGACCTGCATACAGGTTTCTCAAGAGGCAAGTCAGGTGGTCTGGTATTCCCATCTCTTTCAGAATTTCCCACAATTTGTTGTGATCCACACAGTCAAAGGCTTTGGCATAGTCAATAAAGCAAAAATAGATGTTTTTCTGGAACTCTCTTGCTTTTTCGATGTCGGCAGTTTGATCTCTGGTTCCTCTGCCTTTTCTAAATCCACCTTGAACATCTGGAAGTTCATGGTTCACGTACTGTTGAAGCTTGGCTTGGAGAATTTTAAGTATTAGCATGTGAGATGAGTACAATTGTGCAGTAGTTTGAATATTCTTTGGCATTGCCTTTCTTAGGGATTGGAATGAACACTGAACTTTTCCAGTCCTGCGGCCTAAGTGAACTAAGTTAAACAAGGTCTTTTATTTCGGAATTTTTACAAGGTCTTTTAACTGTGAGCTAAGTTAACAAGGTCTTTTATTTCAGGACTTTTCACAGGAAGTGCATTGTAAATATTCAAAAGGGGGAAAATGAAGGCAGTGTTCTCCCTACTGATGTAAACAGAGAAGCCACGGTGCCAGAGCGCTGTATAGGGAGGACCACCATTCCACGGGAAGTGGGTAGGACACCCCACCCAGGATGTCAGAGGGGGAACAGAGAAGAGACCAGTGAAATTATCTGAAAGAATTAGTAAGAATCATTCTCAAGGAAGCGGGCCCAGGGTGAGCCAAGACAAGAAGCCCACCTTCTTTCCTTGCAAAGACTAGCCAGTGTCACAGGGCAGGGGGTGTTCTGGAACCACTCTTGACACCAATCTCTAAACTCCAGGGAGATCTGAACTGCAAGATGGCTCCTGAATCCACACTATTTTGCCCCGCCGCCACCGCCACCGCCCTCATCCGGGCCACCATCGCCTCTCACCTGGGTTTCTGCAGTATCCTGCCTCCTCACCTCCATTCTCCCGCCCCCGGCGCGTTCTCGACAAAGCGGGCAGAGCGCTTTGGCTCAGGTTGGCTCATGTTTCTCTTTATTTCTTGGCCCTCCAGTAGCTTCCCATTTCTTTCAGAGTAAAAGTGAAAGTTGTCCCATGACCTGGCCACTTACTGCTTCTTTGATCTCAACGCTTTCTACTTACCCCACTTCCCTGCTCAGAACACTGACTTCATTCTTCCAAAACCCCAGACACTCTGTGCCTCAGGACCCTTGCACTGGAGGTTCCTTCTCGGAATGCCTTCCCCAGATGTATGCATATATGCATGATTGTTCTCTCTTTTTAGTCTTTTTTTTTTTTTTTGGTTTAAATGACATATTATTGGGAAAACATCCCTAATTATCTCATTTAAAATTGTTCCTCTTACTAAGACTCCACATGCCAGCAAAAAAAAAAAACAAACAAACCCAGCTAGGGAACTCTCTGGCAGTCCAGGAGTTAGGACTCTGGACTTTCATTGCCAAGGGTCCAGATTCAATCCCTGGTCCCACAAGCTGCATGATGCAGTCAAAAATAAAATTAAATTAAAAAATAAAATAAAATTGCACCTCTCACCCTACACTCCAGATCCCCTTCTCCTGCTCTTTCTTTAATAGAACTTATCACCTCTAAAATATTACTTTATGTGTTAATCATGTTATTATCTGCCTCCCCCACACCCCGCCCGCCAATCTCCCACCATCACTCTCTGCTAGAATAGAAGGTCCATGGTGGCAGGGATCTTTGTTTTATTTGCTGAAGTATACTTGGCATCTAGAGTTTGCCTTTGTTGTCATTGTTCAGTTGCTAAGTCGAGTATGACCTTTTGTGACCCCATGGACTGCAGCAACAGCAGGCTTCCCTGTCCATCACCAACTCCCGGAGCTCACTCAAACTCATGTCCATAGAGTCAGTGATGCCATCCAACCATCTCACCCTCTGTCTTCCCCTTCTCCTCCCACCTTCAATCTTTCCCAGCACCAGGGTCTTTTCCAGTGAGCCAGTTCTTTGCATCAGGTGGCCCAAGTATTGGAGTTTCACCTTCAGCATCAGTGCTTCCAATGAATATTCAGGACTGATTTTCTTTAGTATTGACTGGTTTGGCCTCCTGGCAGTCCATGGGACTTTCAAGAGAAAGAGGTGCCTAGCACACAGTAAATATTTGTAATTGACTATATTTTCCAAAGATCGCCACAACTCGATCTCTCGTCCCACACGGGCTTATCATAGGTGGCCTTGGCACACCCGTCATTGAGTGCTAGGGTCTCTGTCTCTTTTCCTTGAAAATGGTTGGATGCACATGACTCCTCCCCCCAGCAGAAAACAGTGCGAGTGACGCTCTGTGGCTTCCCGGGCTCGGCCATAAAACGCCATCCTGGGTGCCCTCCTCTCTTGGAACTGGACCGCCACAGAGTGCGGGAGCCCCGTCAGCCCACGGAGAGGCCGGGCTGAAAAGTTCCCGGGGCTCTCAGCCTGCAGCCCCATCGGAGCTGCCCGGGGGGCACTGGTGCCCACTTGAGTGCCATCTTGAAAGTGGACCCTCTGTAGCCCCAGACAAGCCACTCTAGCTGATGTGCACCGAACTGCTGGATCACTCTTGTTGAACCTTGCCCAATTACAGGTTAATCAACAAAATAAGTGATCAGGAGAATGGTGCTGCCCCAGCCAGACCACCAGGACTAGAGTGGAACTCGACAGCCAGGGCCTTCCCGGCGGCACTGAAATCACTCCTTGTCGGCAGGTCTGATGTCAGGACACTGGTGTGCGAGATCCAGGCTTGGAAACAGTCCGACCTCCATGCTGAGCCCCTCCCCTCCTCTTTCTGGTCAGGGGATTAATTCCCTGCCTGGGCCTCAGGTTCCCTGTGAGAAGGATTAAATGAGATGGCACAGTTAAAAAGCTCAGACCAGGCTGTGGTCTGTGACAGTCACAAGCCTAGTTTGATCTTCCTTTTCTTCCATGCAGAGGTCTGGAGCCCAGAGGGAAGAAGTCTGGCAAGTGTCTCTGCCCTCACTCGGCAGGCATCTCTGTGCCCGTGCTCACAGGGCACTGCCACAGCTGGTGGTCAAGAAAGGACAGGCTCTCACTTGCCTCCAGGTCTCTGCCAGGAACACTGTTCACTACCACCCCACCCTCTGCTTTTGGCTTCACTAATGCTAATTGTGTGAGTGTCAGTAATTAGGTATTACTTGCATCTAGAAGCCCCCTTCAGCCTCTCATGGGTGGGTTTTCTGCTGCGTGCCCCAAGGCACCGTCCCAGCCAGCATCACATCAGAAGGTGAGTGCCGTCCACCCCTCTCCTTCTCCTGCACGTGGGGAGGACAGGAGCAGGGATTCTCCTGCGTTTGCTGCACCATGCCTGCCTCAGGACCTGGCATAACACTCGTGTGCATAACAGGGGGAAAAGTGTCTCTCCAGGATCCTTAACATAGATGGTTAAGGTTGAGAACTTCTCTGGTGGCCCAGGGACCAAGACTCCACTCTCCCAGTGAAGGGGACCTGGGTTCGAGCCCCAGTCAGGGAACTAGATCTCACATGCTCCAACTAAGGATCCCACGTGCCGCAACGAAGACGGAAGATCCCATGCACCACAGCTAAGACCCGGCACAGCCAAATAAGTAAATTAATTCATGTTTAAAAAGGGGGTTAAGGTTGCATGAGGTGCCTGTGTTGTAGGGGCAGATACTCTTAAAAGGCCATGTGATGATTTCTTCTTAGGACCCTGAGAGTGTGGGGTATAACCAAGAGGTGACAGATGGGACTGTGGACTCCCTTCGACACCGCTCAGAGGGTGAGGCTGCTCATTTCCAAGAGTCCAGGCCATCTTGCGGGTGAGACCTTATCCTGGGGCCAGACTGCCTGCTCTCCAATCTCAGCTATGTGACTTCCCAGCTGCAGGACCTCCAACCACTTACTTAGGCCCTCTGCACCTCACTTTCCTCATCTATAAAATGGGAATAATGGCACCACCTACCCCAGAGGATTGGAATTGCAGAGATGACATCAATTGATATGTGTAGGGCACTCAGAACAGTGTCTGGCATAGCTGAAGTGCTAAGGGCTGTCTGTTATCAATTCGCCTGTTGAGTAGGATCTATATCTGTTCTCTATGGCAGACAGGCCTGGGCCTCTTCCATCTCTTTAAAAATTCACATAACAAACAGGATTATAAAAATAAACTCTTGATCCAGGCGTGTGACAAGCATCTTTCAGTCCTCCGATCATGCTCCAGAACTGCGACATGCTCCAGAACTCCATTTGGTGGTAATGTCAGAGCTCTGTGTTTGCAGAGAGTTTGCGAGGCTCCAGACAAATGCCTCCAGCACCGTCTCCAGAATAACTCTCCCCTGAGCCCTCTAAAGGCCCCTCTATGTCCTCTTTTTGCAAAGAATGGGGAGCAAGCCCCCAGATTTCTGAAACCCTCCCCGTCTAAGAAACCTACTAACACTGCTTCCTCCCCTGGAGCCCAGGCTATTTCCGGAGACTGAAAAGAACACCCAGGGAGCTAATCTCTGGGCTTCACTTCTGGGGGAGGGGGCGTGGGTAGGTGGGAGAGGCAGATTGTTCCTGTACAGCAGAGCGCATGTTCTTTCTGAAAAGTCCTAGCGGAAATAAATGTACAACCCATTGTGGGCTGTGAGGAGCCACCAGCAGGAGCCGGCGTGACACAAAAGGGGCATTTGTGACGGCACGCAACACTCAGCACTTTACCCAGACACGCACAGGATATAAACGGAGATGGAGGGCTCTGTGAACTCCCCCGGCAGGAGACACGCGCTGAGTGCAGGCTGGCCTGCCAGGCCCCCCAACACGCAGTCTTTCTCCTCTCCTACACGTGGGTGCTACCACCTCCTCTGGTGTGGAAGGGAGCCCTGCATGAGCGCAGGTGTGCAAGTCCAGGCCTCCCACTCAGGCGCTTGCCTTGTCTTCCTAAGCAGAACTGCCTGTCCTCACATTCAGGAGGACAACTAGAAACCCGAGGATGGATGATGAGACCGAGCCTTAGACAGTTATACAATCAAGTAGGACACTCAATATACATGAGCTTTAGGACTTCCCTAGTGGTCCAGTGGTTAAGAATCCAGCTACCAGTGCCCGGGACAGGGGTCCAGTCCCTGGTCTGCGAAGGTCTCTCATACCTTGGGGCAGCTAAGCTGAGCCCCTCTGCTGCAGCTGCTGAAGGCCACGTGCCTAGAGCCCGCGGTCTGTTACAAGAGAGACCGCCGCAACAAGAAGCCCACAGCGCACCAGGTGTACTCTAGCGCACCGCGACTGGGGCAGTCCCGCTGGCCACAACTCGAGAAAGCCTGGGCACAGCAGTGAAGACCTGCAGCAGCCAAAAATAAATAAATAAATATTTTAAAAATGTGCTTTATCCTATTCAATTGACAGGTATACAGGTGTGGCCCTCTTTTCCAAAGTTCACTTTACGCCACTTCGTTTTTATGAAAGACCCACATTAGTACCTGTTTTCAGTAACTATAAGAAACTCGTAGAGGATTTTCACTTTCACAAAAGGCAAAAGGCAAAGTTAGCTTTCAGTGTTTGTTTTGCAGGGAGCCTTCTAGAGGCAGCTGGAGCCGTGAGGAGACAGGCACCGCCGAGCTCCTTTCCCGGCACTACACGCAGCATCTCCGCATCGAGACGCCCGCGCTCTGAACTGCATCCCTGAGCATCTGTGCTCTCGCTCAGTTAATTGTCAAGATGTGTCCTAAGGTGATCGCGTCTTCACTTTACACCATCGTGGCTTACGAAAGGTTTCATAGGGCAGCCTGGGAGATTTGTGCCTTCACAACAACCTGGAATGCAAGGCTCAAATTCAGCTTTCCTGGGAGAAGAGTAGGTGGTCCCGCAACACTCACAGGCCCAGAGCACCTAGAGGCATGGGCAAAGGAACACAGGACCCAGTGAGCGCCCAGGATGTTGAGCTTTAAAGGTCTAGGAATCACATGTCTTCCTGAGGCGACAGGCAGAAAACACTACCTGCCCTTGAACCTAAATTTGTGTCTCTAGAGTGTTCTTTCATCTGTTTCAGCTTTTTACTCCCTGCCCATCATAGGCACACAGAAAAAAGCAGATTTCTATTCTCCACTGCCCAGCTCAGTCTCAGATTTCTGCCAACATAAAGGAGAGACCTCCTGTGCGGCTGGCTCGGCTCTGAAGGCTGGAGATAAGCAGGGGCAGCAGCAGGGACCGCGCCCCCATGGTGCTCAAGGGCTGCCCCTTGGGAGACAGCTAGCCAGGACCCCCAGGAGTGAACTCAGTAACAAGTGATAAGGATCAAAGCGGATGATGCATGATGCACACATCTGGGAGTGAATCCTAGCCTGGCAGCCCAGAAAGGGACCAGAAGAACATTTTTGTTCAGTGTTTTACAAAAATAGCAGCAAAACCTTCTATTCAAATTATGCTTTTTCTAGGATCTGGGCATACATAACTGAAGAAAACAGGGCCGCTCTCTTGGTTTGAAGCAGGTGGGGTATGGGGACCTCCAGACTCTTCCCCTTCGTCTCCCTCTGCTGAGCTGAGGACCCCCTGCCCCTCCTCGCAGTGTCTGGGCAGCCCCATCCTTCATGTCCTTGTCGCTCTAGCCCAGTGTCTTCATAAATGATGATCTGCTTGTCTGCTCATTCCCACACCCTAGACTGCAGCTTCTAGAAGATGCAGCTCGGACCCTGTTTGTTTTTACACCCCAGAGTCTGGCACGCAGTGGCTTCTCAGGGAGCATGGTTGGGATGGATCAAAGGAGAGGTGCCAGCCCAGAATCAGAATGGACAGGGTCTTACGTGAGATCATTCAGTTAGTGGGGTGCTTGAAATCCTTTTTAGAAAAGCAAGGAAAAACAGGGCGAGAAGTTTTGGAAAGACAGAAAGTGGGGAGAGAAAAGGATCAGTGAGATTAAAAATACCTTGAAGTGAGAGTCTTATTACTACATCAATAAGTATAAAACATCTATAAACTCAAAAATGTCTCTGCTTCGCATTTTTCTATTTTATTTCTCTATTAGCACTTCTTCTTTCATCTTACTGACTTATAGTAACAAGTGGGTTTCGCAGGTGGTACAGTGGCAGAGACTCTGCCTGCAATGCAGGAGACACAAGTTCAATCCCTGGGTTGGGAAGATCCCCTGGACTAGGAAATGGCAACTCACTCCAGTATTCTTGCTTGGAAAACTCCATGGAGAGAGGAGTTTGGCGGCTACAGTCCATGGGGCCACAAAATGACTGAGCAACTGAGCATGCATATAGTAACAAGTGTTACCAATTATTGAACAACTTTTACATATTCTTTACCAAGAGCATGGCTTGCATTTTCTTGCCTAACACTCAGAGTAACCCTTTAAGCTGGACTATGATTCCCTTTCCATAAATGAGAAAGTTGAGAACTCAGAGAGGTTAAGAGATTTTTCCAAGCTCACTCAGCCATGATGTGGAGAAATGTGAATTGGAATACAGGGTATGTATTTATTGACTGCTTAACAAGAGTAGGTGATGGATTCAGTAATTTGGAAGGACCACTTCCTTTTTCCTTTGGCCTGTGGTCACAGAGCTGGATAATGAACACACCGTTCTCGCTATAGCTTACAGCCTGGAGGTTGGGGTTACCTGTGTTCTGGGCTTTCTTTGGGGCCAAGGAGACACCTCAGCCTTTAGTTTGGGTCCTGCACCAGAGAGCAAGCTGCAGCCCCACAGAAAGTCTTTGGGCAGCCTCAACTCAGTGACAGCTCGCCCAAAGCCCAGACCCCAGAAAATCTTCCACCTCTGTTTTGGAGTGTGCTTCATCTGGAAAAACAGGCCTGCCTTCATGGGCTTTCCCACTGGTGTTACACGCGGCTAAATCAGGGCCATATTTCACCCCAGAAGTGGCTGCATTTCAGGAGCAGAGTGTGATTAAGAAAGACGGATGGCGGGTAATATCCTTTACCAACACCTGTACTGTGCGCGGGGATCTATTTGGCAGAAAGGAGCAATGTAAGAGCAAGATCATTACCGTTTGAACTAGAAAACAAAACGTGGTGGAGATGGTGGGGAATGGGAGGGGCGGGAGGAGGGTGGGACGCGAGGTGCAGAGGTCGGCGCTACAGAAAAATGCGGGATGTGGAGCTGAGGCGGAACCCTGCCAGGAGTCTACTGAGCAGGCTGGGGCAAGCCTCGCCCTCCCTGGGCTGGGTCTGCCCCATCAGCACCTCTGAGGTCTTGTCTTGCTCAGATACCCACATGGCTGTGGGAGGCGCTGTTTGGAGACAACCACACCCAACAGTAGACTGCTCAGCCTCCAAGGATGCTCAGACCTGAGTGCTTAGCCAAGTGCTGGCGGCATCAGCCCCAGCCTGCCCCTTGTGAGAGGAGGGGCCTCTGGCTGTGGAACCTCAAAGCCATGAAGGCGTGGAGGCTGAGGTGTGCGGTTAAGGGAAAGGACACAATAGATGGGGCTGGATGGACTTCCATCTAAATGCTTCTGCAGACCCTGAGAGTTAATAAATTTGCCTCAGTTCAGTTCAGTTCAGTCGCTCAGTCGTGTCCGACTCTTTGCGACCCCATGAATCGCAGCACGCCAGGCCTCCCTGTTCATCACCATCTCTCGGAGTTCACTCAGACTCACATCCATCGAGTCAGTGATGCCATCCAGCCATCTCATCCTCGGTCGTCCCCTTCTCCTCCTGCCCCCAATCCCTCCCAGCATCAGAGTCTTTTCCAATGAGTCAACTCTTCGCATGAGGTGGCCAAAGTACTGGAGTTT
>SJYT01084643.1:18972-29424 GCA_006410635.1 Cephalophus harveyi
CCTGGGTATTCATTGGAAGGACTGATATGAAAGCTGAAACTCCAATACTTTGACCACCTCATGCGAAGAGTTGACTCATTGGAAAGGACCCTGATGCTGGGAGGGATTGGGGGCAGGAGGAGAAGGGGACAACAGAGGATGAGATGGCTGAATGGCATCACCGACTTGATGGACATGAGTTTGAGTAAACTCCGGGAGTTGGTGATGGACAGGGGGGCCTGGCGTGCTGCGATTCATGGGGTCACAAAGAGTCAGGCACAACTGAGCGACTGAACTGAACTGAACTGAATGAAGCAGTGTTCTCTGAAATATCTTATATTGACTCTTGAAGCAAATAAACAGAAATTTATCTTGGATGTAACCCTGCATGGAATTGCTGAATTGTTTGACATAAATGCTAAATTGTTTTCCAAAGTGAATTTAACAATTGATCATCCTAAGATAATGCATAAGAGTTCCTGTTATCCACATGCTATCCAACACTTCATGGTGTTAGACTCTTGTTCTTTTCATATTTTAAAATATAAAATTGTATCATATTTGGTTGGGCATTTCAGTAATTAATAATGAAGTTGAACATATATGCTTTCTCTTTGATGAAGTGTCTGCTCACTTTTTTGACAAGATATGTACTGAATAACTATATCTGTCTTAATAAAGAATATATTTAGGATTTTAATGCTTGTCAGTTGTATATATTGCAAACACCTTCTTCTGGATTTTGATTCCTCTTTTCATTTTTTAAAATGTACTTTATTGAAAGAAGTTCTGATTCACAGGTGGTCTAGAATATAAACTCATTCTTTTGATTGGCACATTTTTTGTCTATTAAGGCAATTTCTCCCTGAAGTCAGAAAGATATTGTATTGTTTACTAAAATACAATTAAATATAATTAAATATATTTTATGATGAATGATTATGCTGCTGTTGTTTAATTGTTAAGTCATGCCTGACTTTTTTGCGACCCCATGGACTGTAATTTGCCAAGCTTCTCTGTTCATGGGATTTCCCAGGCAAGAATACTGGAGCAGGTCCCTTCTCCAGGGGAGCTTCCTGACCCAGGAACTGAACCCACATCTTTTGCATTGGCAGTTGGGTTCTTTACCACTGAGCCACCAGGGAAGTCACATTAATTATTACATAAATTGAAAATATCACAGCTATATTATTAGTGTTATTTTATATCCATGGTTAATTAAATGTCATTTTTGCATTTTCAGTAAAGTTCACATAAGATCTTGTCTTTCATAATTTTCTGTCTACAACAACAGAACATAAATATAAAAAAATATTTGTATATAGTTCTCACTTTTGTTATTAATGGAATGCTTCCTGTCCACCAAAAGATAGATGCAATTACATCATTGAAGCAAATATTCTTTCTTTAGATTCTTTAGTATCCGTAGATAATTGGGCCTGAGGATGTGCCTTTAGCATGTTGAGTCTGCACAGTTGGTCTTGAAGGAATGAGGTTGCCTTCTAATAAAGACTTGATCTGCAGTAAAGAGTGGGCTACCCTGGTGGTTCAGATGGTAAAGAATCCTCCCACAGTGTGGGAGACCTTGATTCCATCCCTGAGTCGGGAAGATCCCCTGGAGGAGGGCATGGCAACCCACTCCAGTATTCTTGCCTGAGAATCCCATGGACAGAGGAGCCTGGTGGGCTGCAGTCCATGGGACTGCAGAGAGTCAGACACAGCTGAGTGACTAAGCACAGCACAAACAGTAACCATGGGCTTCCCTGGTGGTGCTTGTGGTGAAGAATCTGTCAATGCAGGAGAGGTGGATTGGACCCCTGGGTCAAGATTTCCTGGAGAAAGAAATGGCAATCCACTCCAATATTCTTGCTTGGGAAATCACATGGACAGAGGAACCTGGCTGGCTACAGTACATGGGGTCACAAAAAGTCAGACAAAACTTTGGAACTAAATAACAGCAACAGCAAATAGTAACCATACTGGATCCAATGGAGGACATAGAATTGACTGTCTCGAGACCAAGATTGCTATTTTTATCTTGATCAACAAAATTTATCTTATTTACTGCATTTAATATGCATTGTACTAATATATGTTTTACCAACATATATAAATCTCCCTTTAAAGATTTTTACATAAATAATTCAATGGAAATATATATATTTTAAGTAATAGCATGTTATATTTTTGGAAGTAATACGTTTTGTAATTAGATTGCAACATGACTATAATAAATTAATTTCTATACACTTAGTAAAGAAGAATTTCTAATAACATATTTTTGAAAATCAAGACTACTCTGAAGAAAACAAGTTCGAATCACTTATTAAAATATGTCATTTCATCTTTTATGTGCTGAAGGAACTGAACCAAAAATCTGTATGAACTTTACATTCTCCTCCATACTAATTTCCAGCTAATATTGCAGAACTAATGACAGCCTTGAGAAATGCGATTATCAATTCCAGCTGTCTCTTGCATCAGGATAGCCTGAATGACAGCAACATTTTTAAGAAATGCAGCTCTGAATAAAACCCATTTTAGGGGAGCTTCTGTTCTAATACTTTGGCAGATGGCTGTATGTTGTGGCTATTTCTTTTCATCACAGGAAAAAGAAAAACTTATGACAACCTGAGTTATTTTATTTCCTCTTCTTTTTAAAAATCATTTAGTCTTAGACTGTGTTGATGCCAAATCATTTGTCTTACCGAACAGCTTACCCACAACCTCACAATCAGTGTAGCTGCTAATTTTATTTAATTATCTTTTCCTGTTGTCTACAAATGGTGTAGATCATGTCTTCTAAATTCTCTATTTTCCTGAATATAAAATTATAGCTCTCCTAGGTCAGATTTATCTAATCAACCTCGAGTTTTAATGCAGTCTTAACACCATCTATGTTACAAGTTTATCCCAGTTTTCTCAGATGACTATATATACCCACTGTCACACATCTAATATAACACTTACTATCCAGTAATTTGTATCAATATTTACACATATGTTGATCCCTCATCACATCCAAACCCCTGAACACAAAGAACCTGCTCATAAATCTCTGCTCTGTCTCATTTTCTATCAGTAATGTTTGTAGAATGTAATTGAAGTGATGTGAATTTTGTTGTTTGTAGTGTTGCGCAGTAGCACTGCTGGCCTACAGATTAACTAAATAATTTATTTTAAGAGTTTCACTAACTTTTCATCTAGCATTTATTGTCTTTCAGCTCCATGAAAATCATCTTTGCTTTAATTTGGTAATCACAGCATAGAGTTGAAATAAAACTTAGCAAAAGAGTTTGACAGGAAATTATCAAGACATTAGCAAAAAATTAGATCTGAAATTGACTTCTAATGAACAAGATTCACAAAGTTTTGGCCATCTCACTAATTCTCTCTAGCTCCTGTTGGAGCTTTAGCCACTTCTCCCTGCTTAAGCACCCTCATGATATTTTACCAACAAGTTTTAAGAAAATCATCAGATTGTAAAAAACAATAGCCTTTTTTTTTTAACCATCAGACATATTTTTGATTGCAAAAGGAAGAGGGGTGGCAGAAGATAACATGGTTAGATAGCACCACGGACTCAGTAGACATGGATTTGGGCAAACTCCTCGAGATAGTGAAGGACAGGGCAATCTGGCATGCTACAGTCCATGGAGTTGCAGAGATGGACATGACTTCGCAGCTGAACAACAACACTATTTTTGATTATAAATATTGATTTTGAAGGGCCTAACTTAAAAATGTAACCTTAGGCATTTTAAGAGCTAACTTGGTAAAATCCAGTACTAGCTCACACCTGTGTTTCAGTTAGCCCCCCTGTTGCACATATGAAGTTTTCTCACCCTTCACTTTCTTACAGCCAATTTGAGTTCGTTGAGGTAAGAGAAGATAGACAGACATCACAATAACAACACATCCAACAAAATAGTTTAATACCAGGTGAAATGATAGTTTCTTAACGGCCTCGGTGGCCCCTCCCTCTTAGGCGGCCTACCGCGCCCCTGCAGCTGCTCACAGTCCTTCAGTCACAAGCTCTCCTGGGAAGACCTCCGCAGAGACAGCTCTCTTCCTTGCTCAGCCCTTTCACAGTTGTTCAGTTCTCTGCTTGGAAACTTCTTTTCCTAGACTCTTGTTTTCTTCCTTTATTTGGAGTTCTACTCACACACCGTCTCAGGAAGGCAGCTGTGTGCACCGCGGCGGACCCTGCACTGAGCCACCCAGGTGCTCCTTTGGGACCCCTGCACCCACCCGCTCAGCCCCAGAGGCGGGGGCCTCAGCAGGCAGCTCCGGTCTTCCTTGGAAAGGGCCCGACCTCACTCAAGTTTATGCTTCCTCCCTGGGGGGCAGTAAGGCTGTCGGGAAAGGAACCCCCCTTAGTGGCTTCCTGAAGGACCAGCAATCTTGCTTTATTCAGTGAAAGCAGAGAATTAAAGCTGAAGGGGATGATCACAGTGTGGCCAACCCAGAATGAATGATGACGTATGTGCACCTCCTGAGTAACAGTACAAGAACGTTAACGCCTTCCTTCTTTCAGAGAAAGTTAGCAGCCCCAAAAGCCTTTTCTCTTCCACTAACCTGGTCCTGTCCCATTTTCCTCCTGCCTTCCTTAAAGTCTCACCTTTGTATCCTCCTCTTTGTTAACTAGGTGCTCCTATTTCTGCAAAAACAAAACTATCTGCCTCCAGAAGACTCATCAAACTACCCTCTGCCTTGGTCCCTTGACTTGGGTCCTCTGGACTTCTTTGCTGTCTTCCAATCTAATTATTCTCTAACTCGGAGCCTGGATGTGAGCTTCCATCTCTACTTTTGGTGAATCCAATCCAATTCTCTTTGCTCTCACACCCTACAAGAATAAATTTTACTCATGATTTTTATTTTAACTTGAATGTGTCTTCTTTGGGGCTAAATAATGACATGTTACACCACGGGAACTTACAAAATATCTGGGTTTGTTCTATAAAATAGACACTAAATAAAGTCATATGTACATATGTTTTGTGTGTACATGAGTCAGTGAGTGTTAGTTGCTCAATCACGTCCGACTCTTTGCAACCCCATGTACTGTACCTTTTGTTCATGGGATTCTCCAGGTAAGAATACTGGAGCAGGTTGCCATTCCCTTCTCCAGGGGCTCTTCCCAACCTAGGGATCCAACTGGGTCTCCTGCACTGCAGGCAGATTCTTTACCATCTGAGACACCAGGGAAGACGTGTGTACATACTTATGCACATATTGAGCTGGCCAAAACCAGTTTGTTTGGGTTTTTCAGTAACATCTTACAGAAAAACTGAATGAATGTTTTGGCCAACCCAATGCATACATTTAACATTAAATGAGCATTTAAAATTAAATGGATATACATTTAAATAGCTATATGTTTATTTATCATACAATCAATTAATCTTCACTCCAAACATACATGATCATTTTTATAGTTATCATTTTATGGACGAGGAAGTTGAGGAGCTGAAGTGCCTAGTAGCTTGCTCCTGGTCACTTGTAGAAGAGATTCTAGGGTTTTGGTGAGGCCAGGCCTGAGTCAGGATGCAGATGGTGGTCCTGCGTCCCTTAGGCCAGGTTAGATCTCTCTGATAAATGACCCCACGGCACTCTCTACATTTCCTCTCCACTTTTCCTTCCATGGGTGTTTATTCAAATAATGGTGATGTATTCAATACCTGTTCTTCCTGCTGGGCTCCAGGGTCCATTGGTGCAAAGAAGGCATCTTCTTGATCTCCCCTGAATCCCATGTATTGACACAGCCCTGGCAAGAGTAGGTACCCTTCAATGCTCATGGACAGATGATTGGGAGGACAGCTATCTAAACTAATTCACAGCAGGAAGAATGCCAACCAATAAGGGCTCCTGAGGTAGCTCAATAAACTGTGGAAAATTCTGAAAGAGATGGGAATACCAGACTACCTGACCTGCCTCTTGAGAAATCTGTATGCAGGTCAGGAAGCAACAGTTAGAACTGGACATGGAACAACAGACTGGTTCCAAATAGGAAAAGGAGTATGTCAAGGCTCATATTGTCACCCTGCTTATTTAACTTATATGCAGAGTACATCATGAGAAACGCTGGACTGGAAGAAACACAAGCTGGAATCAAGATTGCCAGGAGAAATATCAATCACCTCAGATATGCAGATGACACCACCCTGATGGCAGAAAGTGAAGAGGAACTAAAAAGCCTCTTGATGAAAGTGAAAGTGGAGAGTGAAAAAGTTGGCTTAAAGCTCAACATTCAGAAAACGAAGATCGTGGCACCCGGTCCCATCACTTCATGGGAAATAGATAGGGAAACAGTGGAAACAGTGTCGGACTTTATTTTTGGGGGCTCCAAAATCACTGCAGATGGTGACTGCAGCCATGAAATTAGAAGACGCTTACTCCTTGGAAGAAAAGTTATGACCAACCTAGATAGCATATTCAAAAGCAGAGATATTACTTTGCCGACTAAGGTCCGTCTAGTCAAGGCTTTGGTTTTTCCTGTGGTCATGTACGGATGTGAGAGTTGGACTGTGAAGAAGGCTGAGCGCCGAAGAAGAATTGATGCTTTTGAAGTGTGGTGTTGGAGAAGACTCCTGAGAGTCCCTTGGACTGCAAGGAGATCCAACCTGTCCATTCTGAAGGAGATCAGTCCTGAGATTTCTTCGGAAGGAATGATGCTAAAGCTGAAACTCCAGTACTTTGGCCACCTGATGCGAAGAGTTGACTCATTGGAAAAGACTCTGATGCTGGGAGGGATTGGGGGCAGGAGGAGAAGGGGACGACCGAGGATGAGATGGCTGGATGGCATCACTGACTCGATGGACGTGAGTCTGAGTGAACTCCAGGAGATGTTGATGGACAGGGAGGCCTGGTGTGCTGCGATTCATGGGGTCGCAAAGAGTCGGACACGACTGAGTGACTGAACTGAACTGAGGTAGCTCAAAGATAAAGAATTTGCCTGCTAATGTAGGAAATATAGAAGAAGTGGGTTCGATCCTTGGATTGGGAAGATGCCCTGGAGGAGGAAATGGCAACCCACTCCAATATTCCTGCCTAGAGAATCCCACAGACAGAGGAGCCTGGCGGGCTACAGTCCATTGGGTTGCACAGAGTCAAAGGCAGCTGAGCACAACGTAAGATAGCACAAAGTACAGAACTGCAGATGATCCTGCTGGTTGAATTATAGGTAGGATGGTGCAGAAAACCTTTTCATATGTGAATAAACCCAAAGTGACCTTTGTCTAAATTACCCCTCAGTAAAGAAAGTCGCCTAGTATATGACTCTAGCCGAGTGTCTCATGTTACTTTTTCAGTCATTTTATTTTGAACCACAGAATATGGTTTGAGGGAAGACATATGGCCTGAAAGAACCTCAATCAACGCTGGCTCAGAATGCTTACAGAGGTCACCCAAAGTTACAGGGAAAAAAAGGGACAATGAAATCAAATACACATTTATGATTTTTTTCCCCTTGGGGATGAGTTCATTGTTTCAAGTGTTGGATGTCATTATAAATAAGAATTTTAATGTATGTTGAAAAGCAAGACAGTAAACAATTTTCTTCACATTGTGGAGCATTTGCATTTACTCTTATAGAACAAAATAAAATGACAACAGTCTGAATGCTATACAAATCTGCATTTGTGGCTTGATATAAAGTCTTCAGCAATAGTGTCAGATCGCTGTTGCTGCTTAGTCCTTAAGTCGTGTCCCACTCTTAGCCATCCCATGACCTGTAGCCCACCAGGCTCCCCTGTCCATGGGATTCCCCAGGCAAGAATACTGGAGTGGGCTGACATTTCCTTTTCCAGGGGATCTTTCTAACCCAGCGATCGAACTCTAGTCTCTTGCATTGGCAGGTGGATTCTTTAACACTGAGCCACTAGGGAAGCCCCCAGTACCCTCATATTTGGATCCCCAAAGGGACTGTTCCTCATATAACTTCAATGAAAGTTAAAAAGTGCTATAGAGGGCAGAGGGCAGTTGACTCAAAGAAAGAATACGTGGATAACAAACTCACCAATACCTAGGATGTGAGTACAGAGTTTGCCTTAAATTCTTTACTGTAAATGATAGTATGAGAGTCCATTGATAGCTACATGGATAAATCATGATACATGACTCTACTTTGATAACTCATGATAAATGATTAAGTAGATAATTAATCATACAAATATATCAATATAATGGCTTATAATTCATCATATATAATCATAATACAATTTATAAAAGATGACCTCATATAATTATATATAATATACATAATATAATGATCAATATAGAAAATATGTGAGAGTAAAATTTAATTTATATAATGCTCATACATTCCTGTTGACCTAATCAGTTTTTGGATCTTTTGTCATTTGAGGGGCAAGATCATTGCATATTTTTATATTTGTCTCCACCCGACATTTGCCAAAATATGCAATTTATTCTTCTTCCTCCCCTGCCCTCTGTTTCCTCTCCCACCCTCAGCAGAGTTAAGCAGATGAATCTCAACCACTCGGAAAGATGGTACTTTGACTGAAATGAAGTCTGCATCGGATCCCAGTATCATACCCTTGGGTGTGGATACGGAAGTAAGAGATGAGAAACAAGTGTGTCGGGAAAGAAACCCGACACACGTGTTTGTAAGGAAGAAAAGATGAATGTGCTCTTTCTACTTTTCTCCTTCTCTTCACTCCATTCTCAACCTGGAAATAATAAACTCCAGCTATAAAACTATTGCTGATTATATTTATCACATTTATTTATGTCTACCTGAACAAGAATCCTTTTACAAACAGCAACAGCTTTGCAAAAATAACGTTAGTGTTGCAAAAATAACATTAGTGTTGGATTAACTTTGTCATATGCTTTACTGAATTACATCATTAAGATCTCTCCATGTACCTTCCATTATTTTAGTGATTCAGGCCCCAGGATGACAGACCCATAAATGGAAGGAAGAAAAAAATCTAGAGCAGAAAAGAGAACATAGCCTCCAAAAGTCATAAAAAATTAGCTCTATAAAAGTGAATATATAAAAAAATTGTAAACATACTGTTATTTAAGTTAAGAAGGATGTTATCATTTTTTTCCATTTTCTATCTAATGATATACTTCTATTGGTAGCCTCAGTTATGCTTGCAAAAAAAAAAAAAACATTGTATAACATCTGTTGTGTAGGTGTATTCCAGAGGTTCTATCTATAATTGCCAAAACTATGAATACATCATATTCACAGAGGATTTCTTTCTGTAGAACATTTTCTTCCTTTCTTTTTAATCTTGAGGAGTAGCTTTGAGGGAAAAAAAAAAAGATGTTTAGCAGTGCTTATTGAATTCATATATATTTTGCTACGAAAAAAAACACAATTTAAGAGTTCTTATTGCTAATACATTATTTTTAATAATATATCATATGGTAAGGGTTTCCCTGGTGGCTCAGATGGTAAAGAATCTGCCTGCAATACAGGAGACCCAGATCTGATCCCTGGATCAGGAAGATGCCCTAGAGAAGGGAGTGACAACCCACTCTAGTATTCTTGCCTGGGAAATTCCATGGACAGACAAGCCTGATGGGCTACAGTCCATGGGGTCCATAAGAGTCAGACATGACTGAGCAACTCACACACACTATATGGTAAACATTCATGTTGATGGAGGAATATCTGTAGAGTATCTATTTTTAGTTCTGGCGCAGCTGTTTTCTAAATCTAAGGTCATCTGGGAGAAGAATGGGTAAAAAATGTCCACATTCTGAATGTTCCTTTTCTGCTGGGCTCCATGTAAAATACATCCCCAGCAAAAATGTCCTCCTTCACTATGTTTTAACTTGAGTCTATCTTTCTCAATACCTGTGTGAGAAAGCAACATGGAGTGTGTGGCTACATGTTCTAGATTTCCACATCATCTTGGTGTATTCCTCGGAAATGGTGAGCATCCAGGCGAGGAGACTAACGGCATCTGAGTTCACAGAGACTTCATTTCTGCCAAGTGGGAGATCTGCCTGCTCAGGCACCCCTGAGGGAGATACACACCCCTTTCTCAGCTTTGATGACTATTAAATTCTCGTGATATTAGCTGTCTAACCAACGGGACTCCAGTTGTGGACTCATTTCTGGGAATATAGTTTTCTTTCATTTACAAGACCCTTTCACCTTCACAGGAAGGGCAAGAGGCAGTCTGAACCTGGTTACCTGGCTTTGAGGCTGGTCTCTCCTGTTTTACCTTCTCGCCTAGGATAGGCATTTCATGGGTCTCTGTCTCAGCTTCTGCAAATGTAAAATGAGGAGGATAACAGTTGCTACCCCTCAGTTCAGTTCAGTTCAGTCGCTCAGTCGTGTCTGACTCTTTGCGACCCCATGAATCGCAGCACGCCAGGCCTCCCTGTTCATCACCATCTCTCGGAGTTCACTCAGACTCACGTCCATCGAGTCCGTGATGCCATCCAGCCATCTCATCCTCGGTCGTCCCCTTCTCATGCCCCCAATCC
>SJYT01084643.1:29848-48259 GCA_006410635.1 Cephalophus harveyi
CCCCCATGGACTGTAGCCCACCAGGTTCCTCTGTTCATGGGATTTTCCAGGCAAGAATGCTGGAGTGGGTTGCCGTCTCTAGAATCGGTGCACCTTAGTTTAAGTGCCAGATCACTTAATTGCAAAGCTTAGAAGCAAAAATAAATCCCCTTACCCTGAAAGTCTCCACTTCCTCTCTCCAAAATGTGGGAGATAAAGCCCTGACTTCACAGGGCTGACATGGCCATATTATTTATCATGATAACAACTCATCTTGATAGAACATTATGAGTGAGGCACGGTGCTGAAAGCCTAAGATAGGTACCAAGAACTGTACCTCGAGTGCTGAGAATAATACCTGATATATTAGGAAATGTCCAAAAACAACCATTAGCCTTTGCTTTATTGCCTTTAAACCCACATCTGAGCCTGAGGAACAATCACTCGCCAGTGGTGACTTGTTCACGGTAGACTTGAGCTTCCCATCCCATTTCCTACAGAGCCGGACTGAGTCTATTAGTGGATCAAGGTGAGACAGAGGAAGATGTCTTTTGTCTGGGGAGGTTTCCACTCTGTGGGGAGTGACTGGGTGCTTTGAAGAATGGGGCTGACTCCTTTATTCTGAAAGGTCGTAGTAACCTTCAAAAGCATGTAACGGAATCTGAACGCCTAGCAGGCTGAAGGGTGGATAGCACCGCTGTTCACAGCCCACTTTGTCTCCTCAGCCAAGAGACAAATGAGAACACAGCGGTCTCTATCTAGTGATGGTGTAACCCCAGAGGATTAACACGTCAGGCTGTGTCTAACCCATCTTCTTTGGTACTTGGCTAGCATTAGGAAACACAGTTCTCTACTAATTTTGCTTAAAAAATATTCATGTCACTGTCATGCTCAGAAGGCAAAGCAGAGGATGGCATGAAACAGGGTCAGAATTTGTAGCACCCAGGAAGCAAGAGAAGGAAATTTTCTTTAGTCGTCTAAGACTGATGACAAGCCAGCTAAAAGTTTTAAGCGCGAGAGAGTCATGGTATATTCCGTGCAGCTTTCAAAGTTCATTCGGCTGTTACATTGAGCACAGAGGAGGGCTAAGAGCTGAGTGGAAGACAAGAGGCTGTGTGGATAGGCCAGGCAAGATACAGCAATGCCCGGCACGATGTTGCTGCTGTTTATTCCCTAAGTTGTGTCCGACTTTTTGGTCATGCCGCGGACGGCAGCCTGCCAGGCTCTTCAGTCCATGGGATTTCCTAGGCAAGAACACTGGAGGGGGTTGCCATTTTCTCATCCAGAGGATCCTTCCTGACCCGGGGATTGAACCCATACCTCTTGCATCTCTTGCACTGGAAGGCAGATTCCTTACCACTGCTCCACCTGAAAAGGTTTAAGAGGCAACAGAAAAGAAGAATGAAAGAAAAAATGCATCAGAGGTAGAATGAAATACAAGAGGACCCAGTGTTGTGGAGGATCAGAGTAGGCGGGTAGGGGCAGTCACTTTTTGAGTATGTTGCTGAGAGATTACTGAAGAAAAACTCAAAGGCCAATGAACGCAGACACATCTGGACGCCTCAGTAAGACCAGTGGTGGAAATGAAGGACCCAGTCTGTGTTCAGTGGTAGAGAAACCAGAGGGATGACTAGAGGCAGCGATTTCAGGATGCTTTGTTGAGGAAACGCATACAGAATTGGATCGGGATTTCAAAAGAACAAGAGGTGTCCTTCATTTTATTTCACTTTTTAAAGACTGGAGATACTGGATCTTGTTTCTGGAATGATGAGGATAATCTGGTGGACAGGAAGAAGTGAGAGATGCAGCAGAAGAGGAAATTCCTCCATGCAAAGAAAATGCTACGAGAAGGCAATATGGGATAAGAACTCTAGCATAAGAGGAGTAATTGGCCTCTGGTACAATAACAATAGAACTGAGGGTAAGAAAATAATTTAGGAAGCAGATAGGCTGGTAGTTTTTGTGATCCAGTGACGAGAATGTTTCTAAGGGTGATTTCAACTGTCTTTCCTACATAAGTGAATAATAGAGAAAAGTAGAATTTTCATGTGCACGGACGGCCCCATGAGGCACCTCTACAAATCTGAGCTCTGGGCTCCCTTCCAGCAGGCGTGGTGCCCTGTTCAAGTTCCATTCCCCATTAAGGGACCCTCAGATTCAGGGGAGCTGGTATTGCTAGCAGTCTCCTGATCAGAGAACCTGAGGTCAGCATGTTTGCTGCCCAGTTATAATTGCTCTCGGACAGCGGCAGGGTGAGGCAGCTGCCCTCCAGGAGCCTCCAGTCCCCGTGCCCGCAGGGCTCACTACAGGATGCCAGGATGCGGGACCCTTTTTGTTGTTCAGTCACTAAGCCGTGTCAGACTCTAAGTCATGTGACCCCATGGGCTGCAGCACGCCAGGCTTCCTTGTCTTTCACTGTTGCCCAGAGTTTGCCCAGATTCAATTCCACTGAGTCAGTGATGCCCTTCAATCGTATTATCCTTCTGTTGCCCCCTTCTCCTTCCACCCCCAATCTTTCCCAGCATCAGGGTCTTTTCCAAAGTCTAGCTGGCTCTTCCCATCAGGTGGCCAAAGTACTGGAGCTTCAGCTTCAGCATCAGTCCTTCCAGTGAATATTCAGGGATGATTTCCTTTAGGATGGACTGGTTGGATCCCCTTGCCATCCAAGGGACTCTCAAGAGTCTTCTCCAGAGCCACAGTCTGAAGCAAATGGGAACCTGACACCTGGTTAAGTCTTGCCCGTGGGTTCCTCAGCCAAGCGCTTGGTCAGTGGCTAGAGGCCACGGCTGGGTCATCCCCAGGGTGAGGGCACGTTAGTATTCACAGGGCCACATGGTGGTCAGTGGACCACGCTGCCCTTGAGTTAACCGGAACAAACATCCCCTGGAGGTGATGGTGAGTCATGGTGAGTTCCAGATGGCTCAGAGAGTGAGTCACCTATTTCCAGGTGTTCACAGGATCCATAAGTCAAGAAAGCCTGTGATAAAGCAGGTCCCATGAAAGGAACTGTGAGGTGCTTGCCTCATTCGCCACAGGCCATGACATTCCAGAGTGGGCTGAAGGCTCAGACATCCCAAAGTTCAAGGGACACCTGGAGAAAGAAGCTGCCAGCAATTCTATCATTTGGTGACTCACCACAAAGGTAGAAACCTTTCTGAGCCCCTCCTTGTGTGTGTGTGTGTGTGTGTGTGTGTTAACGCTCAGTCATGTCCAACTCTTTGCGGCCCCATGGACTGTATCCTGCCAGGCTCCTGTGTCCATGGGGATTCTCCAGGCAAGAGTACTGGAGTGGGTTGCCATGCCTCCTTAAGAAGGAGGATGGGGAGGTAAAAATGGTCCACTTGGAACCTTTGGGAAGAGCTGTGGGCTGCCTCCCATGGGAGAACCTGAGTAGGAGGGACTCTGGATCAAGTGAACACAGTCTTGCAGGTGAGTAAAATCTCAGAGTGGGTGACAGGAGTTTATCTAAAACCCCGATCACTGATGTAATGATCTGAATTCAGTAATGGGAAGCAAATGGCCAGAACGCCTTTTTTTCCTGAATCAGTTGCTGGTGACTTCAGAGTCATTCTGGTCTTCTGAGAAGCTTGCTGACCACCTGGATGGGACCTTAAATGCCCCAGAGAACCTCTTTTCTGAGGCCACCCAGAAATATGCCTCCGAGTCACGGTTGGAGGTAAACTGCAAGTGATGTGAAAAGTGTCAGGAATGGAGCTCTGTTTCCCCAGGGCTCTGGTTTCCTGCCACCAGGAATACAAGAGACAGGAGCAGTCATGCCCACTGACCAGAGGTGCGGTGTGCCAGAGTCTGACTTTCCATGAGAGGCCGAGAGAACCTAGCCTCCCTGGATCATCAACGTGCTACCCCTGATTCCTGCACAAAGTCTGTTTGCTGTCGTTCCTCCTCTGTCGACACAACAGATTGACCGAGACACACCAACTCTGTTCTCAATGTGTATATCATTGTACAGATCAAATGCATGCTCACTGCATATTCTTATCATAATGTGTAACCCTTTACTTTCATGTATATATGTGTGTTTGTATGGATGTACCTATGTATGCATGGATTTATTTATTTAGTGCTTAATGGAACTGAATTAACATTTAAAGTTTTAATATGATTTTTAATTTTAATTTTAAATTTAAATATAGTTGATTTACATTGTTTCAGGTTTACAACAACGCTATACATGTACATATATGCATTATTTTCAATATTATTTTCCATTATAGATTATTACAAGATATTGAATATGGCTCCCTATGCTGTACAGCAGGTCTTTTTTTGGTGTGTGTGTATGTTAATTCCAAATTACAAATTTATCTCCCCACATCTTTTCCCCTTTAGTAACATATATTTAATTCTCACTAAATGTTTTGATAACACACTGGAAGATAAGTTCTCATGATGATACGTGACTAAAAGCATCATGTATGTGTGTTAGTCGCTCAGTCACGTCTGACTCTTTGCAACCACATGGACCGCAGCCCAACAGGCTCCTCTGTCCATGGAACTGTCCAGGCAAGATACTGGGGTATGGTATAATTTCCTTCTCTAGGGTATCCTCCCAAGGCAGGGATCAAACCTGGGGGTCCTGCATTGCAGGCAGATTCTTTACAGTCTGAGCCACCAGGGAAGCCCCAAAAGCATTATACTGTTTTGAAAGAGACCCAGGCCAGCAGATGGAAACCCACAAATCTGCTTCCAGAGGTCCATGACTAAACTGTTGTTTTGGGCAAGCATTGAGCCTGGGGCGCCTTCAAAACAGTTGCTGGTGCCAGGGCTTGCCTGCCCTGGATGGAGCACAAAGGCGATTGATACACCGTAGGCATCAGCTTGGGCATTCCCCAGCAGTGAGGTGTGCTTGCAGCGCTGGGGCTGCCTTAATTCACTTTGATTTCATGTGGTCATGTTTTCCTAACAGTGCGCCATCAGTTTGGATTGTTTCACATCAGTGAAGAGTTCAGGATTCCTGTCTTTGGAAATAGGTTGCAGACAGGTCACATCATGTTGATATTTTTCTTCTGAAAATCAGTGAATGATTGTTTCCACTTTTAGTCCCAAGAGTAAACACAGATTCCATCTGAGTATACAGGAAAAGAAAAACTGCTCAGAGAGAGAAAGAGAATTGAGAAAGACTGGCGATAGAGTATAGTGGAATAAACATGGAATATATTTTTATTTCACTCATTTTGGGTAACTAGGGGGACAATACTGATTCTTCATTAGGAGTATACTTTACTACTAAAGTACAGTCATCATAATGAGCTGTTGTTGTTGTTTAGTTGCTAAGTTGTGTTCAACTCTTTTGTGATCCAATGGGCTGTAGCCTGCCAGGCTCTTCTGACCATGGGATTTCCCAGGCAAGAATACCCCAGTGAGTTTCCGTTTCCTTCTCCAGGGGATCTTCCCCAGCCAGGGGTCGAGCTTGCGTCTCCTGCGTCTCCTGCCTGGGCAGGCACATTCTCTAACTGTTAAGCCATCAAGGAAGCCGTGGAATAGTGCCTGGAATTGTATTAAACTTCTGTAGTATTGTACAGTGAGCTTGCTCCAGCCTGAATCTAGCTTGCTACTGACTAGGGTAGAAAGATTACTTAGAGCAGAGAATCAGGATAACTGTTAATTAAGATGAAAGTGGATTAAAAAAAATACTATCTCCATTAAAACTGTTAAGCAAATCCATCAAATAGCCTTAGGATACAGTGCTAAAATATCTTTATATAGGTATATATTTTATGAATCCTCTGCTTTTGATGTTGATTTCTTCAGCTTTTGAAATGACCTGTAAACTTTGTCATTTACATTAGCTACCTAAACTATAGTCTTAGGCTTCCAAAAGGATGGTCAGTCCTAGGAAAGAACAAAATGAACAAGCCTGTCATCTTCATTTACTTTTGATAACAAAAATCAAAGTTCTCAATTACAACCTAAAAAAGCATGCATAAATGCTAAAACGTCTACCTGGAGGTGGGTTTTCTTGTACATAACTTGGCTAACGATAAGTTCAACTATTTTTTTAGAAAGTATTTTGACAAGGTTTATGAATAGCCTAAAGTATGTCTACAAATGAAATCCATTCTTTAAATTATGTGGTTTGAGTCAGAGAAAATGTGAAATATATATATAAGAAACCAGATGCAGCAGATGGAAAAGAGTGAGTTACAATCACTCAATTTTCTGAATAAGATCAACTTATTGCTCGCATAGGGATAGATAATTGTTTCCTTATATTGATATAATATCTACTACATTAGTGAGGAAATGACAATAATTATATTTACTTATAATAAATAAAATATAAAGATTTTCTCCAAAACTATTTTTAGGAGACAAATTCAGAACTTGAGTGTATGGATTTTATTACAATTATTCATTTCCATTTGTGGACTTTGCTGAAAAAGAAATTCAGTGGTTTGTACATCATGATGATAAAAACCATATTTAATAAATTTTCTGAAAATGAAAACATTTAATAAATATCAACCTTTCATGAGTCAATATTCCTATGGAAAAAAATTCAAGCATTTTGAAGTATTAATCTTGCAATAGAAAGAAGAAGTCTTGGCAATTTATTTTCTTCAAGGTCATATATCTTGTATTCATCACTGGTCTATAGGAATTAGATATCTCATATCAAGGGCCCAGAAATGCACATTCAGGATGTGGACTCATTTTGAAAAGTTGACAAGCTTTCTCCAAAAATTCAAAAGTAGAGGTTTCTTTTATGTTATATATTATATAAATATGACCATCTAAATGTCATATATATTTATTCATAACATAAAGGAGTATCTTGATTTAGGTTAGATTCTAGGTTGGATAGAATCTTTTTTTCCAGACACAGAAATTTTTCTGGGAGTAAAGTGGTTTTCAAATAGAAGTTTGAATGTTGAAAATATGAAAGATCAGGGCTTCCAAAAATTGTATCTTAAGAAAAATGAAATGAAATTAGAAAATAACAATGATATCAACTGGGCTAATTAGAAATCAGTGAGTTTCAAGCAATTGAATCAGGGGTTTATGAGAAGACACAAGAGCTTGGGGGTGATTCCTAGGAAAGTGAATAAATACACCATCTGTGACAAGTATTGGGAGACTTTCTGCTCTTTGAATCAACAGAACATTGACAATGAAGTTGACAGTTAAAAGGGTTCAAGTAGGACGTACAAGAATATGAGAAGTGACGTTATATTAACTAGTGTTAAAAAGTTTAGTCAGTGCTTTCCACGCTCAGAACCTCTTGACATACGATGTTTAATCAGTGATTCAAGAAACAGAGGGTACTGAGCTCAAACATGGGGTTTCCCAGGTGGTGCTAGTGGTAAAGACCCTGCCTGTCAAGGCAAGAGGCACAAGAGATGGGTTTGATCCTGGGTCATGAAGATCCCCTGGAAATGTCAACCCACTCCAGTGTTCTTCCCTGGGAAATTCCATGGACAGAGGAGCCCGGTGGGCTATAGTCATGGGGTCTCAAAGAGCTGGACACGACTGAGCAGCTAACACACAATCTCAGGTAGCAGATGCCAGCATGCACCCCCTTTAACATCAAGAAACTGAGACACAGACTCCTAAGAGTTTTTCCTCTTGGGCAATCAAGCAAAAGTTGGATGTAAAGTAGGATGTAAAGTAAAAATGTCTGGCACCAGAATCTCAACCATCACCTCCCAACCCATCTGCACACAGAGATGCAACCTAGTTTCTACTCCTTCTTTCCCACCTTCCTTTCCTCCTTCCCATTTTCCTTCTGATCATCCACACTCAACCATGGCAGAAGGTGCTTGACTCTCTGAGCTCCAGCTGACTCCAGTAGGTGACACAGTAGCCTCTGGATCAAAGTTAAATCAACGCCTTAGCATGTCTAGCTATAAAAACAGGAAATTTTCAGCCTGATGAATTATAGAAAGCACCCTGGAAGGAAAGGAAACAGCCACTCTTGGAACTTGGAGAACACCAACTCACCCATGAATCTTTCACTTGCCAGCCTATTAAACCGAGTGATTAGCAAATATTAAATCAATGCTTCCATGCCCCAGCCTATTGTAGACAGATGATGCTTATTTATATTTGGGTAGTTTTGCAATCTTTTTCTCAAGCATGAACAAAATGAGCATATTTTATGTCCATAAAAGTAGCTTACAGCCTGGTTGACCCATGAGAAACTTTGAACTAAGAAGGAAAAATCAGAATCTTAAACATTTGTCCTCACTATTATGAACTTGATAAGAACCTTCTACTTGAAGACTCTTCTGCTCAGTGGTGATATTAACAAATGTGAATATTTTAAATTGTACAATGAAATGTGTCAACATTTGAAAGTTATAAATAATTGAGTGAACTAATACTTTCCAAATGGCCACTGCATAATTACAAAAACATGCATGGTTACAAGATTCATCCGAAATGCCAGATAAATCAATGGATTTTAATGCATTGTCATATGAAGCATCTATTAACATGGTTTTAGTTGCAACTACCCTTTAAAAAGCCACCACTCATCACACACTGATGTAAAATCAAATAAAAATTTCCCCAACTATTTGAAATGACCACTAAAATACTACAAATCTGCTTGAAGCTGAAGATTCATCATATAATTCAATCAAAACATGTATTGCTGCAGATAGAATGAAAAACAAATGTGAGAATTCAGCTCATTTTTAATTAAGCCTGACATTAAAGAGATTTACAAATATGGAACAGAATTCCAAACTTTTCATTATTTTTTAGTTCTTTTTCATGAAAATATTTTTTGATAATATATGGGTTTATTGTTATTTTATGTTAATTAATTTATAAACATGTTTCAATTTTCTCGGCTTTAATTTCTAAAAAGGTAAATATCTGTGAAGTCAGTTCTCAATGATAGTAATGGTATCAGAGAGTTCTGAGACCCAAAAGTGAGGGAACAACTCTTCTGAAGGTCATAACAGAAGAAATTTAGTTGTCTTTATTTTCGTCTGAGTAGGTCCTTTTCTAAACACTAATGATGACTTTGTGACCTGTGAAAATGGCCTTGGGAAGGTTGGGTGGGATTTCTAAGAGAGATGAAAGTTTCTCTTAGCATCCTATACTAATCAAACTGGGCTTCCCAGTTGGCACTAGTGGTAAAGAACCTGCCTGCCAACTCAGGAGATGTAAGAGATGTGCGTTCAATCCCTGCGTCAGAAAGATCCCCTGGAAGAGGGCATAGTAACTCCAGTATTCTTACCTGGAGAATCCCATGGGCAGAGGAGTATGGTGGGGATGGCCCCTGGGGTCACAAAGGGTTGGACATGACTGAAGGGACTTGGCACACATGCCACTGATCAGATTCGTCCTGCAGACCAATGCCTTGACATCAGATAACTTACGCATTCAAGAGCATCTAGGTGGTAATTTTCCCATAATTTTTCATTTCTCAGTTTATGAAATCATTTTTCTGCTTCACACAGCAGTCCCATTTTCCCCCAGACTTTCTGGAGGCTTTTCTGCTCATCAGCAGAAGCAGAGCTGAGAGCAGCTCTTTTCTTCTCCTGGTATAAGACTTTTTACCTACTTTTGCTCAATAGAAATACTTAACATGTCTAAGTGACTCTACATTATCTGTCATCTGTTGGGGGCTTTTCTTCTTTATCATATTTATTCTATTATTTCTTGGCGGGATTTTAAAAACCATGTGAAAAACAGGTTTTGACAATCTGAAATTGATTTTTTCCAGCCACGTTGAGGGACTTTAGAAACTGTCTCATCCAAGCTCTTTTATTTTCCAGATGTGAAGAAGACTGGAGCTCAGAAATCACATGGCCAAATCAGGGACAGAGCTGTGCCCCCGACCAGCGGTTCTGCGCGAGCCCCCCTCCTTACGCAGCGCTCTTTTCATCCTGCGCCTGCCCTGAGGACGCTCCTGTGTCACGGATGCTCTGGCTTCGCTCTAGTTCAAGGCCACGTCTTTCCAGGAACTGCGGAATGGGCCTGATGGTTACAGCATGACCTGCCACGGAAACAGTGCTGCAACCCCATCACGATGTAGGCACAATAGCCTTGCAATATGCTATAGTTAATTCATTCACAACTTGCCCCATAACATCAAATGGATGGGGCCATCCAATCAGATGTCTGTGAAAATATTTTTTTTCTCCAAAGATCTGTTTGCCGCTGAAGACACATTCAGGATGTCAGCATCTTTATTTTTAGCATTGTACGAACTAGTCTTAGCAGTAAATAAAGGAAAAGGGGAGCATTGCAGAGAAGCAGTCATCAGGAAGACCAGGGATTCAAGAATTCAAGACCTTCTACTCAAACAGAAAAAATTCTTGGCCACAGATGGTTGATTAGAAGGATAGGGCTAAGAAAAAAAAAATCACATCAAACAATAACAAAAGCAGTGAGAAAATGAGGGTTGCTGGTATTAGTAAAAGCATTCCAACAACAGCTCATCCAAGTAGGAATTGGGTGGACAACAGAAGAAGAGGCTACAGACAGATAATAGGAGTAAAAAGGATCAGGGACTTATTCCTCCCCAGGGCCCACAACCACCACCATGCCTTTCACCTGTCTTTTGTCTGTAGAAACACTTTACACAAAGAGTAAGTTTAATCAGAGAAGTGAGAAAATGCAGAAGCAAAGGAAAGCAAACAAGACAAAACCGTAAGAGAAGGGGGTGACAGAGGATGAGAGGGTTGGGTGGCACCACTGACTCAATGGGCATGAGTTTGAGCAATCTCTGGGAGCTTGTGAAGGATAGGGAAGCCTGGTGTGCTGCAGTCCATGGGGCTGCAAAGAGTTGGACATGCCTGAGCCACTGAACAGCAAAAGTCATTAAGCAAAATCAAGAAGCTTCATTTCCTCCTCATGATCTGTACATAATATTCAGAGCCACATGCAATGCCTGTCTTATAGATACTGAAACCCCCAGCAGGGGTAGGAAGCTACAGTCTGATGACCAGACTGTAGTCATGACATAAGTTGTCCCCACTCTGAGAAATGGCCTCAAGGAAATGGGAGCAAACCAACCCTGTACTGAAGACTCATTGTACTGAAAACAGTCAGGGTGACACTGATCAGACCACTGATGACCAGCTTCAAGACCGTCAGAGCTGACTGCTGTTTCTGCATGTAGCCCCTTCCTGTACCCCTGAAACGCCCCTTGAAAAGCTCTTGCCCATGGATCCCTGGCAGTGGGAGCTGGTCCTCCCATGGCCTGGCGCCCATCTCCACCACCGCTCACCCACTCTGGGCCAGTAGTCCTGCCCCATCCTTTCTCCCTCCAAGGTTGCCAGCCTCAGAAATGAAGCAAACTTTCCTTTCCAGCAGCCTTGTCTCTCCAGTGTTGGTTTTAGAGCAGCAAGCAGCCAGAGCCCACTTTCAGTAACAGGAGTACTGTGAGAAGGAAATTGAAGGGAAGGGCAAATGTCACCGCAAGGAAAGCAGAAATAAATGCAGAGGAGAGGACTGACCACTGGATTTTACAGGGGAATAGCTGGATAGCAAAAGCTACTTAAGCTTGACAGGCAGAGTTAGCAAAAACTGGTGATCATTCAGACTGGCTACCAATGCTGAGCTGTTTACTGGTGCTTGTAGAGAAATGTTGATAAAGGACACCGAAAAGACTTGGGTTAACCTTATTCACCAGGCTCCCCTAGTGGCTCAGCAATAAAGAATTCTCCTGCCAAGGCAGGAGACGCGGATTTGATCCCTGGATCTGGAAGATCCCCTGGAAAGGGAAATGTCAACCAGCTCCAGTATTCTTGCCCAGGAAATCCCAGGGACAGAGGAGCCTGGTGGGCTACAGTCCCTGGGGTTGCAAAGAGTTGGGCACAACTTAGTGACTAAGCAACAGCAATCTTATGCATCACCCGCTCTGGTGTGTATGCAATATAGAGAAAGGGTAATATTGCTCACAACCTGTCCGCTGCCCCTCCCAGGGTTCCTTGTGAAGTTAAGCTCCCCTGGCAGTTCAGAGTAGACAGAGGAGCATGGCCTAGTGAAAGACAGGTCAACACTAGCCCGGAGGGACGAGCAGGGGTTTAGATGGGTGCAGGGCCGTGCGAGGGGCAATCCCTGCTCTGAGTTCCTGTGCGGTAAGAGATATTGTGCTCAGAGCGAGCTTCCATGTGGCACCTAGCGGAAGACTTCCCTGACCAGAACAGCTCTGACCCCAGGGTTCCCTCTCCAGCTTCCGCCAGCTTCCAGGCCTGGGGAGGAAAGACTCGTGACTCCAAATCCCTGATTCCTAGGACAAGGAAAGTAGACAGAGTCAGGCAGAAGAAAGCCTATTGAGAGAGTCGGTGAGGAAAAGAGCGGTGAACTCCTGCTAAACGGACTGGCCTTTGGACTTTGTTGTGGTTGTCCATTTTCTGAGTCATGTCTGACTGTTTGCAACCCCACGGACTGCAGCACACCAGGCTTCCTGTCCTTCACTGTCTCCTGGAGTTTGCTTAGTCTCATGCCCATTGAGTCGGTGATGCCACCCAACCATCTCATCCTCTGTCACCCACTCCTTCTCTTGCCCTCAATCTTCCCTGCATCAAGGTCTTTTCCAATGAGTCAGCTCTTCACATCAGGTGGCCAAAGTATTATATAAATTTTATATATATATATATATATATATATAATTTAATGATTTATTATGTTTATACATAATATATACTATGTGTGTATATATATATATATACACACACACACACACATAATAGGTAACTGATAAGGACCCACTGTATAGCGTAAGGAGTTCTACTCAATACTCCTATAATGACCTACATGGGAAAAGAATCTGAAAAAGAGTGGATATGTGTATATGTATAACTGATTCATTTTGCTGTACAGCAGAAATTAACAAACATTGTAAATCAGCTATATTCCAACAAAAAAATTTAAAGCAGCAAGAGCAACAAATGTCTCTCATCTCCCAGTCCCAGATGCTACAGGTCTGAGACTAGGGTGCCGGCAAGGTTACGTCCTTCTGAGTTCATGGCTGTTCCATGCCTCTCCCTTGTGGTTCCACATGTCCGGCGATTTTCTGGAAATCAGTGTGTCCCTGGGCTTACAAACCCATCACCCAGATCTCTGCCTTTTCGACATGGTGATCTCCCTATGTGTATTCTTCTGTGTCCAGTTGTCTCTTAATGATGTATGTACACACTCAGGCTCAGCCAACCCTTTATGACCCCATGGATTGTAGCCTGCCAGGCTCCTCTGTCCATGGAACCTTCCAGGCAAGAATACTGGAATGGGTGGCCATTTGCACCTTCAGGGGATCTTCTCAACCCAGGGATTGAACCTGCTCCTCCTGGGTCTTCTGCATTGATAAGCAGGTTCTTTGCCACCGCGCCACCTGGGAAGTTTGCCCACCTTCTGATGAGAACAGCGATTCTATGGGATGAGGGCCGCACCCTCCTGCAGTGTGACTTCATGATAACTAGTTACATCAGCATTGACCCTATTTCCAAATGAGGTCATGTTTTGAAGGGCAGTGGTTAAGACTTCAACATGTGAATTAGGTGGGGCACAATCCAACACAGCTGTCATATTAAACATAATCTCTCAGAATTACGTAAGGATGAAATCAGGTGACATACAGACAAAGTACTTGGCGTGACCTCAGCAACACAAGCAAAGGTCATTCAAGGACTTTCCATGGCTTTCCAGGTGGCGCTAGTGGTAAAGAATTTGCCTGCCAATGCGGGAGATATAAGATACACAGGTCTGATCCTTGGGTCTAGAAGATGCCCTGGAGGAGGGCATGGCAACCCACTGCAGTATTCTTGTCTGGAGAATTCCATGGACAGAGGAGCCTGGCGGGCTACAGTCCATGGGGTCTCACAGAGTCAGACATGACTTAAGCGACTTAGCACGCACACACAGGGACTTCCCTGGTGGGGCAGTGGATAAGAATCTGCCTGCTAATGCAAGGGGGACATGGGTTTGATCTGTGATCTAGGAAGGTCCCACATGCTGCAGAGCAACGCAGCCCATGCACTACAACTCCTGAGCTCGGGCACCTAGAGCTTGTGCTCCGCAACTGGAGACATCACCGCAATGAGAAGCCTGTGCACCATGGCTAGAGAGTAGCCCCCTCCCCACCACCAGCGGAAGCCCGAGAAACAGCAGAGAAGACCCAATGCAGCCAAAATAGAAATAAACAAAGGTCACTCAGTGTGCCTTTACTGCTTGAGCCTGCATCTGTAAAATGGACTCAAGGAAACAGACTGCTTAGTGCTTTCATTAAGATTTAATGTACAGTTGCAAATGGCAACCCACTCCAGTAATCTTGCCTGGAAAATCCCATGGATGGAGGAGCCTGGCAGGTACGCAGAGTCGGACATGACTGAGCGACTTCACTTTCACTTTGCAGGATTTTATCTATTGGTATTCACTACTTCCTCGCCTTCCCCAGGAAGCGAAAGAAAATCTCTGTCTCCGGGTCTAAGCAGAAATCAGATCAAAAACTACAAAATAGGATTACTAAGATACTTAATACATGTACTATTATTAGAGGCATACGTGTGTTAGCTCTAATCTATTCACCTACAAACTTCCTTTGGCTAACACAACACGAAGTTCTACAGTAAAATTAATCCTGGGCTTAACTGGCATGATAGAAATTGTTCTCAATTTTCCTTCCAGTGTCCTGAGTATGTTTTTCATTAATGAGGCAAGAACTTGAACCACCTATGTAAATTATGACCCAGGCCAAGGCCAGCTTAATACTAAGCATGCTAAGCCATGTGCGCTGGATTTTGGAGGCATATTTTAATTAAAAGTACAGATTTATACTTTAGATGGATGGACTGAAAGTACCATGTGTCTCAAAGAGTCTGTCCACTTTTATCAGAGTTCTGTTCACTAGATTGCCAGTTGTATGCCGTAATCCTTTTCCTGATGTAGAAACGTCTGCTTCTTAAGCTCATTTGCGTGTTTTCTTTGATGGCGATTTTGGTCAATGCATTCCATATGCTTATTACACAATGTTGGAAAATGTTATGTCTGAATTTTTTTTAAAATATTTTGAGTCATCAGTGTTTTTGTACCATGAATTGTCACTTTTACACTCGTTGAAACGGAGTTCACTTTCTATTTCCTGGAAAGGAATTTCTTTTTCTTAATATCATCTGATATTTCCCAAAGTAATGCAATCAAGGGAAACTTCCTTGCCTCCATTAAAGCCTGCAAGAATCTTTTGTTACTAAGATTCCTAAGAGTGCACTCGGGGGTTATATAGTTGAAATGGTGGCGAGGTGGCCCATGGTCAACATTCAAAGTGGATTGAGACAGGTATAGACAAATAGAGAAGAGTGAGTCTAAGTCGACACCAAGAGGACAGGGCAGCCTGGGGCAGGGCCTGGCTCTGTGGCACACAGGTGCTGTGCTTAGTAGCCCAGGCGTGTCTGACTCTTTGGGACCCCATGGACTGGAGCCCACCAGGCTCTTCTGCCGTTGGCATTGCCCAGACAACAACACTGGAGTGGGTTGCCATTTCCTCCTCCAGGGGATCTTCCTGACTCCGGGGTCAAACCGGCATCTCTTGTGTCTTCTGAATTGGTGGGTGGATTTTTTGCCCACTGAACTGTCAGAGAAGCCAGGGAGAATTCTCAATTCTGCACTAAATTCTAGGCTGTGCAGGTGAACGTAATCTCAAAATGGGTGGGTGCTGGCTACTGCTCTACCAATAACTCAAATGGGAGTGAATTTTTAGAATGGATTTTCCCATTTTACAAAAAGGAAAGCTAAAAAAAATAAAAAATAGCCAAAGGAAATAGTTTGGATTTTGGGAATTTGTTTCAACATTTTCATATTGATAGTACAGATGTGGCTGTCATTTTAACTTATTTTTCCAGAACTAAAGATTAAGTAGTGACCTTCCCTGGTGGTCCAGTGGTGCCTGACAACACAGGGGAAAGGAGTTCAATCCCTGGTCTGGGAAAATCCCATATGCCACAGAGAATCTAAGCCCATGCGCCACAACTTCTGAGCCTGTGCTCTAGAGCTGGGGAGCACCACCACTCAAGCCCACACGCCCTAGAGGCTGAGCTCCGCAAAGAAAGAAGCCCATGCAGTGAGAAGCCCTCTCGCTGCAACTAGGGAGTAGCTCCCACTCGCCATCTGAGTGCAGCAATGAAGCCAAAGCACAGGCAAAAAAGAGGAAGATTAAGTAGGAAGTTCACACTGCCCCACTGCCCACCTTCACAACATTTTAGGTGAAAGTCATGTTTACCATAAATAAATCTCACCAACTGGGAAATTCACTTCTTGAGATGAGTTGAAATTGCTTAAAACTCCTGTGTAAATTGTTTCAGGCTCTTAAGGATACCAGGTGTTTCATTAAGGTTAGTTTTTAGACATAATTACTGTTTGGATCACTGAGAAAAGTGATGATAACCTATTTAGTATACATACGGATTTGATCTTTTAAAAGAAAGTCAAAATATGATTACAGAGATAGGCAAAATCTGTATGTGATAACTTTATTTGTAATCTAAGAAGGACAATATTTAAACACGTGTTGAAATAAAGTGTCTGATTAAGACTATTTTCACTAAAATATAGAATCACTCATCTTTTTTAGGTTTTCCTGGTGGCTCTGATGGTAAATAATCTACCTGTAATGCAGGAGACTCTGTTGTGATCCCTCGGTTGGGAAGATCCCCTGGAGAAGGGAATGGCCACCCACTCCAGTGTCCTGGTCTGGAGAATTCCATGGACAGAGGAGCCTGGTGGGCTATGGTCCATGGGGTTGCAAACAGTCAGACAGGAGAGACTAAAGCTTTGAATTTCATCTTTTAAAAATACATTTACCATTTTACTTTTTCTGGAGATTTGTCTGCCTGCTTTTATTTTAGCCTGTGTGTCTATTTCAGGTGGTACTCAAAAATGGCTTCAAAATACTGACTGCACATAATTAGCATGTTTCTTTTATCCCAAGTCATCTTCAGCCACAGCTTCTGGCAGGTCAGTGTCCTAGGTATAAACACTTGTTGCTCTACGTTATAGAAGCCTCTACTGTTCTTCTGCTCAGTCACTTCTTACAGTCAGTGGCTCTCCACAGGTTCCCTGATGTGGGCAAAGGTTTGGGTTGTCACGACTAGCACCAGAAGGGGTTGCTCCTGGTGACTCCTGAGTCTAGGTTGGGGCTGCTGCTGAACATCCTGCAATGCACAGGACAGTCACCCCAACGTAAAGTTCTATCACCCCAAACACCAACAATGTCAAGATTACAAAACTCTATTCTGAGTCATTCTAAAATGAAATGCTCAATGATTATAATAATATTGTGTTGATTGAATGGTTCCCACCTTGATGTCTGTATCTTCTTAGAGTGATTGATTCAAACTGATATCTTCTAGAGACTGAGTCTTTGAAAAATCCACAAAAAGAATGCTCTAAAAAGACTATTTCAAATCCATTTCCCTATTTAGGATTTTGTAGAATATGGAGCAGCGTTCTCTGTGCTATACAGTAGGTCACTGCTGGTTCTCTTTTGAATATAGCAGTGTGTGCATGAATTTGTAAAAGAACAGGTACATGTAAATACATATGTGGGCTTCCCAGGTGGCGCTGGAGGTAAAGAACCCATCTGCCGAGGCAGGAGACATAGAGACACAGGTTTGATCCCTGGGTCTGGAAGATCCCCTGGAGGAGGGCACGGCCACACACTCCAGTAGTCTTGTCTGGAGAATCCCATGCACAGAGGAGCCTTGTGGGGTACAATGCCTATGCTCCCAAAGAATTGGACAACAGCGAAGGGACTTAGCATGCATGCACACACATATGTATATGTGTCACGGAATCATTTTGGTGTATACCCGAAATTAGCACAGCACTGTTAAACAGCTCTAGTCCAACATAAAATAAACATTTTAAAGATTAACAAATGAAAATATAAATATTTTCTGCACACATTTGTCTGCTATTCAAAGAATCACACTTAAGGTATATTTTTAATAATATTCAACTTCACGTTGCACTGTGTTGAGGCCATCTGCTTTTCTGATCATGATATTCAACTCTCTTTTTTTCCCCCATTAGATTGATTATTAATAATATTATCCCAAAATATTTCACAAGAAATGTAGTAGAAATTTTTATCAATTTCATGGTTGTTTCAAGCATTTGGTTTTATTGTAGAACGATGAACATATAGATGTAAAAGTTTGGAAAAAAGTCTTAATACTAGCAATCAGTCAAAAAAGCCTTTGACTGTGTGGATCACAATAAACTGTGGAAAATTCTGAAAGAGATGGGAATACCAGACCACCTAACCTGTCTCTTGAGAAATCTCTATGCAGGTCAGGAAGCAATAGTTAGAACTGGACATGGAACAACAGACTGGTTCCAAATAGGAAAAGGAGTCCGTCAAGGCTGTATATTGTCACCCTGCTTATTTAACTTCTATGCAGAGTACATCATGAGAAACGCTGGACTGGAAGAAAGACAAGCTGGAATCAAGATTGC
>SJYT01084643.1:48266-64326 GCA_006410635.1 Cephalophus harveyi
GAACAACAGACTGGTTCCAAATAGGAAAAGGAGTATGTCAAGGGTGTAGATTGTCACCCTGCTTATTTAACTTCTATGCAGAGTACATCATGAGAAACGCTGGACTGGAAGAAACACAAGCTGGAATCAAGATTGCTGGGAGAAATATCAATCACCTCAGATATGCAGATGACACCACCCTTATGGCAGAAAGTGAAGAGGAGCTAAAAAGCCTCTTGATGAAAGTGAAAGAGGAGAGCGAAAAAGTTGGCTTGAAGCTCAACATTCAGAAAACGAAGATCATGGCATCTGGTCCCATCACTTCATGGCAAATAGATGGGGAAACAGTGGAAACAGTGTCAGACTTGATTTTTTGGGGGCTCCAAAATCACTGCAGATGGTGACTGCAGCCATGAAATTAAAAGACGCTTACTCCTTGGAAGAAAAGTTATGACCAACCTAGATAGCATATTGAAAAGCAGAGACATTACTTTGCCAACTAAGGTCCATCTAGTCAAGGCTATGGTTTTTCCAGTAGTCATGTATGGATGTGAGAGTTGGCCTGTGAAGAAAGCTGAGCACCAAAGAATTGATGCTTTTGAAGTGTGGTGTTGGAGAAGACTCTTGAGAGTCCCTTGGACTGCAAGGAGATCCAACCAGTCCATTCTGAAGGAGATCAGCCCTGGTATTGCTTTGGAAGGACTGATGCTAAAGCTGAAACTCCAGTACTTTGGCTACCTCATGCGAAGAGTTGACTCACTGGAAAAGACTGTGATGCTGGGAGGGATTGGGGGCAGGAGGAGAAGGGGACGACCGAGGATGAGATGGCTGGATGGCATCAGGGACTCGATGGACGTGAGTCTGTGTGAACTCCGAGAGATGGTGATGAACAGAGAGGCCTGGAGTGCTGCGATTCATGGGGTCGCAAAGAGTCGGACACGACTGAGCGACTGAACTGAACAGAAAGAAAAGCCAGCATTGCATTATAGTCGTTTTTTCCATTTCTTTTCCTTTAACAGAGGAGAGTCTGCAATGCCCAATGTACAACTAGTCAGGATTTGGATAGCATTGTCATCCAAGATGAGATAGAAGAACATAAGCACAATATTGCTGTTGAAGGGAGAGTAAGAAAAACCCAGAATAAGTTGAAAGGATGTGCAGAAAAGAATGAAATAAAACATCATCACAGGTATTTTGAAGAAGTCTCCATGACATTAACAATGAAGAGGTCTTATTAATGCTACCACAAATGAATTCATTGAAAAGGCAAGTAAACAGAATTCAAAGCAGATGTCAATCCCAAAACCCAACTTCATCGCGTGAAATTGAAATATCTGAGGTGCATAAAGTGACCACATGTGGAGAACTATTTCTTATGCACAATTCTGGTGCTCAAGATAACATAAGAATTCTCGTTTACACAACTTGGACAATTGTTTTTGTTGTTTTTTGTTCAGTTGCTGAGTCAGGTCTGACTCTTTGGGACCCCATGGACTACAGCATGCCAGGCTTTGCTGTCCTTCATCATCTCTTAGAGTTTGCTCTAACTCATGTCCATTGAGTCAGTGATGCCATCCAATCATCCCATCCTCTGTTGCCCCCTTCTTCTCCTGCCCTCAGTCTTTGCCAGCATCAGGGTCTTTCCCAAGAATCAGCTCTTTGCATCAGGTGGCCAAAGTATTGGAACTTCAGCTTCAGCATCAGTCCTTCCAATGAATATTCAGGGTTGATACCCTTTAGGATTGACTGGTTTGATCTCTTTGCTGTCCATGGGATTCTCAAGAGTTTTCCAGCACCACAGTTCAAAAGCATCAATTCTTCAACACTCAGTTCAGTTCAGTCGCTCAGTCGTGTCCAACTCTTTGCAACCCCATGAATCGCAGCACGCCAGGCCTCCCTGTCCATAACCATCTCACGGAGTTCACTCAGACTCACGTCCATCGAGTCGATGATGCCATCCAGCCATCTCATCCTCGGTCGTCCCCTTCTCCTCCTGCCCCCAATCCCTCCCAGGGTCAGAGTCTTTTCCAATGAGTCAGCTCTTTGCATGAGGTGGCCAAAGTACTGGAGTTTCAGCTTTAGCATCATTCCTTCCAAAGAAGTTCCAGGGCTGATCTCCTTCAGAATGGACTGGTTGGATCTCCTTGCAGTCCAAGGGACTCTCAAGTCTTCTCCAACACCACACTTCAAAAGCATCAATTCTTCGACACTCAGCCTTTTCCAAATTTAAAGGCCAGTTCCCCATTATTCAGTGACGGCATTTTTAAGATGGCACTATCACAGTTCAGTTATTTCCTGTGCACAGTGTGATATTGGGTTATTTTATGTCATTTTTGCACTAACAATGAAAAGGTGAGAAGACACTTCAAGATATATCAACACATATATGATAAACTACTTGTATTTACATGGGAAAGAAATCTTGACCATAACTGTTTATTGTGCACGATGGATTTTGAGATTGCAATTACGAATGCGATTTGATGACTCTTAACACATGCACAAGCAAAAGGATGATTGTTTTCACTTTTCGTCATCACTGTGCCAGAATGTATCTTCTTTGGGTCTAACACACAAATATAGGAGAATGGAAACTAACACCCAGAAGTGTGGGTTTAAGTTGTTTGGACTTCTATATTTACCTTTGGAAGATGTAAATGAAACTTTTGAGTGCATTGTGGAGACTGAAGAAGAAAATTTAGGCAATCATAGATTATGTTGAGAGAATGTTTGTTCACAGAATGCATGGAGGAGGTAGAAGATCAAAAACTTCAAGATTTTTGGAAGAAACCTGGAATGTTCATATATCAGTACTGAACCACGGGGCAAACAATGCACTGGAAGGCTGACATACCTCATTTCAGAAGCTGGTGGTAGTATATCATCCTTCATTTGGGGATTTATTGAAGTGTTAAAACTGTGAACGGCAAAGCAGTGAACAGTTTATCACCCAGGTTCTTGGTGGTCACACTCAAATACAGCCACCAACTTAATGACAATACACACACAATCAAATTGATATAACTGAGAAACAGACAAATGCAAAGCCAGTAATTAGGTAGATACATACTTAAAAGCAGTTGCTCATCATTTAAGAGTAACCTTGCTGAACTTTCTGATGAGGAAGAACAAGAATGAATGTGAAATCTGAACTTCATCAATTACAGTAAAGATAATATAAATAAAACTTTAACCAATTTAAATGTGGCACTAGTGGTAAAGAACTTGCCTGCCAATCCAGGAGATGTAAGAAATGGAGGTTCAATCCCTGAATTGGGAAGATCCCCTGGAGGAGGGCATGGCAAGCCACTCCAGTATTCTTGCTGGAGAATCCCTCTTGCTGGACAGAGAAGCCTGGTGGGCTATAGTCCACAGGATTGTACAGAGTTGGACACGACTTAAACAACTTAGCATGCGGCACACATGCATTATGTAATGAGTCATGGGCCAAATGTCTCAATGGACATTTTGGACAGAACCAAGTCCTGCAAGGGATTTGTTTAGCTCTCAAAAGAATAATCAATGCTGGAGATCAGTGTTTTCTCCTGGCATTTGGGTAAGTTCAACTGGAACTTGAACTTGGAAGCACACTGTAATCATCTAACTAAATTATTGTATTTATTAGTCAACAACCAGCTGACTATTACTATGTGGAAATGATATAAAGATGACAGTTATTTGAGGTTGTGCTAAATTCATAGGAAAACCAGAGCCAGCTGTTAAAATCTCCACCCCTGCCCCCAAACATGTGGGGGGAAAACTAGGTGAATATACCTGAGTGTGCTCTGGAAAAGGATTTCCTTCATTCTCTAGTTACTTTCTTGGCACCATCATAGGCTCGTTGGTACACTTAGCTTTGAAGTCTCCAAGCAATAGTTCAGTAAAGAGAGCTTTGTGACTCCAAGGCAGACAGAACCATTTTTCAATTGCAGAAGCACTTAATTCTTTCTCACTTTAAGTGTGAAAGCCATTTGGGCAATAGCCCAGGCAGGGTATTGCAGACCGGGATTGAAAAACTCTTGGCCTCTAAGAAGAAAGAGTAGGGGAAAATTCAGTTACCATTTAAGAGGCCAAGGAAGGAAAAAAAAAAAAAATACTGCTTTTAGAAAAAAAAAAAAAATTGCTTTTGGCAACTGTGCTTGAGACTCTCAAATTTGGAAGTTAAACATGGGAAAATGTTATAAACGAGTTGCACCATATTTGTCTATCACTCTCATTTTGAAGTGGCAATCTGGGTGACTGGAAAGTATGAACACATCTCTATTCTAGTGTAGCTTGCTGAGAACTGCAAGTTATAGACTGAAGCCTGCCTGTTGGGCTGCTGCTTATAAATAGAAGGAATCTGGTTCACGCCATAGAGTGGGAGCTTCAGTTTGGTGTTTTGCACGTGTGTGAAGGCAGCTAGTGTGTATTTGATGGGACAGCTCAGCTGTCGTGAGCTGGCAAGTAGTGACAGAAGGGAAAAAAGGAGCCCAGTAAAGAACCATTCTCTGATGAGTTTGAACATCTGATTCTCTGATGTTCTCCTTGATGAGTCGGGATTCCTGTAGCAAGATTCCTCATGCTTGGCCTCGGATGCTGGGGCCAGCTAGAGTGTCACAGAGGAGGCCAAGGGAGTTCTGGAGGATCATAGAGTTTCACATGCACCTGTAGCTGTTTGGTAACAGCTCATCCTCCAAGATGACAGGCATGTACTTCTTATTTTTTGATGCTGGTAGTTATTTTATGAGATGAGGGGTCCATAGAAATTTTGAGAATTATGGGCTGTCCATATTCAGGTAGGAATACATATCTTTAGAAAAGAACAATATCTACGGAGTAGGTTACTGCCTTTGCAACATTTTATTTAATTCTTACAGTAACACAATTATGTAGGTGGCATAGCCCAACTTAAATGGGTGGAAATGGAAATTCAGGGAAGTGGAGGGATTGGCTCAGAGTCTGAAACCAGTGAGTGGTGTGGTCAGTCTACCCAGCTTGACCTTGACTGCCCATGATACATTGCTTCACTTTTTCCCCATGGGGAAAGCACAGCTATGGGCAGTGCTGAAAGCCTGCTTATCCTAGGAGACCAGTGCACCATTGTTTACCTTGTAGGTAGGGTTCACGTAGGTCTTCACACCTCTACAAGAGGAGAGATGGGAGTTCAGTAGCCCGCGCACTCTGGCAGTTCTGTCCAGAGGCCACATAGTTCCACACCAGGCCTGCTTTATAGAGGGAGATTATAAACCATCTGTCAACACTTTGTGAGCCTTTTGCAATTTTCAGGCTGAACAAAAAGTCCTTATTCACTCCTCTGGGACTGTTGTCATCTGGCTGTCATATGGCCCCTTGGAGCACAAGAGTTTGTGCTGTTCACCTGGCCACATTTCTCACAGCGGCGTCTGTGTTCCTTTCTTTTTCCTTCCCTATCCCCTGGTTCAACTGAGATTAGCATACTACTGTTTTCTTATGCTTAGTGTCTAAATAAGCCAAAAACATCTTAATTAGTTGATCCAATGATAGGGATTATTTGAAGCTAATACAATGACAGTATTCAATTATTTCTAGACTTCTGTCAGTTTAGTAATAAAATTCCTCACCAACCTATTAACAAACAAACCAAAGAAAAAGTGTCTTGCAGAATCAGAACTCTGTAGTACCCTTCAGCAGAGACCTTACAAGAGCTCCACTGGCTCAACCTGGTTGAACACACCCAGGCACTGGATGCTAAAAGTTGGTTCAAGGATATGGTACTGTTTCCAGTGAGGCTTATACCAGACCTTGGCAACAAATGAATGAAAAAACAAATTAATAAATGAACATAAGTTTTAAAAAATGAATCAATTTAAAGAAATCCTCTTTATGTCCTTCATGACTGTGTGCATGTGTATTAGAAATGTCTTTTTCCTGAATTGATGGAAATTATAGATGGTCAATTCCCTGGTGGCTCAGACAGTAAAACGTCTGCCCACGATGCAGGAGACCCAGATTCGATCCTTGGTTGGGAAGATCCCCTGGAGAAGAAAATGGCAACCCACTCCAGTACTCTTGCCTAGAAAATTCCATGGATGGAGGAGCCTGGTGGGCTATAGTCCATGGGGTCACAAAGAGTTGAACACGACTGAGTGACTTCACTCATAGATGGTCGATATTTGTTTTCAATAACCCATTTTACCCTTCCCCTTCAGCAAATGGTCAATTCCATATGATTTCCTAAAATTACACCCCCCTCAAATTTCCTAATGAATTTTCAGGTTCCCAGAAATCCTCAATCTGGAAAACAGTTGTGCCAAGTGTGATATCTGTGTCTCTACCATCCTAGACCTGCATCTTCAAACTCCATCAACAGAGAGAGTCTAAGGTTAAAGTAGAAGGAATTGGCAAGAAGAAAATCTCATTTGCTATAGAAATATATTTTTATATTATATAGCAAATATATTTTCCTCTTCAAGAAGAGAAAATATATTTATATAGTCATGCCTGACTCTTTGTGACCCCATGGACTATACAGTCCATGGAATTCTCCAGGCCAGAATACTAGAGTGGGTAGCTGTTCCCTTCTCCAGGGGATCTTCCCAACCTAGGGATGGAACCCAGGTCTCTCACATTGCGGGCAGATTCTTTACCAGCTTAGCCACCAGGGAAGCCCATATATTTAGATTACATGTAATCTAATTATCTATTGCATTAGTTGGGTGTGTGTGTATGTACTCAGTCATGTCCAATTCTTTGCAATCCTATGAACTGTAACCTGCCAGGCTTCTCTGTCCATGGGATTTTCCAGACAAGAATACTGAAGTGGGTTGCCATTTCCTTTTCCAGGGGATCTTCCCAACCCAGATATCATCTTGAACTTAGGGGCATTTTTTGATTGAGACTATTAAGGGTAGAAAGTTTAATTTCTTGGGGGCCTGAGAAGTAGCTTTCAGTTCTATCTCATCTATTTTTTTTTAGTCTCTTTCCCTCTTTTCATTTCCCCTTCTTCTCAGTTCTGAGCTTATACCTTGCCTGCCCTCACACTTTAGATAGCCTAACCTATCACGGCCATTAATGAACTCACTGAGGAACATGTGAGCATCTCTATCAGTGGAGACCCAATGGTCCATGCTAGGGTGGTGTCACCCTAAACATTCACCCTCAGAATGAACACTGTTTAGTCCCCAGGAAATCACTTCTCATTCCTTGTTCTTTGTTCTTAAACAAGGTGACTTCATCCAAATGCCATGAAGTCTTCCAGGCTGTACCACTGCTGTTTACATTAGAGGCAAACACTGCTTTGGAGTAATGTGGAAGATTTGAGCAGCAGAAGTGCTTAGGTAAGAAAAAAGACAAGTTAATTAACTTGTCAAATAATTTTTCTCTGATAGCATGAGTATGATAGTACCGGGGTCCAGCTCCGGTGGATCCAGGGTAATTTGAAGGGGAGATGGAGTTGGCGTCTTAGAAAAGAATTATTTAATTAGAAATATAAAGATTAGGAAAGAATAGTATAGTAGGAAAATTAGTGGAGAAAAGAGGCTGAATAACTTGGTTTACATGGAAAGCTAATAAAACCTCAAGATAAGAGGTTTGCACTGTCTACATAGGCCACCGACACCCACTTGAATAGCAGAGGATGCCCTGCCTTGGGTTGCCTCTCGTGTGGGTCTTAGAAGCCAGGGCAAGTAAGTAGACATGGTGAGCCTCCACGCCCCAGATGGGAATTCAGCCAGAAAAGGAGAAAAGACCACACGGGGGAAACCAGTCTTTCCAGTGACTGGTCCATCCTTTATTGTTCAGGAAAGCTTTTTATACTTTTGGTTGCACATAGAGGTCAATGGATAATACAAAATTATGCAGCATCAGCAGCCCTTACTCTTATCAAGACCAGGCTTTCTCTCTGCATACCTAGCTGTATACACAAGTCTTAGGTGATTTACATCATCTTATGGCCGGAAGGCCTATTAGCATTTTACGGCCCTTTTCTGATAAGGGTCTGTCAACCAGAAAACTTATTTGCCTTAAGAGTGTTGTTCTTTTCCAAAATCTAGTGCCACTCTCAGAAAGCACTATATAAAGTTACATTCTTACATAGCAAAGACACAACAATTTATAACAAAGAAAGAGGAGTACAGTGATTTATACAAAGAGAAAGTTCATTAACTCAAAAGTCTAGTATTGCTAACATCAAAAACTACTATATTCCTTTTTCTATATCCCAGTTACATTGATTACTATCCTTCAGGTGCCTAAAAGATAAAGAATATGGAGGCCTGGCAACAGTTGTTGACTCAATAGTGAAACCCATCACCAATATAATTTTTAGCTTTTTAGAAAAGGGCTCTATATCTTTAAGATGCTTTAAGCTTCGTGCCTCTTGCGGTTGGGGGGCCGTAAAGAGTCACAAGTGTAGTTAAACCTGTCAGGCAAGTTAGGGAGCCATCAAAGGGGTTTGAGCTGAAACATTCTTTTCATATGCAGGAGACTAATTGGAGCTCTAAGTTAACTTTTTCCAGAGAAAGGTGGTCGGAGATAACCCCCCTATAATGTGAGAAGAATAGGCGGAAAGCATAATGCAGTAAGGCAGGCAGACTCTGGTTTTGGGGATAGATGCTCAAGAAAATTCAGCGAGGCTCCCTTAAGGCCCGACTCGCCTTTGCCTGTCGGACCCCTTAACCTCATGACCTTTGCCATGGGCGGGACTCCTCGTGCTGGCTCCCAGCATGATGGAGTCTTGTGTGATCAAGTATCATTTCCCAGAGGTGCTGATCATCCACTTTCTTATTTTTCTTTGTGGTTCCAGAGGTATTTACAAATTAGTTCAATGTTCAGAGCACTGGTACATGAAGGTTGAGGAACATTTTCTAAAATTAAATAATCCAAATACTACTAGTCTGTATGGATGTGGATCTAGGTACAATGTGAAAAGTGTTTTTCTTTATACTATTACATGGCTCTAGATATTGCTTTAAAAGATGGTGAAAACCATGATATGCCAATTTATATACTGAAACTAAAATATTCTGTAATTTTTTGTGGTAGAAATAATCTGTCATACACATCTAAATACAATGTTTGCTTATCACATGTAAAGAAATTTTATTAACAACTCCCATTACTACTGCACTTACAAAGTGAATGTTCTCTACATAGAAATTAGCAATTAAAAAATTGCTGTAGAACTATAATATTTCAAGAAATGTGTCTATTTTATAATTACTGTCAATAGAACATAAAATATATGAAAATGTTGATTATAACATAAAAAAGCAAATTTTACGGAATATCTTTGTGAGTTAATGACAGTGCTCTTACTTATCAAACATTGCTATCTCATCAAGATATAACACTCAGACATGCACAAAGTAATTATATCCAGTCATCTATGAGAGTTTGTTGGCTTTCAGTCATATGAAAACCATAGCTTTAAACAAAGTTTTTCACTCTATTATTGTGAATATGTATTTGTCCAGGAAGGGGGTGGACTAGGTATTATCAAACAGGTCAACTTGTTTTAACTTTTATAATTATTTAGATCTATGCCTGTGGGGTTTGAATACCTGTCAAGTTTTGTCTTGATTCCTTCACTCTTCCTTCTTCTTGTCTCTCCTCCTTTTGATATTTGTCTATTTCTCCTCCTTATCTCTCTCTTCTCTCTTCTTTGGCTTTATCTCAAAGTAAGTCTTACTGCATTATCTCAAATGCTTAATAAATACAATCTTTTTATTTGGGGGAAAATCAAAACAAATCCATCTCTGAGGCTTCTTATCTCCCAGATGACAAGAAAAGCCCATTTTAGCCAGGGTGGAGAAGGCCATTAAGGTGGAATTATCCTTCTCTTTCCTTAGGGTCCTGTCGCAAACCAGGAAGCTTACACAGATATCAAAAGGCCCTCACATGATAGGACCTCAGGTCGATCACTGAAATTTTGTGTCCCAAGCTGAGGGACTCAGTGAAGGTAACCAGTTCTCAAGCTGAGGGACTCAGTGAAGGTAACCCAGTTCTGCAGCTTCCTCACAAAGCTGGGACCCAGTCATCACAGCTCCTGAGAGGCTGGTGGTTGGAGTCTAACCTCTTCAGGATCCCTCAGTCATTCCCTTATGGGGTCCCACCACCTGCCAAGGTGCAGGAGGGCTGGTGCGCATCATACTCTTTGAGGAGTCTGCCCTTTCCAGTCTGGAGAAAGTATCTCTGCTTCCTCTAACAACCTTCAAATTCTCCCAGCCTCTCCTTCCAGGATGATTCCTTCAGGAATCACATGCTTCTGGAAAACATGCCTGAGCATCAAATTCTCAAAAGGCAGCTTCCACATTTATGAATTACAAACTCATCTAAAGCAAGGAACTGGATACAAAGACTGGGTTGTTTACTTGGAAGAGAGGAAAAAAATACATAGGAAATGTTAGTTGCTCAGTCATGTCTGGCTCTTTGCAACCTGGCGGACTGTAGCCTGACAGGCTCCTTTGGCCATGGGATTCTTCAGGCAAGAATGCTGGAGTGGGTTGCCATTTCCTCCTCCCAGGGATCTTCCCAAACCAGGGATAGAACCTGGGTCTCCTGCATCACAGGTGGATTCTTCACCATCTGAGCCACCAGGGAAGAGCAAAACAAATTAATGTTTTAAAAAAAGATCTTACATGTTTGGACTTGGGGCATGAGATGAAGAGGGCAGCGTCTACTTATTCTGAAGATCTAAGAAGGGCTGGACCATAAAAGCAAAGGCTCAGCTAGAATTAGAATTGATTTCAGTTATTAAGGGAAATTTCAGATTTCTTTTAGGTTATCCATTCAGCTCACTGGAAAAGTGATGGAGACAAGGGCTCAAGATTGTACTGATGGCCAGGAATGAAGTCAGTGTACTTGACTGCTGCATTCCTTGACGTGTGTCTTGGAATTTAGTGATTTTTCACAAGCTCCTGGTCCTGCCTCTCTTTAACATCTGCCTGTTGTCCCATATGTACTAAAATATAGACAAAATTAAACATGCCTAGAGGTGAGTTTTTTACTTCTTTTATTCACTAATTCATTCCAGGAGTATTTGTTGAGAACCTTCTAATTGCCAGGCATTGTACTAGGTGCTGGGTGTGTGTGTGTGTGTGTATGTGTCCTTATTCACTCAATCGTGTCCAACTCTTTGGGGTTGCAAAGGTGCTGGGTGCATAGTGGTGAATAAAATAGACATGCGTTGCCTTATGGAATTTGTAGTTTAATAGATGAGATAGTTCCACTCATCTCACATGCTAGCAAAGTAATGCTCAAAATTCTCCAAGCCAGGCTTCAACAACATGTGGACCATGAAATTCCAGATATTCAAGCTGGATTGAGAAAGGCAAAGGAACCAGAAATCAAATTGCCAACATCTGCTGGATCATCAAAAAAAGCAAGAGAGTTCCAGAAAAACATCTACTTTTGCTTTATTGACTATGCCAAAGCCTTTGACTATGTGGATCACACAAACTGGAAAATTCTTAAAGAGATGGAAATACCAGACCACCTGAGTGCCTCTTGAAAAATCTGTGTACAGGTCAAGAAGCAGCAGTTAGAACTGTACATGGAACAACAGACTGGTTCCAAATTGGGGAAGAAGTACGTCAAGGCTATATATTGTCACCCTGCTTATTTAACTTATAAGCAGAGTACGTCATGAGAAATGCTGGGCTAAATGAAGCACAAGCTGGAATCAAGATTGCTGGGAGAAATATCAATAACCTCAGATATGAAGATGATACCACCCTTATGGCAGAAAGTGAAGAAGAACTAAAGAGCTTCTTGATGAAAGTGAAAGAGGAGAGTAAAAAAGCTGGCTTAAAACTCAACATTCAGAAAACTAAGATCATGGCATCCAGTCCCATCACTTCATGGGAAATAGATGGGGAAACAATGAAAACAGTGAGAGACTTTATTTTGGATGGCATCACCGACTCAATGGACATGAGTTTGAGTAAGCTCCAGGAGTTGGTGATGGACAGGAATCCTGGTGTGCTGCAGTCCATGGGGTCGCAAAGAGTCTGACATGACTGAGTGACTGAACTGAATTGAACTGAGATGAAATAGTAAACAAGAAAGCAAATAAATATGAAAGAACCTAAAACAATAGAAGAGTTGAAGGAGTTAGGAAGGTTTGGCCTTCTCCATAGAAGGCTCAGAAGAACTTCTTAAATCTGAGAAGAGACATGTTCTATATCTTGATAGAGATTTGGCTTACATAATCATATGTGTTACCAATTTTCATACAAAGATTTACTTAATATGTGTTCATTTCATTATCCATATTATATAGAAATATATAAGGCAGGAAGACAAAAAGTCAAAGACAAAGGAAGAAATAAAAATGACTGCTGAACTTTAATTAATGATATATGCATGTTGGAGTTTTGGGGGTGAATTGTACTGATGTCTATAATTTACTTTGAAATACATGAGAAAGTAACATGGACTGATGTATGGAAATGCAATAAAGTGAAGTGAAGTCGCTCAGTCGTGTCCGACTCTTTGCAACCCTATGGACTGTAGCCTACCAGGCTCCTCCCTCCATGGGATTCTCCAGGCAAGAGTACTGGAGTGGGTTGCCATTTCCTTCTCCAGGGGATCTTCCCAACCCAGGGATCGAACCTGGGTCTCCCGCATTCCAGGCAGACGCTTTAACCTCTGAGCCACCAGGGAAGCCCCAAGGAAATGCAAAAAGGCAAATATAATCAAATGTTAAGAATGTAGTACCTAGGTCATGAGTATATAGGGATTCACTCTATAGTTCTTCAGCTTTTGTGTGTGTGTGTGTGTTTCAATATATTCTTAATTAAATGTTTAGGAAGAAACAGTCACCATTCATTGACGACTTACTACAATCTGTTAGTTACTGTGCTATGCATATTTGATCTATTACCTGAAGTACTAAAGATACCAGTTTACAGTAGATATTGCATTTTCTTTTGTTGTAAATTATTAAATCTCTAAATTGTAAATTAGGAAACTGGGCCTAAGAAAAGTCATACAACTTGCCTAGGGCCATATAATTAAGTGGCAGGCCTGTCTTCAAAGTCTGCACCTGTGCTAGCCAGTATGGCACCCACTGGTCATACATGGCTCTTGAGCACCTGGAATGTAGCCAGTGTGACTGAAGAAATGAATTTATAGTTTTGTTTAATTTTAAACTGAAACAAATTCAGTTCTTAGAAAACTCATTTCAGTTACTGGAAAAGTTTCAAGGATGTTTTAAGGTACTTTTCAAATGTAGTATTTATGAACTCTAGATTCTTACTAAATATTCCCAATAAAAATTTAGCATTCAAACTGGAATGTACCATGAATGTAACAATGAACACACTTTTAAGACTTATTGTGAAAAAAAGAATGTAAACTATCTCATTTGTAATTTTTATATTGATGAAGTGCAGAAATGATATATTTTTAAAATATTTAAGTATAATTTTTTATATTTAAATATAAAAATATTTATTTTTGGCTGCCTCTGGTCCTCATTGCAGTATACAGTCTCTCAAGTTGTGGTACGAGGGCCGAGTCATGTGGGATCTTAGTTCCCAAAACAGGGACTGAATCTGTGTCCCCTGCATTGGTGGATGGATTCTTAACCACTGGACCACCAGGGGATTCCCTGAAAGGATAATATTCTGATGCAATATGTTAAATTTTAAATATTAAAATTAGTTTCACTAAAAACATGATTACTTGTGAATCATATTATATTTCTATTGGACAGATTTAGCCTATAGTCTTCCTATAAAATATTCATATTTCGGCTAAGTGATACAAGTTACTAGGAGCAAAGGTGGGGTGTGATGAGTTGGCCATGCACCAGTTCACTAAGATCTTTTGTAACTATGTGATCCTGATCATGAGAAGTTTTATTTAGAGCTTACTATATACCAGGGACTGTTTTCAACTGTTGATATTTATAAATTCAAGCATATTTAATCATTACCACAACTCTATGAGGTAGATACTATTATTATTCCCATTTTACAGATGGGGAAACTGAGGCCCAAGGGTACATACATGAATATTTAGTTGCAGCTAAATCCAAGTAAAGGAACCACTGCCACTGAGATACACTCAGAATTTAAAACTTACTCTTTCAGAACTTCCTTTACATGGCATCGATTTAGAGATTTGGTTTCAATCTCTCAGACTCTTGAGAACATTTTCCTCCAAGGACACTAGCCCCTTTTCCATGCACAAGCAGCTCTTTGAATTGTGCATCCCTTCCCAGAATTCTAAGACATTTATTCAAACAATGTGGATCAAACCAGATAATTGGCCAACAGGAGTATACTGTAGCTGAGCAAATGGGTTATTAGAGAGGTCCCATTTGAGAATTCATCATTTTCTTTCAGTAGAAAGGGCAGTTTAATCTCTCTAAAAGCCTGCCACATCCTGTGATAATTGACTTAGCAATGGAATTGCCTTGCAGAAATCTTCTGCATTTCTGCGACAATGATGCTGATGGAGGTCTTGAAGAGGCCGAGAAACTGCTGGGTTGTTCTTCCTAAATATTCACAGAGGCAGAGAAGGTGACTACTGCATTCGGAGGCCGTTAATTTCCTAAGTGCAAGGCTTTGTTCATTTTGAAGAGAACTTGGATTAGCTGGTGTTCTAGAAAGTGCAGCAGAGAAACTCAGGTAAGTTGTCAAAAAGTTACTTGAACAGCTTTGCCAATAGTCACTGTTGATTTTCAGCACCAGAGATCAAGTCTTTCCCCTCTTTTATAAGTATGCCTTAACATCTGGGTCAATACCAATGTCAGTTATAATCCATGTCTATTTCCAGAAGGCATTGCCTGCTGTGGTTATGAGACCCAGCATGTGTAGGCTGTTAGCACATTGGCAAAGATTTCAAACGGTGAAAGAGGAAGCTCTAAAAATTCAGGAGAATGTCACCCTAGTGCCAGTCCTCAAGAGAGAAGAAGGTGATAACCTGGGAAAGTCTTAAAGAGCAGAACACTCTGAGGATGCCCAGTGGTAACTCTCACATTCTCCTAAAAGCACAGAAGGTGCCAAATATAAATATCCAAAAGGTGCTACCTTCCGAGACCACAAAGTTAAAGTGTCCAGGCTTGTTAATCACCAGTGACAGATGGTGGGGAACGTGTTGCATTTTGATGGGTCTAGACTATTGCTACTTTTTTTTTTTTCTTCAATAATTTTATTTATCTATGGCTGTGCTGTGACTTCATTGCTGTGTGTTTTTTTCCTCTAGTTGTGGTGAGTGGGGGCTTATTGTAGTTGTGGTGGTCGGACTTCTCATTACAATGGCTTCTCTTGCTGCAGAGTATGGGTTCTATGTGGGCAAATGTCAGTAGTTGCAGTACCTGGGCTCAGTAGTTACATCCCCCATGCTCTAGCACACAGGCTCAGTACTTGTGGCACACGGGTTTAGTTGCCCCGCGGTATGTAGGATCTTCCCAATGAAGTGAAGTGAAGTGAAAGTACTGGAGTAGGTAGCCTTTCCCTTCTCCAGGGGATCTTCCCAGCCCAGGAATTGAACCCAGGTCTCCCACATTGCAGGCGGATTCTTTACAAGCTGATCCACAAGGGAAGCCCAGGATGTTCCCAGACCAGGAATCAAACGTGTGTCTCCTGCATTTGCAAGGGGATTCTTTACCACTGAACCACCAGGGAAGTCCTAGATCTTTGCTACTTAAAATATAGTCTTGACCACCAGCATCAACATCACCAGGAAGCTTGCTGGAAATGTAAAACTCACAGATCTCACCTCACATCATCTGAGTCAGGATTTCTGGGACTGGTAGTCAAGAATCTGCATTTTAACAATATTACTAGATCAGTTCAGTTCAGTCGCTCAGTCGTATCCGACTCTTTGCCACCCCATGAATCACCATGCCAGGCCTCCCTGTCTATTACCAACTTCCAGAGTTCAGTCAGGCTCACGTCCATCGAGTCAGTGATGCCATCCAGCCATCTCATCCTCGGTCGTCCCCTTCTCCTCCTGCCCCCAATCCCTCCCAGCATCATAGTCTGTTCCAATGAGTCAACTCTTCGCATGAGGTGGCCAAAGTACTGGAGTTTCAGCTTTAGCATCATTCCTTCCAAAGAAATCCCAGGGCTGATCTCCTTCAGAATGGACTGGTTGGATCTCCTTGCAG
>SJYT01084643.1:65457-124643 GCA_006410635.1 Cephalophus harveyi
TGGTCTGCTAGAGAAGGGAATGGCAAACCACTTCAGTATTCTTGCCTTGAGAACCCCATGAACAGTATGATAGCTGTCTCTTATACACATCTCAATTATGTGGTAGTTTGAGCATTCTTTGGCATTGCCTTTTTTGGGGATTGGAATGAAAACTGACCTTTTCCAGTCCTGTGGCCACTGCTGAGTTTCCCAAATTTGCTGTCATATTGAGTGCAGCATTTTCACAGCAGCTTCTTTCAGGATTTGAAATAGCTCAACTGGAATTCTTTCACTTCCACTAGCTCTGTTCATAGTGATGCTTTCTAAGGCCCACTTGACTCCACATTCCAGGATGTCTTGCTCTAGGTGAGTGATCACACCATCGTGATTATCTGGGTCGTGAAGATCTTTTTTGTACAGTTCTTCTGTGTATTCTTGCCACCTCTTCTTAATATCTTCTGCTTCTGTTAGGTCCATACAATTTCTGTCCTTTATCGAGCCCATCTTCACATGAAATGTTCCCTTGGTATCTCTAATTTTCTTGAAGAGATCTCTAAACTTTCCCATTCTGTTGTTTTCCTCTATTTCTTTGTGTTGATCACTGAGGAAGGCTTTCTTATCTCTTCTTACTATTTTTTGGAACTCTGCATTCAGATGCTTATATCTTTCCTTTTCTCTTTTGCTTTTCACTTTTCTTCTTTTCACAGCTATTTGTAAGGCCTCCCCAGACAGCCATTTTGCTTTTTTGCAAAATAGATGGTCTCGATCCCTGTCTCCTGTACAGTGTCACAAACCTCAGTCCATAGTTCATCAGGCACTCTATCAGATCTAGTCCCTTAAATCTATTTCTCATTTCCACTGTATAATCATAAGGGATTTGATTTAGGTCATACTTGAATGGTCTAGTAGTTTTCCCTACTTTCTTCAATTTAAGTCTGAATTTGGCAATAAAGAGGATTGTCTGCATGGGCACAGAAGGGCCTAGAGGAGCTATTCCACGTTCAAGGTCAGGAGGGGCAGCAGTGTGGAGATACCCCTCATCCAAAGTAAGGAGCAGTGGCTGCACTTTGCTGGAGCAGCCGTAAGGAGATACCGCATGTCCAATGTAATAGAAACCCAAGTAAGACGGTAGATGTTGTAAGAGGGCATCAGAGGGCAGACACACTGAAACCATACTCACAGAAAACTAGTCAGTCTAATCACACTAGGAATACAACCTTGTCTAACTCACTGAAACTAAGCCATGCCCACAGGGCCACCCAAGACAGGCGGGTTATGGTGGAGAGGTCTGACAGAATGTGGTCCACTGGAGAAGGGAATGGCAAACCACTTCAGTATTGCCTTGAGAACCCTATGAACAGTATGAAAAGGCAAAATGATAGGATACTGAAAGAGGAACTCCCCAGGTCAGTAGGTGCCCAATATGCTCCTGGAGATCAGTGGAGAAATAACTCCAGAAAGAATGAAGGGATGGAGCCAAAGCAAAAACAATACCCAGCTGTGGATGTGACTGGTGATAGAAGCAAGGTCCGATGCTGTAAAGAGCAATATTGCATAGGAACCTGGAATGTCAGGTCCATGAATCCAGGCAAATTGGAAGTGGTCAAACAAGAGATGGCAAGAGTGAACGTCGACATTCTAGGAATCAGTGAACTAAAATGGACTGGAATGGGTGCATTTAACTCAGATGACTATTATATCTACTACTGCGGGCAGGAATCCCTCAGAAGAAATGGAGTAGCCATCATGGTCAACAAAAGAGTCCGAAATGCAGTACTTGGATGCAATCTCAAAAACGACAGAATGATCTCTGTTCGTCTCCAAGGCAAACCATTCAATATCACAGTTATCCAAGTCTATGCCCCAACCAGTAAACGCTAAAGAAGCTGAAATTGAACGATTCTATGAAGACCTACAAGACCTTTTAGAACTAACACCCCAAAAAGATGTCCTTTTCATTATAGGGGACTGGAATACAAAAGTAGGAAGTCAAGAAACACCTGGAGTAACAGGCAAATTTGGCCTTGGAATGCAGAATGAAGCAGGGCAAAGACTAATAGAGTTTTGCCAAGAAACCGCACTGGTCATAGCAAACACCCTCTTCCAACAACACAAGAGAAGACTCTACACATGGACATCACCAGATGGTCAACACCAACATCAGATTGATTATATTTTTTGCAGCCAAAAATGTGACTGGTGATAGAAGCAAGATCCGATGCTGTAAAGAGCAATACTGCATAGGAACCTGGAATGTCAGGTCCATGAATCAAGGCAAATTGGAAGTGGTCAAACAAGAGATGGCAAGAGTGAACGTCGACATTCTAGGAATCAGTGAACTAAAATGGACTGGAATGGGTGCATTTAACTCAGATGACTATTATATCTACTACTGCGGGCAGGAATCCCTCAGAAGAAATGGAGTAGCCATCATGGTCAACAAAAGAGTCCGAAATGCAGTACTTGGATGCAATCTCAAAAACGACAGAATGATCTCTGTTCGTCTCCAAGGCAAACCATTCAATATCACAGTTATCCAAGTCTATGCCCCAACCAGTAAACGCTAAAGAAGCTGAAATTGAACGATTCTATGAAGACCTACAAGACCTTTTAGAACTAACACCCCAAAAAGATGTCCTTTTCATTATAGGGGACTGGAATACAAAAGTAGGAAGTCAAGAAACACCTGGAGTAACAGGCAAATTTGGCCTTGGAATGCAGAATGAAGCAGGGCAAAGACTAATAGAGTTTTGCCGAGAAAATGCACTGGTCATAGCAAACACCCTCTTCCAACAACACAAGAGAAGACTCTACACATGGACATCACCAGATAGTCAATACTGAAATCAGATTGATTATATTCTTTACAGCCAAAGCTGGAGAATCTCTATACAGTCAACAAAAACAAGACCAGGAGCTGACTGTGGCTCAGATCATGAACTCCTTATTGCCAAATTCATACTGCTAGATCAGTGCTTCTCAAGCATCTATGATGAAAGACACATTTTGTTTTGTCACTAACCAATCCTTTTGTATTCCTTATGAAAAATGTTTAGCCTCAGGTAAATAGCAGTGAGAGAACACAGTTCCATCCATCAACAGAAAATTGGATTAAAGATTCACTGAGCATGGCCCCGCCCATCAGAACAAGACCCAGTTTCCCCCTCAGTCAGTCTCTCCCATCAGGAAGCTTCCATTAACCTCTTATCCTTCTCCATCAGAGGGCAGACAGAATGAAAACCACATCACAGAAAACTACCCAATCTTATCACATGGACCACAGCCTTGTCTAACTCAGTAAAACTATGAGCCATGCCTTATAGGGCCACCAAAAATAGATGGGTCATGATGGAGAGTTCTGACAATTTGTGGTTCACTGGAGAAGGGAATGGCAAACCACTTCAGTATTCTTGCCTTGAGAACCCCATGAACAGTATGATAGGGCAAAAAGATAGGACACTGGAAGAGGAACTCCCCAGGTCAGTAGGTGCCCAATATGCTACTGGAGATCAGTGGAGAAATAACTCCAGAAAGAATGAAGGGATGGAGCCAAAGCAAAAACAATACCCAGTTGTGGATGTGACTGGTGATGGAAGCAAGGTCCAGTGCTGTAAAGAGCAATATTGCATAGGAACCTGGAATGTTAGGTTCATGAATCAAGACAAATTAGAAGTGGTCAAACAGGAGATGGCAAGAGTGAACATTGACATTTTAGGAATCAGCGAACTAAAATGGACTGGAATGGGTGAATTTAACTAGATGACCATTATGTCTACTACTGTGGGCAAGAATCCCTTAGAAGAAATGGAGTAGCCATCATGGTCAACAAGAGAGTCCAAAATGCAGCACTTGGATGCAATCTCAAAAACGACAGAATGATCTCTGTTCATTTCCAAGGCAAACCATTCAATATCATGGTAATCCAAGTCTAAGCCCCAACCAGTAATGCTGAAGAAGCTGAAGTTGGCCAGTTCTATGAAGACCAACAAGACCTTCTAGAACTAACACCCAAAAAAGATGTATTTTTCATTATATGGGACTGGAATGCAAAAGTAGGAAGTCAAGAAACATCTGGAGTAACATGGAAATTTGGCCTTGGAGTACAGAATGAAGCAGGGCAAAGGCTAATAGAGTTTTGTCAAGAGAACGCACTGGTCATAGCAAACACCATCTTCCAACAACACAAGAGAAGACTGTACACATGAACATCACCAGGTGGTCAACATCTAAATCAGACTGCTTATATTCTTTGCAACCAAAGATGGAAAAGCTCTATACAGTCAGCCAAAACAAGACCAGGTGCTGGCTGTGGCTCAGTTCATGAACCCTTTAGTGCCAAATTCAGACTTAAATTCAAGAAAGTAGGGAAAACCACTAGACCATTCAGGTATGACCTAAATCAAATTCCTTACAATTATACAGTGGAAGTTAGAAATAGATTTAAGGGACTAGATCTGATAGATAAAGAGTGCCTGATGAACTATAGATGGAGGTTCGTGACATCATACAGGAGACAGGGATCAAGACCATCTCCAAGAAAAAGAAATGCAAAAAAGCAAAATGGCTGTCTGAGGAGGTCTTACAAATAGCTGTGAAAAGAAGAGAAGTGAAAAGCAAAGGAGAAAAGGAAAGATATACCCATTTGAACGCAGAGTTCCAAAGAATAGTAAGGAGAGATAAGAAGGCCTTCCTCGTGATCAATGCAAAGAAATAGAGGAAAACAATAGAATGGGAAAGAGATCTCTTCAAGAAAATTAGCGATACCAAGGGAACATTTCATGCAAAGATGGGCTCGATAAAGGAAAGAAATGGTATGGATCTAACAGAAGCAGAAGATATTAAGAAGAGGTGGCAAGAATACACAGAAGAACTATACAAAAAAGATCTTCATGACCCAGATAATCACGATGGTGTGATCACTCACCTAGAGCCAGACATCCTGGAATGTGAAGTCAGGTGGCCCTTAAGAAGCATCACTACGAACAAAGCTAGTGGAGGTGATGGAATACCAGTTGAACTATTTCATATCCTAAAAGATGATGCTGTGAAAGAAAGTGCTGAACTCAACATGCCAGCAAATTTGGAAAACTCAGCCGTGGCCACAGGACAGGAAAAGGTCAGTTTTCATTCCAATTCCTAATAAAGGCAATGCCAAAGAATGCTCAAACTGCTGCACAATTGCACTCAGTTTACATGTTAGTCAGAGAAGGCAATGGCACCCCACTCCAGTATTCTTGCCTGGAAAATCCCATGGATGGAGGAGTCTGGAAGGCTGCAGTCCATGGGGTCACTGAGGGTCAGACACGACTGAGCGGCTTCACTTTCACTTTTTACTTTCATGCATTGGAGAAGGAAATGGCAACCCACTCCAGTGTTCTTGTCTGGAGAATCCCAGGGACGGGAGCCTGGTGGGCTGCTGTCTATGGGGTCGCACAGAGTTGGACACTTCTGAAGTTACTTAGCAGTAGCAGCAGCACATGTTAGTAAAATAATACTCAGATTTCTCCAAGCCAGGCTTCAACAATACATGAACCGTGAACTCCCAGATGTTCAAGCTGGATTTAGAAAAGGCAGAGAAACCAGAAATCAAATTGCCAATATCTGTTGAATCATCAAAAAAGAGAGTTCCAGAAAAACATCTATTTCTGCTTTATTGACTATGCCAAAGCCTTTGACTGTGTGGATCACAATAAACTATGGAAAATTTTGAAAGAGATGGGAATACCAGACCACCTGACCTGCCTCCTGAGAAATCTGTATGCAGGTCAGGAAGCAAAAGTTAGAACTGGACATGGAACAACACACTGATTCCAAATCAGGAAAGAAGTACATCAAGGCTATATATTGTCACCCTGCTTATTTAACTTATATGCAGAGTACATCATGAGAAATGCTGTGTTGGATGAAGCATGTCTGGAATCAAGATTGCTGCGAGAAATATCAATAACCTCAATATGCAGATGACACCACCTTTATGGCAGAAATTGAAGAACTAAAGAGCCTCCTGATGAAAGTGAAAGAGGAGAGTGAAAACGGTGGCTTAAAACAACATTCAGAAAATGAAGATCATGGCATCTGGTTCCATCACTTCATGAGAAATAGATGGGGAAACAGTGGAGACAGTGTCAGACTTTATTTTGTGGGGCTCCAAAATCACTGCAGATGGTGACTGCAGCCATGAAATTAAAAGACGTTTACTCCTTGGAAGAAAATTAATGACCAACCTAGATAGCATTTTAAAAAGCAGAGACATTACTTTGCCAACAAAGGTCTGTCTAGTCAAGGCTATGGTTTTTCCAGTAGTCATGTATAGATGTGAGAGTTGGACTATAAAGAAAGCTAAGCACCGAAGAATTGATGCTTTTGAACTGTGGTGTTGGAGAAGACTCTTGGGAGTCCCTTGAACAGCAAGGAGATCCAACCAGTCCATCCTAAGGGAACTCAGTCCTGAATATCCATTGGAAGGACTGATGTTGAAGCTGTAACTCCAATACTTTGGCCACCTGATGCAAAGAACTGACTCATTGGAAAAAACCCTGATGCTGGAAAAGATTGAAGGCAGGAGGAGAAGGGGACGGCAGAGGATGAGATGGTTGGATGGCATCACTGACTCAATGGATATGAGTTTAAGTGAACTCCAGGAGTTGGTGATGGACAGGAAGGCCTGGTATGCTGCAGTCCATGGGGTCACAAAGAGTTGGACACGACTGAGCGACTGAACTGAATTCTTTTGTAACACATCATAGACATCAAGACAAATTCAGTAAATATTCCCTGGGCTGTTTCAGCAATATCCTTTGCTATGTAAGTTTTCAACACTTAGTTCTTAACTTGTTGTCAACCTTTTTTTAAATTGAAGATTGATAACAGTTTGTTCGTGGGATGGTACCGGTCTGTGGACCACACATTGGGTAACACTTATGTAAACCATAGCTCTCTAGTCCACCGGTATTCCTCAGGCCAGAATGATTGCTGCTGATGTCTGGAATTCATGCATCTTTCTCACAGAACACTAGTGAGCCTCATAGAGGATAATGCAGTAGATATCAGAGTTAATCAGGAACCACTCCTTCTATTTAACTTGGTCATACAGGTATCAATGCTAAGCACACTTTCAAATAACCCATTTTAGCTGAGCCATATCAGGCAAAGTTTGTTCATGGGTGGATCACCTTCTCATGTTATTACATTAGGATGGTGAGTTACAAAGACTTGCTTTTCGTACAGTATTACTGTTTTGGTTCACGAAACTCACAGTTGACATGAGCAAGTAGATGTTATGAAGTAAAGTACATTTATTTTTGTATCTCTCTTCCAATAGGGCTGAATTTCTAATTTTCTGCTGAATTGCTGTGTTACAGAATTTGGCTAGTCAGATGGCATTTGGAGTTCATCGAATTATAATGGGTGAATAAACACAGGGAGAGTGATTCTTTCCTGGACTTGATTTTAGAGTTGTCATTGTCACACAAATTGAGGTGTTTAATAAGAAGTATGCTTTAATCTCTGCTCCTGTTTGGTTATCCTCATCCCATAGCCATATCTCTTAAAATTTCATTAAAATACATTAGGGCTTATTACATCCCTTGTTTATATTAGAGATTCTGTAACAGAAGGTGTCAATGATGTAAACATTACATAAAAGTAAAGGCTTGAACTGAAAGGCTTCAGAAATGAAAGCAGTGCTTAATGGAGCTGCTTTGCTAGTGGGAAATAAATTCAGATATTATCCAGTACCAGTTCTTACTCTGAGATGCTCCTCACTTACAAAGAGTGTCAAAGAGCCTTTTAGCAACCTTCAAAAAAAAAAAAAAAAAAAATCTATGATTGTTTACATGAAAGTGTTTCAAACTCTTCATCTGCTATAAATTGTGTACAGCCAAGTGGGTGCATTAGGATTTATACTGAATCTCTTTATCTGGTAAGATAAAAGAAATGTTTATAATTTCCTTGAAATGTATTTACTTTCCTCCTAGCTTTAGATAATACCGTTAACCCTCTAAAAGGAGCCATTTATGAAATGGTTGTTTAACCTACAACGCAAACAGTAGCATAAGCCCTTTGGTATTTTCTAAGTCCAAAAATGAATAATTGTGCCTTTTTCAATGATTTGACCTCTTCTGTACAAAGGAGCCTGGTTTGTGAAGTTTATCCAGTTGTTAGGGGTAACTGTGGCAAATCATTTTCAATGGTTTCTCACTTTGGTTTCTTGAAATCACACGTGATGAAGGTATACCCTAAAGAAATTGCAAACTAAAACCACAATAAGATACTATTTTATACCCACTAGAAGCGGCAAATGAAGAAAAAGGGTGACAGTACCAAGTGTTGGTAAGGATGTGAGGCAAAGAGAGCTCTCCTACAAGCTAGTGGTAAGTGTGAACTGGTACAGCAGCTTTGGAAGATAATTTGATCCTATGCAGTAAAGCATGTGAATATAACGCAGCCTTTCTGTTCCCAGGGTGCACCTTACAGAGCTGCTTACATATGTACGCTAGGCTGTACACAAGAATATTCTTATTAGTGTGGTTTGTTTACTTGTTTTTGCTATGCTGGTCTTCATTGCTGCATGTGGGCTTTCTTGAGTTGCAGCTAGTGGGGGCTACTGTCTAGTTGTGGCACATGGGTTTCTCATTGTGATGGCTTTTCTTGTTGCAGAGCAGGGCTCTAGGGGAGGCAGGTTTCAGTGTTGTGGCACACGGGAGTAGTTGCCCGGGGGTAATGTGGAATCTTCCTTTGATCAGGGATCAAACCCCTGTCCCCTGCCTTGGCAGGTGGAATCTTAACCGCTGGACCACCAGGGAAGTTCTACTGTAGTTTCTAATGGCAAAAATTCCCAACAGGAAACTCAAGTGGTCAGCTACTAGGAGAAGGGTTAAATTCATATTGTTACAATTCATCCTGAAATTCATACAATTGCATCAAAAAAAAAAAAAAGAATAAAATACAACTATGTGTCAGCATGGATTGAATCTTAAAAGCATAAAATTAGGTAAAAAAGCAAGTTCTAGGAGAATATATACAATACTATTTCATTTGAATAAAGTGATGTGCAAAACTAAGCAGTATACATGTGAAAAAATGATTATGAAATGCAAATGGATTTATTAACAGAAAATAAGAATTTTCATCTTTGGGGGAAAGCGAGGAGCAATCAGTGGAGGTGAATCAGTGTGTCAGTGACATCTGGAAGTTCTAGTAATGCTCTATTTCTGAATCAGGGTTGTAGTTACATGGGTGCATTTAAAAAATCAGACAGATATGGTCTGTATATAATTTGCAAGCATGAACTTTTCATGACAAAATAAATGGAAGAAAAAGTTTGTCCTAACAAAAAATAATGGAAAAAATATTTTCCCTAAAAAGGAACTGTGAGACCTCTATCTGCCTGATGAGTTCCATTAAGTTAATCAAGCTAACAAACTATCTCCAATTGGCTTAATAAAACAAAGTGTATTTTTCTCTCATGGCTACATGCCCAGTGAGAATCACCAGGGGTCTTTAGTTATTGTGGTGACTGAGGGTGACAGAGTTTCTGTATTTCAGAGCCTCTAGGATTACTGCCTGTGGAAAAAATTATCACCAGGTCATCACCAAGAAGAGGAAGGGAAGGAGGAGAAGGAACAGGACAAGTCAAGCACTTCAAATTGCTCCCTGGAAACGGTAGGTCACCTCCACTCACATTTTATTGACCAGGTCAGGCTCTGCTAACATCAAGAGTGTTAGGGAAGTGCAATCTTACTATGTCTCTGGAAAGAGAACCTGAGTGTTCGTGACCAAATCTGATGACCCTACTGACTTCTATACAACCATAGCCAAATGTTGAGTTCACTGCTGCTTCTCCTCCCAAGGTCCAGAAGAATACACACGTCAGCGCATCTGCCATTTCGCCTCTCATAAGGATTCAGCACTTTGAGAAGACTTCTTTCTTGATGGTCTTGGGAGAGAATCCCTTCTAAAGATAGGACACTTATTTCCAACAAAAGTCATAGCCTTGAAATAAAATCCTCTTTTCAGGATGAAAGTTTGTGGGTCTTCTTGGTATCTGTGGAGGTAGAAGGCAAGGATACTCAGAGTTCTGCTTCCAAAATTGGAAAAAATCATGTTCAGGTGGCAGTGGATGTGAATAGGAAATGGCTGGTGAGGATACCAAGAGAAACCAAGCCTATTTGAAAAAACAGAAACCAGCAGTAGCAAATTCACGGCCAAGATCTGCCCTTCCCTTTATGTCAGAATGCCAGCACCTCATATGAATTGGACATACCTGAATCTGGGCAATCTGGGGGAGTGAGCAATTATATGCCAGCCATCTCACCTGGCAGCCAGCCCTCAGTATCTTGTCCCCAGGAGTAGGGCAGAGGCTGGCTCTTTGCTCTCCAGTCCCATTCCTCATCCCAGATACACTGGGAGACTGTGTCTCCCAACCTCCTTTGCAGTTAGGATTGGGCCATAGGATCTGGGATCTAGAAACTTTAACATGGTGGACACGACATGATATACAGACCTCACCATAAACCAATAACACAACGTCCACACTTTGTCACTCCCCTTGTTTTGGGCTAAATGCAGAGGAACCACCCTGAAGTGTCAACCACGTGATAGGAGCCTGGGTCCCCAAATCACCTCATTGAAGGCCACTAAAAACCCAACCAGAAGACGATCTGAGCAAGAAATAAGTCTTTATTTTGTGAAACTAGTGAGATCTGGGGGCTGTTACTTTTACTTTACCATAAAATAATATAAGGGATCACAGCCCCTTTCTTCAAAGCAACTGCTGACAAAGGACTCTGCTGGGCTGAACTCAGATAATTATCTAGGACAAGTCTGCTTGGCATAAAAAGAGGGATTTATCATCTTTTCTTACTACCCTCCAAATGGATAGACAAACCAAGTTTTGCCCCTGTGCTGGATGATCACTGAGTTGCTGTTATAATTTGAGCACACATAAATACTTCAACTGAATTAAAAAAAAAATTCATCCCACGTAGACTTTCTGATTGTCTGGGACTTTGAACATTGAATTACTTCTTCAAATGATACAAGAGCTGGATATTTTTAGCAGAAGGTGTGATATGATTTAAGAGATGATATAATCCTATAAATGTCTGGACAGGCTGCTTTATATGCTTTGGGGTCAATTACGAACAATAAGCCTATTGGATGAAGGCGGATACAAGATCCAAATGCTATTATATGTATGTGGAATATGGAGACAGAAATGCCCAGAGGGCAACGACTAGAGTCCAAAGTAGATGAGCAGACAGAAATGATAGTCAGGAAGGGAGCTATCCAATGAATTGTTTTTTTTTTTTTTTTTGCAGTAAGAAAAGAAGATAAAATGCAGACTGTAGTCACAGTGGTGGGACCTATAAGTGACACTTTTGTGCTCATGATGGAGATGTGGTGGCCCAAAGTGGGTTTACTATTCCTTACAGGAGGAAAAGAATAAGCTTGTACTTGGTCTAGGACACACAGTGACATTGGGGCAACTATAATGGCTGGTTAACCTCTCAAGAAGGGACACATCAGCTGAAGCAGCTGAAGTGGTTGGGTCTTGTCACATGGGTCCTTGCATGTTTGCTTTTCAAAGGCTCGTCCAAGAAGCAGCCTGGTCGCTGGTCGACTCATGAATCCAACCGAAATGTTGATTCTATCATGTGTTACAGGTGTCGCCCCAAGTAAATTCTATCACCCTTTGGAGCTACCACATCGATAAAATGAGGATTCCATAGAAACTTCATGAGATGCAAAGGATAAAACATGTGAAAACAGCTACAGTGGTGCCTGGCATGTGACCAGCATTCAGTCATATTCACTCCCTTAATTCTTTCCTCTATTTGACAGTAAGTTCCTTGAGGGAAGGATCAGGGCATAGTCATGCTGCATTGCCCCAAGGCCTGGAATACCGTCTAGAACCTTGCAGATGCTTGATAAATGATTATTAGATGTGCAACAGAAAGGGCTGGGGTGAAACTTTGGAGCTAACTCTTGGACCCTAGTTAATTAATATACTGACTTTTTAATGAATTTCTCTTAAGATGAGTGTGTTAGGAACACCTTAGTCTCAGCAGCATTTAACAGAGACCCAAGTGACTGGGGCTGAAAAGATACAAGTTGACTTCTCTCTCACATAAAAGGCAGTGCAAGGCTGGTGTAATGACTCCATTGTATGTCCTGGTGGCCTTTGACCTCTTTGTCCATGATGGAGCAAAAGGAGTAAGGGCTGGTACATTACCACTGTCTTTAATGACACACCCAAGAATCTCTCATCTCTCACCTCCTGTTACCAGAAGTTCTTGCTACAACAGTGGCTGGGAATGGAATTTCTTTCCCAAGCGTCCAAGTGGCTTCAATTACTAGGAAAGGGAGACTAGATACTAGAAAACAGCCTGAAGTTTCTTCCACGGTCTTTCCTCTAAAAGAGTTTTTTTTTTTTTAAATGGAATGATTGCTGGCCTACTATGCTGGGCCATGAGGATGGCAGCCACTTCCCAGTGATGGAGCAGCGAAAGTCTAGAAGAATCCTGACTCCCAGATAAATGAGGAGCCTCCAGAGAGTCGTCTTAATTGTTCGTTTATGGGTGAGAAATAGATTGCTTTCTTGAAATCCATATTATTTTGGATCTTTGTAATTCACAACTGAATGTACAGTTTAAATAATGCCCAGGCCTGGTATACAGATGGCTCTCTGTAGCTCTGTGTGACATGAAGGGACTTTTGCCTGCCTTCCCACGGAGGAGCAAGCGGTCCCTCTCTCTTCTGACTCGGCAGCTACACTGACTGGCAGGAAACCACTCTTCTCTCCACCCAGCTGTGACTTCAGTCTATGAGCTAAAATTGAAGTCAGGGGTGAGTTAATGTACTGTATTGTACCCCAGTACCTCCACTTTATCTCTTCTCACTTATTGGGTTTGCACTTGTGTTTTATATCAGCAGTACGTATTGTACAAAAAAAAAAAAAAAAAAATCAAGCCAATCAGAAGTAATCAGATTTTAAAACACAGTCCTCCTCTCTGTAGGAAATCTCAGTATGTGAAAACTCAGATGCATTGAAAGTGATGCTCTCTTGCCCTTCTGGAAGCTGCACTTTGGGCATGGCCCCTGTGGCTAGCAGACACCACAAGACGAGAGCTGTGCCCAGGCCAGCACCCACAGCTCGGCCACCAGCAGTGGCTCCACCATCTGCTGTGGGCTCCCCTACTGCTGCTCCCGAGCAGCCAGGTCTGATGGCCATGGCATCGCAGCCAGCGTGGCTGTGGGTTCTGTGTTTGGCCACACTCTGGGTCATGCCATCACTGGGGGCTTTGAGGAAGAAGTTTGCAAGGCCTGCCATCACTTACCAGGAGCCTCAAGGAACTCAGTTGGCAGAGCAGCAGTAGCAGCATGGCCCATGCTGCTTTCAGGTAGAAGTCTTTTTGGCACATGTCCAGAACCAGGGTGACCTTAAGCTTTCTGAGGGTTTCATCAGGGTTCTGAAACAGTGCAGATTGGTGAACAGATTAGCTTAATCATGAAGTTCCAACTGGAGACATGCAAAATCATCTCTCATGATCATGTTGATTTAACATTAAAAATATAATTGGTGGTGAAGACATACAATGTGAAACCACCTCTTCTCAATTATTAATACCTTTTGTGCTTCAGGATTGCAGTGGAAGAGGGTGTTTTCACTCTATAGACGGTCATTGAGATGGTATTGAGTTTGGGGCTGGGCAGATGTCTGTGTGGTCTCTTAAACATGTTTTTCTGATATTATTAGTGTGAATTCATGAAAACAAAGTGATTTCTCTTTTAAAAAAAATGCATCTGTAAGATGAAGCTCATTACAAAATAATTTGCTGAATACCTATATACTTTTAAATAGTGACATTTTTGTACACATTTATAATACTGTATCCAAATTACGTCAACTTTTTACCTAATTTGTCTGTTATATAAAATAGGATACACAAGCTTAAAGACCCATTCTGGGTCTGAATAAAAGAGATGGAATTTTATCAATATAACATTGTTTTCTGCTTTGACATTAACAGACTGTATGAATAATTGGAAGGAATAGTAAAGAAATATTTTCTAAAGAAACAATAAAGGAATAAAATGGTGTTCTAGTTTGCACAAGATCAAGCCATCCTTATTTCTTCCTGTTATGTTTTACCATAAGCTTTGACACTTTTTTCCTTCACATTTTAGAATTCATGCCTTGTGTACTTTATAGTTTATACTTGTATGTTTTTAATGTCATTAAAAAAAATGTCTAGGCATTTTCCCTTCTTACTCTGTAGCTGTGACAGCACAGAAGGTTGAAACTAAAATAATTATGATCCCTTAAGGCAAGACCTCCAGGTTATGAAGTAGGCCAGGCTTCATCTTAACAGTTTTTACCTCTAATAACACAGAGAAATAGAAAAAATGTCTACAAGGAGAAACCAGCGTCTTATCTGGGCTTTCTTTTCATTATGAGTTCTTTAAAAAACAAAACAAAAAAACTGCTTTAATAATCTGTTCCCTTGCTTTTCTTCAGGAAGAACATTTTCTGGATTTGAATGTGACATATTTCATGAGCCTCTGAATCTATTTCCTGAGTCTATGCAGAAGTCCACTTTTTTGTGAGACATCAACTAAATAACCCATAAGCTTTGCAGCCTTAGTCCCATTTGCAGCTCATGCTGCCACTTCATGGGGAGGAAAGGCCTTGGCAAATGACCACGTCCCCACACCAGGCGAGAAAATCAATGTTTGCAGAGAGCATTGAGCACCATCTCTATTGAATCATGCCAGGACAAGTGGACCATTCAGAACCACTATTGGAGCTCAAGTTGAGGTGTATTATCTTCTTTTCCATTACCAGATAGTCAAGGATTAAAAAATCTTTTATCATACTCCAGTAAATACAAGTTTATAGAAATAAATTAGCAGAGGAAAAGCACACATATATATACAAGTGATATATGAGTATATAAGCAACCCTTGCACCTGTAGGCACTTTTCTGCCTGGAATATCTGCTCTCCAGCTCATTCTCCTCACTCTCTGCCTCTGGGAAGCAACAGGCTCCCTTTCCAGGGCTGCCTCACCCAAGGCTGGTTTACACTCCTAGCCCTAACCTGTCCAGAGTTCTCTGAGACTTCTCGAAGACTCTTGTGGACATCCACATCAGAGTTTTTGCTTGCCTGGTTTCTGGGTTCCCCATGTTTGTTGCTGAACTACAGTGCCCTCCAGTTAGAGGAAAGAAGCAGAGAAAATTCCCTCAGATTCACTTCTGAAATATTGCTTTACTTTTTCTTCTTGCCACTGTGTTGCTGGCCCATCTCCTGCCTCTATCTTCAAGCCAGACAAAGAAAAAAATGAGAAAAATCAAGCAACTCCTCTCCCTGCTTCAGAAATGACCAGCAGAACTCCACCTAACCACAAACCAGGTGTTTCCGGCTCACATTCTTCTGCCTGACAGACCCCTGCATGGGAGCTCTGGTAACCACTTTCTGTTCTGCCTTTTGTTTAGCTCCTGCATGAACCATAGGCACCCCCTGGGGTTGAGGACAGTGGAGTGGAATGTCAGCCATTTTAATCCTCCTGGTTTGCAAGCTTAGTGTCTGTGTGATCTCAGATGTCTTTTTACCTCCTTGAGCCTCCATTTCTTCATCTGTAAACTGGATATACACATGCCCACCTGATGAGTCAGAAGGAGCCAACAAACCCTCAGATTTAGTCTCTGTATAGTTTTTAGAAGATTAACCACACGTGTTCTGTTAATAGCTACAAGGCAGACTCACTTAAGAAAGCAGAAATGGAAGTATCAAAATCTAGAGATTTTCTAATGTTGTGCTGCTGTGACGTTTAGCTGCATTAATTAATTTAGCTGAGATGGGGTGAGTGAGGGCTCTGCCACGTGGTGGCCACTCCAAGAAGCTGGCTCTCCTCTGCTTTTCCTTAGAACAGTCCTCTGTAGAGCCCAATGGTCATAATGTGACCAATCTCCAGATTTGTGGTGGAAGTCCCGAGGAAATCAGGGAAGGAGGGTGAGAAGTATCCTAGTCCCAGGCAGGACATTTGGAATGTCGGATTTTTCTTCCTTGAGCAGGCTTGTGATGTGTGGTCCCTTCAAGCAGAAAGGGTAGAGGAGTGACCCTGAAGGTGTGTGACCACTCACACATCATGCGAGACTTCTCAAGACTTCCCGGGTTTCCTTATTGGCAGAGAGCTGGGCGACGGAGCATACACACACAAGGTGAGGATTGGCTGTGTTGTGGTCCTTTGAGATGTTTTCTAACATCACTGTGGTTGACCCTGCAACTGCTCAGAGCGATGGTCGTGGATGCAAGGTGACACAAGCTGTGCTGACGAGGGTCCTCTCTTTAGAAAGTCTTCCCGTTTCTCTGTGTGGTTTTGTTGGCAGCAAATAGATGGGAATCGAATTATGCTCGGCCTCCATCATCCCAGGTGGCTTAGGCCAGGCAGTCTGCAGGGCGCTGAGTGTTCTGCATCTAAGGCTGCCGCAGAGAGACTGATGGCTGACCTTTTATTATTTTATCCTGTGTGTACCTGCGCCCTTATTATGGGCTATGCGTTGTTTTCTAAGTGCTCTGCTTGCCTTAACTCATTTATTCCTTGCAGGACCACTGTGAGGTGGGCACCAATTTTATCCCCTCTGCACAAAGGAACAAACTGAGGCAGAGAGAGGTGAAGCTGTCTTCATGCCCTTCTATTACTAGGAATCGTTTTGGTTTTGCAATTTTTGACTTGTGGGTGGCGGTTTCCAGAGGGTTTTTTCCCTAAATTATCTGGTCTGAACCATTTGCTCACTAAGCATTTAAGTGTTTGTTTCAGATGATGACAAATGAACCAGCCAGGGCCAGGGAGAGCCCTGTGAGGCGGTATCACTGATCACCCTTCCAAGCCACGGAGCAGGTGGCCTGAGTGAGCCACTTATAGGAGACACCTGTAGGTTTCAGCTCTTTATCAGTCTCCAACCTGAAGTCTGTGCTTCTAGAACATATTCCACGTTTCCTTCCAAAGTAAAGGCATCAGTCTGCATCCCTTCTCAGGTCACTCCTTAAAGGCGTTTCAATAACCCATGCAATTTGAATACATCTGTGGAGCAGTTTCCAAGTTGTATATTGTATTTTCAGTCATGCTTACCTTAAAACGAATAAGGAGAGATTAAGAATGGAATTCAATATCCAAAATCACTCCGTTCTCAGATTGAACTGAGAACATTAAACATTTCTAAAAATGCTAAGATTTGTGTGATGGATGGAGGCAACAGCAGATGAGTCCTCCCAGGGAGGAGAGATATTTGCAGGTTCAAATGTTTCTACTGAAAGCCAATCCTAGCCTCTTTCCTTCCTAAGCAACCAACGCTTCTCATTTTTTTCCAGTGGATGGTCTCTTTGTCCTTGCTTTTTCAGAGATTAAATAGCTTTCTTTGTAGGGGCTGGGGGGCATGATTTAAAGGTCTCACTAGCATCTCATTTGCTTTTTGGAGAGTTGGGTTTGGCAGCAGAGAGGGGAGGGCCTCTTTGGCTTCCAGGAGGAAATGTTCTCCTCTCTCTTCCCTGTTAGCCTTAGTCCAGAGTACGGAGGCCAACTCCTCTTGCGAGGGAAGCTTTGATCTGACCACCAGGCTTGGACCAGCTTGGCCTGAGTAGATGTTGGGATAATGTAACCAACAAGCTACCTATAATATCAGCCTCCCCAGCCCCAAGGCAAAGCTTGACACTACTGTTTTAAAATAATAATCTATAATCATTGATGTATATCTTAAGCTCAGGGCCCAATAGTTCAAAAATAAAAGGTGAGTACAGAGATTCTTCTTCTTCTACTCTATTCTATTTTAATCTGGGGCCTAGGGGCATTTGTTTTCAAACCTAGGTGATGTTCTATATCTATTAGGGCCCCCAACTGAATAAAGTATTAGACAAGTTTCTAGATCTTGATACCAAGATCTATCTATTTCCATCTCTACTTTCTCAAGATAATCTGACTTTTGACTATTGAACAAAATGCTTATGATATGTAAAACTCATAAACATACATGGAGATTAAAAATATGAGGGCATGGGCTTGGACTTTGTCCTCACCTCATGACACCTCAGCTAGGGCACCTGGATAGGGAAGACACGGAAGAAGAGGGGACTTTGGAAGTGTGTGGCAGGAGTGGGCATATGTCATTCAGTCCATGTGGTCAGTAAAAATTTGAAAGGAGGCATGAAGTGTCCCCTAGTCTGAGTATATTTTAGATTCCAATGTTTTCTTTGATTCCTAACAGTTCTCAACTTCTACAGTCTCTTTCTGGTCTCAACCAGAATCTAGTGACTGAGATCAGAAGAATTTCACCTACTCCTAAGTGTGGGCAAGACTGGAAAAAATGTATATCAATCATCAAGAGTCAAAACTCGGCTTCAACAATATGTCGCTGGTGAGTTTAACAAGCTTCACTTTTGACATAAACAAAACACAGCATTGTAGTCTTTCCCCATCATACTTTAAGCTTGATTCAGTGGGATTAATTTTCCTCTGCCCCAGGATGTCAGCTCTGGCAGATCTTATGCTTTTGCCTCCAGTCTTATAAAAAAGATCCTCCAAGGTCACTTTAGGTTGCAAACCCAATCTTAGTTCAGTAATTAGAATGTCACGGCGAAGATGTTAATCAAAACTTAGAACGTGACAGCATTCAGTTGTTTGCCTTCCTTCAGCTCTGACTTGCTTCAGGCATGGTCCTCCTGTCTTTACTCCTTCTCCCCCGCCCCTCCCTGTTCACCCCGCCTTCCTCTCACACTTTTCCTGCCTGTTGGTTCCTCGCCAAGGTCAAAGATAGAAGGAGAGAGAAGGGAATGTTATGGTTTCACTAGGCTGGCAGCTTTTTTATTCCTGAGCCTACAGCTGCCTTCCTGAGTTAGTTACTGATGGTTAAATAGACCTTTTCCCCATGGCTGCTTTTCTGTGCTGTTTGAGGTACTCTGCTGAACTCTTCTCCTGCAGCTTCCATTAGCTATCTGGATTCTTCTCTATTTTGGCTGGCCATTTGTAACTCCTGCCCAGCCTGTGGGAATCCAGTGATACCCTTCCAACCTCTTCCATTCAGGTCTGCTCACCTTCTGTTGGGCAGGACCCAAGAGAAGATGAGCTGGATCTCTCTCTGGCATGGCTTACAACAATTCCCAGGATCTTTTGCCCAGTGAACCCTGAGGTTGCAGCCTGATACCGCCACAGAGCACAGGACGATGCTCCTTGACAGAATTAAATCTGGTTGGAAACTATCCTGTATGAAAACTACGTAAGCATAAATATTAGTTAATTTCTGTTTTTTCTCAGTTGTGTGCTGTGCTTAGTCGATCAGTCATGTCTGACTCTTTGTGACCCTGACTGTAGCCCGCCAGGTTCCTCTGTCCATGAGGATTCTCCAGGCAAGAATATTGGGGTGGGTTGCCATGCCCTTCTCCAGAGGATCTTCCCAACCCAGGAATTTAACCCAGGTCTCCCACATTGCATGTGGATTCTTTACTATCTGAGGCTTTAAACCAATATTTCTCTCTGATAGAGATAATGATAACAAAAATTGTATTTGATCCATCATATATTTTAGAGTTGTAAATTCTCCCAGAAAGATATACCAATTCTATCTTAATGTGGATTATTCAGACTTTGGTTCCTTACTTGTGCTAAATGCAGTAATGTCACATAAGTTTTTTTGATATTTAAGTTTTGGTTTTGTGAAAATAAGATTTGAGGGTTGAAAGAAAGAGTTGTTATTAGTGTGCTTTAATTTTTATTGCTTTTGAAGTAGCAAAAATTCATTGATTTGAAGGTAAATTATTTCTCTGAAAAAAAAAAATGTATACAATGAATGAGGGCTGATAATTTGTTTCCTTGACAAGTCCTTTTTTTTTTCCTTTTTTAAATTTTATTTTATTTTTACTTTATTTTACTTCACAACACTGTATTGGTTTTGCCATACATTGACATGAATCCACCACGGGTGTATACGAGCTCCCAATCCTGAACCCCCCTCCCACCTCCCACCCCATATCCTCTCTCTGGATCATCCCCGTGCACCAGCCCCAAGCATCCTGTATCCTGTATCGAACATAGGCTGGTGCTTCGTTCTTACATGATAGTATACATGTTTCAATGCCATTCTCCCAAATCATCCCACCCTCTCCCTCTCCCACAGAGTCCAAAAGTCCGTTCTATACATCTGTGTCTCTTTTGCTGTCTCGCATACAGGGTCATCATTGCCATCTTTCTAAATTCCATATATATGTGTCGGTATACTGTATTGGTGTTTTTCTTTCTGGCTTACTTCACTCTGTATAATAGGTTCCAGTTTCATCCATCTCATTAGAACTGATTCAAATGAATTCTTTTTAATGGCTGAGTAATACTCCATTGTGTATATGTACCACAGCTTTCTTATCCATTCATCTGCTGATGGACATCTAGGTTGTTTCCATGTCCTGGCTATTATAAACAGTGCTGCAATGAACATTGGGGTACATGTGTCTCTTTCAATTCTGGTTTCCTCGGTGTGTATGCCCAGCAGTGGGATTGCTGGGTCATAAGGCAGTTCTATTTGCAGTTTTTTAAGGAATCTCCACACTGTTCTCCATAGTGGCTGTACTAGTTTGCATTCCCACCAACAGTGTAAGAGGGTTCCCTTTTCTCCACACCCTCTCCAGCATTTATTGCTTGTAGACTTTTGGATCGCAGCCATTCTGACTGGTGTGAAATGGTACCTCATTGTGGTCTTGATTTGCATTTCTCTGATAATGAGTGATGTTGAGCATCTTTTCATGTGTTTGTTAGCCATCCGTATGTCTTCTTTGGAGAAATGTCTGTTTAGTTCTTTGGCCCATTTTTTGATTGGGTCATTTATTTTTCTGGAGTTGAGCTGCATAAGTTGCTTGTATATTTTTGAGATTAGTTGTTTGTCAGTTGCTTCATTTGCTATTGTTTTCTCCCATTCAGAAGGCTGTCTTTTTACCTTGCTTATAGTTTCCTTTGTTGTGCAGAAGCTTTTAATTTTAATTAGATCCCATTTGTTTATTTTTGCTTTTATTTCCAGTATTCTGGGAGGTGGATCATAGAGGATCCTGCTGTGATTTATGTCGGAAAGTGTTTTGCCTATGTTCTCCTCTAGGAGTTTTATAGTTTCTGGTCTTACGTTTAGATCTTTAATCCATTTTGAGTTTATTTTTGTGTGTGGTGTTAGAAAGTGATCTAGTTTCATTCTTCTACAAGTGGTTGACCAGTTTTCCCAGCACCACTTGTTAAAGAGATTGTCTTTACTCCATTGTATATTCTTGCCTCCTTTGTCGAAGATAAGGTGTCCATAGGTGTGTGGATTTATCTCTGGGCTTTCTATTTTGTTCCATTGATCTATATTTCTGTCTTTGTGCCAGTACCATACTGTCTTGATGACTGTGGCTTTGTAGTAGAGCCTGAAGTCAGGCAGGTTGATTCCTCCAGTTCCATTCTTCTTTCTCAAGATTGCTTTGGCTATTCGAGGTTTTTTGTATTTCCATACAAATCTTGAAATTATTTGTTCTAGTTCTGTGAAAAATACCGCTGGTAGCTTGATAGGGATTGCATTGAATCTATAGATTGCTTTGGGTAGTATACTCATTTTCACTATATTGATTCTTCCGATCCATGAACACGGTATATTTCTCCATCTATTAGTGTCCTCTTTGATTTCTTTCATCAGTGTTTTATAGTTTTCCATATATAGGTCTTTAGTTTCTTTAGGTAGATATATTCCTAAGTATTTTATTCTTTTCGTTGCAATGGTGAATGGAATTGTTTCCTTAATTTCTTTTTCTACTTTCTCATTATTAGTGTATAGGAATGCAAGGGATTTCTGTGTGTTGATTTTATATCCTGCAACTTTACTATATTCATTGATTAGCTCTAGTAATTTTCTGGTGGAGTCTTTAGGATTTTCTATGTAGAGGATCATGTCATCTGCAAACAGTGAGAGTTTTACTTCTTCTTTTCCAATTTGGATTCCTTTTATTTCTTTTTCTGCCCTGATTGCTGTGGCCAAAACTTCCAGAACTATGTTGAATAGTAGCGGTGAAAGTGGGCACCCTTGTCTTGTTCCTGACTTTAGGGGAAATGCTTTCAGTTTTTCACCATTGAGGATAATGTTTGCTGTGGGTTTGTCATATATAGCTTTTATTATGTTGAGGTATGTTCCTTCTATTCCTACTTTCTGGAGAGTTTTTATCATAAATGGATGTTGAATTTTGTCAAAGGCCTTCTCTGCATCTATTGAGATAATCATATGGCTTTTATTTTTCAATTTGTTAATGTGGTGAATTACATTGATGACAAGTCCTTTTAAGAGGACTTTCTAAATACAAAATGCTGAGTAAAATCTTGGGAAAGTGTTGCCTTTTTTCTTTTTTAGTAAGTGAATAGGAATCCACTGCACCCTTTTGTTTCTTTCATACTCTTTAGGAATCCTTTCTTAATCTACTTACAATTTTTTTTTTTCTGCTTTGAATGTTAATACTCTATGGAACAGCCACTTTATATATGTTTTAAACTGTTGCCTGGCTCATTAAAATTCCTTTTTAAGAGTTCCTATGTAGCTTAGATTTGTTTGAACATTAAAATCAACAGCATATCATATCTGGTCTGGTATGGTTGATGGAATAAAGAGAATATTGAGTGCAAAGTACTGAAATTTAATAAGAGTTTAACAGGAAACGTCAAGATCTCTATTCTTTAGAAACTAATAGTAGATAATAATATCTTATAACTTTATAGTTTATTATTTCAGTTGATTCTCAACCCTTATGTGACATAGGCAAATCAGATTGTCATATCCTCATGTTAATGATGAAGAAACTGTAGCTCAGGGAGGTTAAGTGAATTGCCCAGTGTTATCCTTCTGGAATGTTGAAGAACTAGGGTAGGAATCCAGGTTTGCTGTCTCTAAGTCCTGACTTTTTAGATTATAGCATCATGATTTTCAAGACAGAAGTGCTTGATTACTATTAGCACGTGCAAAGTTGGATGAAATGTTTCCTTTTTCCAAAGGCTAGTTGGGAGGTGGACCTGAAAGACAGACAAGTCATTAAATTCTTGCAATAAAATTTAGTAAGGACAATGATAATAGCTATTAAATAGGCACTAAGAAAAGGAAGGTCTTATTCAGTCAGAGGTGGGAGCAGGAAGGAGTTTAAGCTTTTGTTTTTGGTCCATGACTTTATTTCTCTGCCACAAGACCTGTATGTAAAAAGGGAAGTCTCTCCCCTCCCCATCCTGGCCCCTGTGGTCCAGAGACTGATTGAGGAATTAAGTTGATGGTATAGAATACAATAACTCCAGCTGAACAAGAAAGTCTGTGGCTATTGAAGAATTCTTAGTCTGGGAGTAAGGGCCCTTCCCGGGGAAAGACAGTAGAGTTAAGGCCTATAGAGAAGATGGCTCCAGACCTTCAACCTCACTTGCTTCAGAAGTCATTGCAGCTCATGGTATTTTCCAGAGATGGCCACAGCAGTATTTTGTCGCCTGTGCTCTTCTACAGTAGTGTGACCTTCTATGCCCCTACCAAGAGGTTGAGTCTAATTCTTCCTGCTGTGAATCTGGGCAGTCTTGTGACTGCTTAAACCAATAGAGTGTGGGAGAACTGCCATGGGACTCCCAAGACCAGTCATAAGAGGCGAGTCCCAGTGTTTGCTGGAACACTCTTGCTTTATTTAGGCTGTGCTGTACTTAGTCGTTCAGTGTGTCCAACTCTTTGCAACCCCATGGACTGTAACCAGCCAGTCTCCTCTGTCCACGGTGATTCTCCAGGCAAGAATACTGCAGTGAGTTGCTGTTTCCTACTCTAGGGGACCTTCCCAACCCAGGGATCGAACCCAGGTCTCCTGCATTGCAGAGAGATTCTTCACTGTCTGAGCCAGCCGGGAAGCCCAAGAATACAGGAGTGGGTAGCCTATCCCTTCTCCAGGGGAACTTCCCAACACAGGAATCGAACCAGGGTCTCCTGCATTATAGGTGGGTTCTTTACCAGCTGAACTACAGAGATTTCCTTATTCAGGCTACTTTCTATAAAAATGAAGTCTATACTATTAAGAATGTATTTAAGCCATATGTATCTTCTCTCTCTCTCTCGTGTACCTGTATTGATCTATCAATTATTGATTTATCGATCTGTGACCATCTATCTAGTCATCTATCTTTCTCAATATCAGAGGAAATGTTTTATTGCAATTAATTCTGTTCTAATTGTTTTTTTTAATATTGGAGTCAAATGGTGGATATGTGAATTTGTTTATACAAAGAATCAGAATGAAAGTTGAAGTTGAAAATAGATCTATTTGCTTACTAATAAGACTGTTCAAAAGGAAGAGAACTGGTGGAAAAGGGGAAAATGTCTAAAAATGCCTAAAATAGTCTGACCTTTACTCCTGTAAAACCTCATGTTTTCTGAGATTATTTCTCTCTTTCTCTCCAGGTCCTCTTGCTCAATTTTTTGGTAATCTCCTTGGCTACCTCTTACTTAGGTCTACCTCTTACTTTTTGGTGATTTCCACAGTTACTTCCAAGGCCCACTTTCCCTTCCTTTTTCTTTCCATTTCTTCTTTCCTTTCTCCCTCCTCACACTCTCCAAGGATGATCTTATTCCTTTTTTTGGCTTAACTACCATTTATTGTAGACCATCGTTAACTCCACAAACATTTATTGAGTGCTTCCCATGTGCCAGACATTCATCTAAGATATGGTTATATCTTAACATTTTTAGTGGTTTTATGTGAATTTTATTTTCAACTGGCAGTGATCACCAGAGAAATTCAAATATTATTGTATACATTTACATTAACATATGTGTCCTGAAGATGACGCATGTTTAGGAAGGAATAAGTAACTGGTTAGCAGCCTGAGCCAGCAGACTTTCCCTACCTCTTAACTTGGAAACATATCTATTTATCCTTGCAATTAAGGAAGCATGATTGATGAGAACATACTTTTCCATTATGATGATTATTGCACTGTTTTGAATGCAGTTGGGAAGTCCTTAATGATGACAGTTACTAATGGCAGAAAGCCTATTTGAAGTGGACGTCAAGAGGGGAAGAACTAGGAAGTGTCGTCTTACTATAGTCTTCTTGGCTCTCATTGTACTGGATCACTGTGAGCCCATTTCCAGACTTGAGATGATCTTGATTGTTTTCTCTGTCAGACTGAAGTTATTTGGTAATGGTAACAAGGACTTTCCAGAGAAATAACTAGGGGAAATACCATAAAACCATTTATGGAGTTGAAAGCAGACGTCTTTGGTGATATTCATATTGGGCAAAGACTGTGCCTCATTTTGGATTATATAGAAGGACATTCTTGGCTTCCAGCAAATTCTAACCCTAATGTAATTTGTAAAATTATTTGGTTTGGAAGGATATAGAAAAGTCAATTTGAAATCATCATGTAACTTTTACTTTCAATCTACTGAGGAGCTTAAAAGTCAACATGAAGCTACATTCATCCCACTGGTACTGTTTTTAAAAAAAATTTCATTTAAAAATAAAAATAAAAAAGGTCCATCTGCATCAAAATGAAAAGCTACCATTTCCCCTAAACTTTGTGGGTATTTTTTTTTTTATCACTATGCTGTTTAATCCTTTTCCTTTTGAATTCAAAACACTGAAGGGTTTTGTTCTAAAACTATCTTTCACCAAAGCAGCTGGTCTGTTACACACAGAAAGAGTGGTTAACTTTTACAAAGCTTAGCATTCTCTTCTTGTACCCAAGTTCTCCTGTTCTCTAATGCCAGTCATTCCTAATTATCTTCAACTGTGTCACACTGTCTCCTGAGGTGCTCTCTGATATTTTAATGCCGAAGACCTATAGGCCAATTATTTAATCACACCCTGACCTAGTGATGTATTTCCTTTTGTTCTGCTTAGGCAAGAAGTTTCCTGTTTTACTGAAGAGAAACACAAGTCCATTTGTGATAGGTATGGGATAAAACATAGACAGGAGAAATTAATAATATAGTGGAGTGCATCTTTGGGTAGTAGCACTATCAGAACTCATAAAATTACTCTGAAGCATGGTGACTGCTGAGTATAGCAGAGTAGAGTGGGAGGGAGTAAATACTTATTGAAATACCTACCATGTGTCAGGCTTTGTGCTATGGTTTTCCTATGCTTTCTTATTTAAATCTCACAACAAAAATTAGGAATTGATTATTCTCCCTAACTCACAGATGAGAAAGCTAAAGTTCAAAGATATGAAAAACATCGATGCCAAATCGTACAGGTAGTAGAGGACACAGCCAGTGTTTGAACCCAAATTTGAATCCAAAAGCTTTGTTTTTACCCAGTGCATTATGAAACTATATATGGCATCCATCAACTATTTTATCGCATGATGTCTTGAGAGAGAGAGCCAAAACGTCCTCACAATTGCTTTAAATGTAACGCTTGACCTCCATAAGTGACAACAATCAGAGGGATGACCGTCACAGACGGTGAGGAAAATGGTTTATGGTCTGCAAACATCAGCTAAAGAAACAGTCTTGACACTCAGATTGACAATTCCCATCCATACCATCAGAAATGAAAACCTGAGTGTCTCATTTTCCAGTTATATAACCAAAGAAAAAAGGGAAGCATTATGCTGGCTTTTCTCTGTGTTCAAAGGATGGGATCAGGTGCCTGACTGTGAAGATGCTGCATGTTGATGATCTACCCCTTACCTTCCACTAATTGGCTTCTGAGTGCTTTTCCTCCAAGAGTTAATTAGAAACATCCTACCTGGTGCTTTAATAATGTGAAGATTTTCTTCATTGTTGTTAAGCCATTCTTAAAAAAAAAAAAAAAAAGGAGAGAAACTTATTCAAAGTTTAGTTTCAATATGCTTGAATTTTAATCTCATATTTCTTAGCTGAAGCACATTTTTTCTTTTGGATCAGAAAGCACTCCTGGCTGCTATCAAGAGTAAGAAATACCGTCCTGAGACAGATGTCTGTTTCCTCTGCCAGGCTGGTGTGGAAGCCGACCCGTGTTTCCTCCCCCATCCGAATGCTGGGGAAGCAGCAAGGAGGTATCAAGCATTCTGCCTAAAACATGTTTTCTCACCCCAGTGCTCTTGCCACTTCCAATGTCTTTAAAAATAACAGCAAAATGGCTCTGGAAGTAGATGGCATTCATGTGAGATAAGTCCTTAAGAATCATGCCTATCCTGAGAGTCAGGCAAGGACAAGCTTTGAGTCGGATCAGACCTGGATTTGAGTCTCACCCCTAATGGTTTATCAGCAGCTTTGTCTTGGGATAGTGATGGGTCAGGACCTTTCCTGGGATCCTGGAATTTTAATTAAGACTCATAAATGGAAGACAATGGGCTGTAAGTGCCTATAACCTTGTAAAGGGAGTCTAGACATTTCTTTGTAGACCTTATTAGGAAATGGTAAAACTAGTCTTTGAACTCTTGGTTCTTGGCCCCCATTGTCCTGCTCCAATTACATCACAGAAAGTTAGTTCGTGTGGTAGAGAAAAGGGGGATTCTTTGAAGGGTATGAACAGGATTAGAAAATGCTAGGTAGATAGTTCTCCTCTGCTTCCTTCTTGGCCTCAAACCCTAGAAAATGATTGTTAAGAGACAGGGGCCATCTGACGGAAAAGAAAATTGACATTTCACAATCTTGCTATTTGCTTGATGACCTAAATCAGAGGTCAGCCAACTTTTTCTATAAAGAGCCAAATAGTAAATACATCAGGCATTGTGGGCTCTTCAGTCCTAGATGCAGCTGTTCAGCTCTACTGTTGTGGAGTGAAAGGAGTCCTAGGCAGTAGGTCAGTGTGTCTGAATTCCAACAGAACTTTCTCTTCAAAATTCTACTGGTCAGACTTGGCCTGTGGGTCACAGTTTGCCGACCCCTGACTTAGAGATTTACCTTTAGTTCTTTGGATTGGATCACAAGTGAATTCCTAGAATAATTTTTGATGAGAAAATAAAGGCTAGGGTCTTCCATAATGACCTTGTCAGGAAAAATGGGAAGGACTTTGAAATGGGCAAAAAAAATAATAATAATAACGGGTATTTTTAAATGGAAGTCAGATGTTGCCTAGAACTCTCTTCTTGGTTATTTGAGTTACTTTATGACACTGTAAATTATAGAATATTGATAGTAATGGAAATTACTCTTGTTTATAGAGATGCAAGTGAATATTATCTGAGGGAGATGCAATTGATTCCTCCTTCTTTTGTCTCTAAAGAAGCTAGTTTTATATAAACTAAACAAATGACTTATTTCATTCCAGTATTTCCAAGGTGCAAAATACATATCTGTACTTTGAATTCTCCTTTGAACAGGTTCTGACACCTTACTGGTTCCCTTATTAGTTATTAAGTTTGAGGTCATCTCTAATAAATGTTCATTTTATATTTGCACAGGAGTCACAATTTTGTCTTTTAACATCCAGGAAAGGAGAGTGTTAGAGAAAGTGTGTTGGGCACCTTTCATGTATCTCTTTAGAATTCTCCTGACCCCTCACCTCCTACTGAGATAACTGCTGGTGTTTTGTACAGGTACAAAATAGGGCCTGACCCCAGGCCCACACTGCATAGCCTTCCCTTCCTGCCCTAGGGCCTCTCTGATATAACTGCTATGAATTCATTTACACTCAACTTGAAATTGTAGGGCATTAATACCAGTGGGGCCACACTTGATCAATGGAGGAAGAAAAATGGTAGATAAACGCTTCCTACTTTCTTCAGTGCCTCCAACTCCCCAACCCTAAAGTACATTTCTCACAGGTCTGGAGTCTGCTCTGACATGATCCCTATCCTTGTCCTGTGTGGCCGGCCAACTTGATAATGTATATGTATATTGGCTTTGCCTCCTCCTGTTTCTCTCTTCTCCTGCTCTCTTGCTCCTTGGGATTATTACTCCCAAGTAAGCTACCTGTAGGCAAAGCTCTATCTTGGACCCTACTTTTTGGGAAGTTAGGCTAAGACAGGGAGAGACCTGCACTTTCGTGCTAGAGAGGCATTTACAATGTTTCCTGGAGGCCATGTTGACCATGATGAACAGGATAGCTAGGAGTGAACTCTGCTGTAAATAAGCGGGTCTGGGAGGAGAGTTTGCTGGGATGAGGGAGCCCTGACAGAAAGAGCACAGGAATTCGGGTGAAGTTAAAGGGGTTAGCCTGAAACTGCATTCCCTGTGCCGAGAAATGGTACAATGAGAGGTCTCTGAGGAGGACTTGGAGAAATGTACACTGAACCCCATAGAACAGCCAGAATTTGATGACTGCTTTGCAGACATTATTAGACATATCAAAGAGAACTGGGAAAAGCATCAACTAAGAAAAGAAGCATCTACTTTTTTACTACTATTCCACCTACTGCCCTTGATCACAGAGGAGATAAGGTGACCATGAGTTGATGAGGAAGGCTTTGAATTAAGGGGAGGAAAAGAAGAGATGGTGCCACTTTCCCCTCTTTACTGATAGTCTGTAAAATTGTGAGTTAGGATTAAAGGCGCAGGAGGGGAGAAGTTCTTATTTGGTTGGGAGACTGAAGTTTTGATTTCAACTGGATTAGACCTTCAATTAGACCTTAGTGCCTTCTTAATACCTTCATTTTAATGCTGAAAAATGAGGAAAAGCTTTGGAATCTGTGTCAGTTATTGTCAAGGGGCAGGTAAGGGAAAGCTGGCAATATGGAAGGGCTCTTTCGTGAATTTTAGCCCATTCAATGAATTAGTTAACTTTTCTGGTTTTATTTTCCTCATCTTCAGAATGGAGATACTAGATCTACCTTATAGGTTTATTTGTAAGGATTCAGTGAAATACTTGGTGTGGTGTATATTGACTGACTGGTCAATTAACCGAAAGAGAGAATGATGGTACAGAACTCAAGATTCCACTGGACAAAAATTTTCATTCATTGAGTGATCTCAGATCAGATATTGCCTCTTTCCAGTGAGCCCTTAAAAACTGTTGTAATCACCATAGTGTCTTTTTCTCTGCTAATTGAGTAGGCAAATCTTTTATTACTATTATTAGTATTTGGCTTAGATGATATTGCTGCCCAGCACTTTCCCTGTCATCTTTTTGTGATGCACCTCCGTGTAATTTTCCCTTCGTTACCTAAGAACATCAAGGTGCATTCTCATCAAACTTAGCACCATAATTAATAAGGAGACATGGGACTGAGATGCACATTTTTTTTTCTCAACTGCTTTACCCTTAACAATTTAATTCTGAAAGCATGTACATATACATCTTGTGACTTAAGATGTTATTTGTCCCTCATCAAAGTGAAGGTGTCATTTTCAGGGTGAAATTACAGAATTGATAGAACTTAATCTTAGTGAAAGAGGAGAGTGAAAAAGTTGGCTTAAAGCTCAACATTCAGAAAACGAAGATCATGGCATCTGGTCCCATCATTTCATGGGAAATAGGTGGGGAAACAGTGGAAACAGTATCAGACTTAATATTGGGGGGCTCCAAAATCTCTGCAGATGGTGACTGCAGCCATGAAATTAAAGGACACTTACTCCTTGGAAGGAAAGTTATGACCAACCTAGATAGCATATTGAAAAGCAAAGACATTACTTTGCCAACAAAGGTCCATCTAGTCAAGGCTATGGTTTTTCCTGTGGTCATGTATGAATGTGAGAGTTGGACTGTGAAGAAAGCTGAGCACTGAAGAATTGATGCTTTTGAACTGTGGTGTTGGAGAAGACTCTTGAGAGTTCCTTGGACTGCAAGGAGATCTAACTAGTCCATTCTGAAGGAGATCAGCCCTGGGATTTCTTTGAAAGGAATGATGCTAAAGCTGAAACTCCAGTACTTTGGCCACCTCATGTGAAGAGTTGACTCATTGGAAAAGACTCTGATGCTGGGAAGGATTGGGGGCAGGAGGAAAAGGGGACGACAGAGGATGAGATGGCTGGATGGCATCACCGACTCGATAGATGTTGAGTCTGAGTGAACTCCGGGAGATGATTATGGACAGGGAGGCCTGGCATGCTGCGATTCATGGTGTCGCAAAGAGTCGGACACGACTGAGTGACTGAACTAACTGAACTGAACTGAATCTTCCCGAGCAAGGCAGGAGTGCTTCCCTCCTTGCTCCTCAGTGCTTCTGACTTAGGCTTTGTTCTTGTTATTTTATCTTGCCAAAAAGTATGTATACAAAGCATTTGTCTGGGGACTGTGACTAGCTCTGACAGTTTTGTCCAAAAGCTCAGCCGTCAGTAAGAGTTTCTCTTATTGACTCCCACCCCTCACGGTCTCCCCGAATTTTCTTAGTAAAAATTTCCCAAAGAAGAGAACAGTGATATGTGAGGAAGTATGAAAAATTCCTTCTATGGTACTGGTGATTATACCAACAGCCCATAAAATCTTTGCAGAGGAGCTGTAGGTATCCTGACCTCAGTCCAGGGCATAAAGGTCTCCTTAACACAGGAAGGAACATGTTTCCCACCAGAGTTGGTCCAATCATAAGTCTGTCTCCTCTGAGGAAGAGAGGTCTAGGGGACATCTGTTTAAGTGGTTTTGTGGCAGGTCTCAAGCAGGGCTGGCCCTTTGTAAAATGTCTGAGTCACAGAAGATTGACAGAGGTAACATTTTGGCTACTATTTTAGAATTTTTTCCCCACTCCCAGCCCCACCCCCATTTCCATCTGCTCCAAGCTGCTCATGGTACCTTGTTGTACTGTTGGTCCTTAAGGTTCACCATGCTCAGCAACACAATAAATCTTCAGTGAGTACTTGCTGAATGAATAGATGACACTGATAACTTTTATCCCTACCTGTTGCCGAAGGGCTTGTATTTCCCTGTAAAGTGGTTTCCAGTGTGTGGATCATAGAAGTCATGGAAGAGACGTGTTGCAGCAATCCCTGTGCCCCCAGACATCGAAGTCCACCAGGATACCCAATTAAGCACATTTCCATGGTCTTTATGCTACTGTTTTTCCATGTATAGAAAGGAAATTGGGATTAATGAGTAATAATGTATATAATCCTTACTGGACAGGGCTTAAAAATAAAGATGAAAAGGTATAAATCTGTACTGATTGCTGTGACAGGATGTTGATAAGTAATTTTGTGAGAGAGCTTGCTGATAAAATAGTGTGCAAAGTGTGATATCATTCCTGAAAGATCATACATAAAATACTGGATAGATAAATAGATTGGTATAAATCAGGATGCAAATGAATTGTCTGATGAGTACTTCTCATTTTTAGTTTATTTCTTCATTTTGGTGGAATATATCATCCAGTTGGTTTCTGGGAAAATGAGCACAGGGAGTTTAAATTTTTTTTTTAGAGCATTCATTTTTTTCCTGTCATATTTTTATTTTAAAAGTTTGTGTTTTTTTTTTTTCCTTCTTATGCTCCTTAAAAAAAATAGTGTTCTCTTCTTAGTCCATGGGTATAATTTTCCCTAATGTCTGGACATGTAATTATAATTTTTAAAGTGTTTTTCTCTCTTATTTTTCTGCAATTTTTGTGTTGTTGTTTTGATCTTAGACTTTTCTGTTTGTTTTCAGTGAACTGCAGTGATCATGTTTAAGAACAGGCATTCAAGGTGAATGGAATCTCTAGGGTGTGATGGAGCTTTGCCAACTGGTGGCCTTTTGTTGGTGGCTTCTCTGACACCACCACTGGGTCCTGTGCGTTTCTCTAGCTTCCTGCTAGTGTGGAATAGTTTAGGAGTCTGTCATCATTCTGAAAGGTAACCAGGAAAGGGACTGGAAGTCACTGTTTAGAATGTACATTTTCACTGTAATCTCCCACTTTTCAGCTTTCTGCATGACCCCAATGCTCAGCTATGCCTGGCCAGTAACTCCAGAGCTGCTTGTTTAAGTGCTCTGGATAAACCTCTTTGTTCTTTCCTGGGTAGAGACGGTGAGAACTGAATGCCTAGGGTAGAGCAGGCATCTAGGTTCTAACTACTGACTATCCAGACTTCAACCATATAATGTCTTAAGGTATAATTTGCAAACTGTATGAGATATATTTGACTTGTAAACATATATATTGATGTATTTTAAGTCTACTTAATATATTCAAAATAGAAATTTAATATGTTTAAATTATATTTGTAGCTATATTTAACTCAAAAAAAATAATGCTTTGACTATATTGTTAATGTATATTCTTTGCTGGAAATAGCTAGTTACTTACCCAGGCAATTAATTTATTTTTACAGTTGGTCATGCAGTTAGTAAAGTTGAACAGGTGATTATTTTTCATATACCCCTTTCTTTTTATCATTTTACATGGTATAATATATGTGTTTTCTATAAAAAAACTGATGCAGAAGGGGGGACACAGAAATTGAATATTCCTTCACTGTCTCTCTCATTCCTCAATCATGCATTCCTTCCCAGAAGTAATCAGTTTTAAAAACTGGAGTCAATTGTCTGTACTGCCTTTGGGGCTATTATCTTAGACTTCTCCCTTTAATTAAGTTAATATTTACTATCATGCCTATTGGAAAACGAATGGAGAAGTTCAGGATACCACCTCTCAAGTGCATATAATTTACCTGAATATTGGAGCAGGTTTGGAGGAAGGTAAAGAGCTGTGCCCTGCATGAAATCTGGTTCCTTTCAAGAGCTTTCAATTAATTATAACAGGCCAATATTTCCCCAGGTTCCATGGCTAACTGAAGACTGACTATCATACAAATTGATTCTACAGATCAAAACATTGGGTATCAGACTTTAAGAAAGATGATTTTAAAGAGTTTCCTTGTATTCCATATGAGGAAAGCGATCCAACTGGGAGAATTAGAATGAAATAAAGAATCCGAGCTGATGCCAGAATGAAAGCCTGTGTGCTGTGAGAGGCATTCAAATAATTTTTTAATGAACTGGTTCCTTTGACTTATTTTAAGATCTATATGTAGGGGGAAGTAAAAGCATGACAGGAATAAAATAGATGGAAAAAAATTAAACAAGATTCTGCCCCATTAGTTATGACTGACAAGGAAAAGATAATAGCTAAAGAGCTAACGGAATTTGTTAGCAGAGAAAGATAATGATAATGGAACTTTCACAAATATATCAGAGAAGAAGTAGATAAAAGTTTTTTAAAAGTTCAGTAATCAGTAGAGATATGTACAATATGAATGACTCAAATATGGTTGAGATATTGGTGTTTAAATCCTGTCACTACTAAAATAAGAAGTGAAGTTTAGAGCGCTAATGACTAATGGAGGAAATTGCAAACATGGCTACTAAAAATGCAGATAAGTGGCTATTTGCACTGAGAAATTTTGAACTTCGATTTATCAGCACATGTAGTTGACATGCCTCCTCTTGGGTAATATGAGAATCAGCTAATGTGCTTACCAAACCACTTATGATGCATAATTTTTATAAGATAATTGTGCTGATTTAACATGAACTAAATATTGAAATACATTGAAGTCTGGAGCTGCCAATTTTCAAATAAGGAAAGCAGGGAAGCTGAAATAACAAATTATTTGAAAGCTCTGTGGTTTTACTCTTCAGACTGACCTCTCCTCCCGTTTAGCTCAGAAGGCCAGTAGTCACAAACAGTTAGCCATAATCCCTTTTCTAATGTGAATTTAAGCTAATGAGATGTGCATACACTTGCGTTTTCATTTCCTCTTCACCTTTATTTTCAAAAGAAAGAATGAAACCATGCTTGTTGATTAAATCCTGGGAAATCCATCTGTGTAGTAGATTGGCCTACAGAGTGTGTCTCCACACAAGTATCCATCGAGCAGTGGAAGGAAAACAGTAGAAATTCTATTTATCTATTTATTTACTATTAATATATTATCTAAAATTAGAAAGTTTACTAATGTTTAATTATTGGTTGACATTTATTTTGGGGTGTTTTGCAAATGATTGGATATTGGGAGATTGTTGACTGCTCTCTGTAGCCTGTGAACTTTTATAGTCTATATGGGCCTGTTACAGTAGTTTTACAGAGGATATTATCTTGTTTGCATTTCAGTCTTTAGGCGGAAAGTGGACTAAAAAAAAAAAAAAATCTGTCAGAGACACAGAGATAAAATATAATGATAGCAGTGATTAGGCATAGACAAGCATCTAGAACATGGCAGTGCTGACATTTTACCCACCCCTAATATGAGTTCATATTTAGCCATCAAAGAGGCAAAAGTAATAGCAATCTAATCGTCGTATTATTAGATGTAAAGCTTGGAAGCTATTAAGAAAGCTTTTTACATGTGAGTTTACACCCACAACAAAGGGATTAGCTACTGATGGTGTGAAGTCATCATGGTTCACCAAATGTTTAAAAGTAGTTTTATTTCACTTTATCTCATCCTCTAAATTGTCTAAATCTGTTACAGGTATAAATAAGTTATCTATATTTTGGGAGTACTTGCCAAAATTTATTAATAGCGTACAAAATTTAAAATGCCTGGAGAACACTATGTGAGGATGTATTAAAAAGAGATGGTACAGAGATTCTCAAAGAGGGTGCTCTTTAATGTTTACATGTGTTTCTTGCCTTGTATGTCATATACATAAATTCCATGATACATACTTTGTAATAACTAATGACTTTGCCTTTTTATGAATTCTTTTACAAGTTGGTCATGGCATTTTCCTGGTTCTTCTATGGTGTGGAAATAAATGAAAACTAATCAAATGAGAAAAACAAAGGGTATTTGTTTAGAGCTTGCTATATAGTAAGGGAGTTAGTCACCATCGCTTGTGTTTGGCGGTGACTCAAATGCAGGCAGAGGAGTGGGAAAACTTTATAGTGTAAAACAGGGAGGGTTTCAGGTATACCCTGCCTGGTGGTTGCTGGGATGGGGAAAGCTGGAGATGTGGGATAACTGGAAGTAGGGCATCATATGACGTGACTGGTTAGGAGCATGTTTTTGGCTTTCTCTGGTTTGTCCTAAGTTGTAAGCAAGGACAAAAATTAGGGAAGCTGTCAGTTATTTATCAAGTCCTGGGGGTTTTGGACTGATTTTTACAGGTGTTATTGTCTTGCTTCCTGAATTGTTCCTGAAGATATTATAGGACTAACTTCCTGCAAGTATGACTTATAGCAGTCTGGTTTTCTGGGCTGATTGTAGATAAAGGCTTGGCCTTCTGGACAGGTTTCTGAAGATTGTGGGTCAGAGTTCTGCTTTTGTTTATGGTCTGGTCATTGTCTGTGTATTTAGTCTCTTAATGGCTATTTAATTTTATGATGTTCCTTTTACTATTTCTCTTTAAAAAAGTCTCTCCTGGGGGATGTTGTGCTAATATTTTCTGTTTTGATAATTTATTGAAAAGTCTGCAAAATGACTTTAAATAATTAGATAATCCCTCCTGTATGCCTCTTGAATGTTGCAAAATGAAGACTGCTCTGGGTATTTCTAGGAATATGTTTCTCTTTCCAACCTTTGGGAAAGGTGAACTATGGCATTGAAAAAGGGAGAGACTATGTTCTAGAGTGCCTCTGGGATCATTCTAAAAAATCTCTCTCTTTTTACATCCTTTGCTTTATTGAATTTTCTCAACACCCCCAAGAATTAAAAACATTACATTGAGAGATGCCCCTGGTAGTCCAGGGATTAAGAATCTACCTTCTTACTGCAGGAGACTTGAGTTCCATCCCTGGTCAGGGAACTAAGATTCCACGTGCCTTAGGGCAACTATGCCCCCAGGCCACAACTAGAGAAAGCCTGTGCCAAGATGAAGACCTGGTGCAGCCAAAATAATAAAAATAAATAAAATTTAGAAAGTAAAACTTAATCATGATATAGTAAACAACAGCAAAACAATCCATCAAGAAGGACAAAAAGAAACTTAAGGCAAAACCAATATGAAATCTTGGGGCCAATGTGAGATTAGGATTTTGGAGGTTGGGTACTTAATATGCTATAGGTCAGGAGTATAGGGCAGGAGTTGAACTATAAAGAAAGCTGAGCTCCAAAGAATTGAGGCTTTTGAACTGTGGGGTTGGAGAAGACTCTTGAGAATCCCCTGGACTGCAAGGAGATCAAACCAGTCAATCCTAAAGGAAATCAACCCTGAATATTCATTGGAAAGACTGGTGCTGAAGCTGAAACTCCAATACTTTGGCCACCTGATACGAAGAACTGAGTCACTGGAAAAGACCCTGATGCTGGGAAAGAATGAAGGCGGGAGGAGAAGGGGACAACAGAGGATGAGGTGGTTAGATGGCATCACCGGCTCGATGGACTTGAGTCTGAGCAGTCTCTGGGAGTTGGTGATGAACAGGAAGCCTGGCGTGCTGCAGTCCATGGAGTCACAAAGAGTCAGACACGGCTGAGCAGCTGAACTACTTAATATGTTCAGTTCAGTTCAGTTCAGTCGCTCAGTCATGTCTGACTCTCTGCGACCCCATGAATCGCAGCACTCCAGGCCTCCTTGTTCATCACCATCTCTCGGAGTTCACTCAGACTCACGTCCATCGAGTCCGTGATGCCATCCAGCCATCTCATCCTCAGTCGTCCCCTTCTCCTCCTGCCCCCAATCCCTCCCAGCATCAGAGTCTTTTCCAATGAGTCAACTCTTCGCATGAAGTGGCCAAAGTACTGGAGTTTCAACTTTAGCATCATTCCTTCCAAAGCAATCCCAGGGCTGATCTCCTTCAGAATGGACTGGTTGGATCTCCTTGCAGTCCAAGGGACTCTCAAGAGTCTTCTCCAACACCACAGTTCGAAAGCATCAATTCTTCAGCACTCAGCCTTCTTCACAGTCCAACTCTCACATCCATACATGACCATAGGAAAAACCATAGCCTTGACTAGACGGACCTTAGTCGGCAAAGTAATGTTTCTGCTTTTGAAAATGCTATCTAGGTTGGTCATAACTTTTCTTCCAAGGAGTAAGCGTCTTCTAATTTCATGGCTGCAGTCACCATCAGCAGTGATTTTGGAGCCCAAAAAAATAAAGTCTGACACTGTTTCCACTGTTTCCCCATCTATTTCCCATGAAGTGATGGGACCAGAAGCCATAATCTTCATTTTCTGAATGTTGAGGTTTAAGCCAACTTTTTGGCTCTCCTCTTTCACTTTCATCAAGAGGCTTTTTAGCTCCTCTTCACTTTCTGTCATGGGCTTCCCTCATGGCTCAGAGGTTAAAGCATTTGCCTCTGATGCGGGAGACCAGGGTTCGATCCCTGGGTCGGGAAGATCCCCTGGAGAAGGAAATGGTAACCCACTCCAGTATTCTTGCCTAGAGAATCCCGTGGACAGAGAATCCCATGGACAGAGAAGCCTGGTAGGCTACAATCCACGGGGTCGCAAAGAGTCGGACACGACTGAGCGACTTCACTTTCACTTTCTGCCATAAGGGTGGTATCATCTGCATATCTGAGGTTATTGATATTTCTCCTGGCAATCTTGATTCCAGCTTGTGTTTCTTCCAGTCCAGCGTTTCTCATGATGTACTCTGCATAGAAGTTAAATAAGCAGGGTGACAATCTACAGCCTTGACGTACTCCTTTTCCTATTTGGAATCAGTCTGTTGTTCCATGTCCAGTTCTAACTGTTGCTTCCTGACCTGCATACAGATTTCTCAGGACGCAGGTCAGGTGGTCTGGTATTCCCATCTTTTTCAGAATTTTCCACAGTTTATTGTGATCCACACAGTCAAAGGCTTTGGCATAGTCAATAAAGCAGAAGTAGATGTTGCCTCCCCCAAACTGTGAAAAAGAACTTTGGAAGTGATGGCTCATTTGTCTCAAAACAACGTATAGGTCAGGATATCCTGGTGGTTGTACTTCAGGAATGTCCCATGGTAAAGCTGTGGCATCTCATAGGATCACTAACCACCATTTGATTTCAAGATCATTGAAATTCCATTTATGCTTGATTCTTAAAAAGGGCCCCTTCTTGATAATTCTAGAAACTCCTCTCTTCTTATACCATATATATACAAAGTAAAATAAGCATGCTAAAAAAAATTCACTATTAATATATTCTACTTAGAAGCTTCAGTTTAAACTGCAAAGTCATTCATTCCAAGAGGCAGAGTTCATCTCAGTTTCTTAAAGTTAAATGTATGAAATTCAGATAAAAGTTACATTTCTTATTAAGAAAAAAAGTTTAAACACCAGTTTTTAAAAGTCTATGCAAATCACTATATAAGCTAGTTTTTAAACAAGTGTTTATTAAATTTTATTAAATATATTCAGTGTGAGTAATCATAGAGAATCACTAACCACCAACAAATAGAACAATGAAAAGAAGATAGAAAATGTACCCAGAGACTTAAAGTGAGTGACCAAGTGAAGTCGCTCAGTCATGTCTGACTCTTTGTGACCCCGTGGACTGTAGCCTACCAGGCTCCTCCATCCGTGGGATTTTCCAGGCAAGAGTACTGGAGTGGATTGCCATTTCCTTCTCCAGAGGATCTTTCTGACCCAGGGATCGAACCCGGGTCTTCTGCATTGTAGGCAGACGCTTTACCGTCTGAGCCACAAGGGAAGTCCTAGTGTTATCGGGATATAATTCTTTTTAATCTCATTTCTAGGAAGAGATTTTTAAAATAACATCTATTTAATTTGAGTATGATGTCATTGTGTGAATTTTGTTTTGTTGACAGTTTAAATTCATTCACTTATTCTTCCCTCTTTGTTCCTTAGGGTTATTTCTAGCTATTCTGAGTCATGAAAGAGGGAGGAATTCAGAAATACTGAATTTACTGTATTTGCTGTAGATTTTGGAGAAGGAAATGGCAACCCACTCCAGTGTTCTTGCCTGGAGAATCCCAGGGACAGGGGAGCCTGGTGGGCTGCCGTCTATGGGGTCGCACAGAGTCGGACACGACTGATGTGACTTAGCAGCAGCAGCAGCTGTAGATTTGTTCATCATCTGTGGATGGATCCTCCTCAACAGTCTAGGGACCGTAGCCCTTCATAGAATGATGTCCTTAACCATCTTCTAGAGTGTGGTCAAGATTTATCAGCTGCCATCAATCCCTGGATCAGGAAGATTCCTTGGAGAAGGGAATGACTACCTGCTCCAGTATTCTCGCTTGGAGAATTCCATGGACAGAGGGGCCTGGTGGGCTATAGCCCATGGGGTTGCAAAGAGTCAGATACGACTGAACGAGTAACACCAACTAATAACTATTGGAGAAAAGGGACCATTATTGTGGGCTAGATATTTCCTCACCAGCAGCTCTCCAAAAGCAGGGGTTACTTTTGGTAGTTATTACTGAAGCCCTATAGAGGGAGAGTGGGGCAAAATGAGGTGGAATGATAGATGAAGTATTATACACCAGCCCAGATACTTTATTTAACACAGAAACCTCAGTACCAAAGCACTAGGTAGGAAGACTGCATGGAAGAGAGAGATTCTGAAGACTCCAGAAGTGGATTTCATGGAAATTTTGAAAATTAAAAAATATTTGTATTTGGTTACACTGGGTCATTGTTGCCGTGTGGGCTTCCTCTAGCTGCGGCTAGTGGGGGCTGTTCTTCATTGTGGTGTGTGGGCTTCTCATTGCGGTGGCTTCTCTTATTGCAGGGCATGGGCTCTATGGCACGTGGGCTCAGTAGTTGCAGCTTGTAGGCTCTAGAGCATGAATGCAGTAGTTGTGGCACGTGGGCTTAGCTGCCTGCAGCATGTAGGATTCTAGTTCCCAGACAAAGTATGGAACCCATGTCCCCTGCATTGGCAGGTGGATTCTTAACCACTGGACCACCAGGGAAGTCCCAGAAATTTTGATTTTTTTAAAATTATGCACAGATCCTAAAGGACTTACTGAATTATGTTTGACCCAAGAGCTGATTAAAATGTCTAAATAAATTTGACTTATAAGTCTTAATAGCAAAAGTCAAGTGTCCACTCCAGACAGTTACTAACTGAACAGTCCACAGTTCCCTACACATCCCTTCTCTGAGTTTGCCCTTCTCCCCTTCATTTTCCACAATCCATAGCTTGTTCCTTTAAAGTGCTCTCTTCCCAGCCCTCAGTGCTCCTTTCTCCCCACCTCTTGTGTTTCCCAGAATAAGATACCTCTCAATACAGAAATAGTGATGTTTAGATAATGGTGTGGTACTTTGTCAATTTTACAACCTCTGCCTGCCCAATGAATGTCAAAGAGTCCCACTGTCTGGTTTGGGGTGGAGGAATGAAAAAGAACTTTTGACTCTGGACTGCAGTTAGAATTTTTTTTAATTAATTAATTTGTTTTTAATTGGAGGATGATTGATTTACAATATTGTGTTGGCTTCCACCATGTATCAACATGAATCAACCATAGGTATACATATGTCCCCTCCCTCCCACCTTCCACCCCACCCCTCTAATTTATCACTGAGCACCGAATTTGAGCTCCCTGTGTCATATGGTAAATTTCACTGGCTATCTAATTTTACATATGACAGTGTATATGCTTCAGTGGTACTCTCTTAATTCATCCCACCCTCTCCTTCCCCTCCCGCTATGTCCACAAGTCTGTTTTCTGTCTGCATCTTCATTGTTGCCTGCAAATAGGTTTATTAGTACCATCCTTCTAGATTCCATATATATGAGCTAATATATATTTGTCTTTCTGACTTGCTTCACTCTGTGTAACAGGTACTAGGTTCATCCACCTTGTTTGAACAGAGTCAAATGCATTCCATTTTATGGCTGAGTAACATTCCATTTTGTATATGTACCACAACTTCTTTATTCTGTTGATGGACATCTAGGTTGCTTCTATGTCCTGCTGCTGCTAAGTCACTTCAGTCGTTTCCAACTCTGTGCGACCCCATAGACAGCAGCCCACCAGGCTCCCCCGTCCCTGGGATTCTCCAGGCAAGAACACTGGAGTGGGTTGCCATGAAAAATGGTATGTGTGTCTTTTTTGCAGTTATAATTTATTTAATTTTCAACATTTCTATTATGGTAATGGCAAATTTTCCTCCTTTTTCCCAATATTTTTACCTTACTCAATGTGAACTGACAGTATTGAAGTTGACATTATTACTACTATAAGAGAGAGTTTGTAGTCTTCATGCTCTGGGTATTGTAGAGCAGAGTTTTTGTATATGAGTATACCCTAATCAGCTCTCATTTTACCAAGCCATAGAGGTTCTAGAATGCTGCTCTGGACTGGATACTTATGCAAAAAGGTCCATGAGTAATTAGGATAAGTATCCCACAAATATAATGTTCATCATAAATATTTTATACATTGAAAGAATGTAGTTAACATTTTTCTGGTTATACACCATTCCATCTCTGTTAAATAATGTGTTTAATGTTTTAAACCATAGCTAATATTTAGGTTGTGGTCAACTAAATTATAATTATGAATCCTACTGCCATGAACAACTTTATATATAGTTTTTTGAATTTAAGATTGAGGTGGTATTCCAGAAGAAAAAGAAGTTCTCTCAACACATAGTCTTTTTTATCACTACTTTTTTATCACTTCCTTTTGTTGATTTTTTAAAAATCTACATAATTTTTGGTGTTTTATAATTAAAAATAATCCAACTATTATTTCTTCTTTATGATACCAAAGAATAATATGAACTTATTCCTACTGTCTTTTCTATTTGTGTGTTATATCACAGTTTAGTAGAACATGTTGGTGAAATTAAAATTTTTGTTTATTCAATTCAAAGTGCATTCTTTTAATTGAAGATTAGATAATATTGCATTTTATTAGTTGTTCCGCTTTGTCTGACTCTTTGCAACCGCATGGACTGCAGGACACCAGGCCACCCTGTCCCTCCCCATCTCCCAGAGTTTGCCCAAGGTCCTGTCCATTGCGTCGGTGATGCTCTCCAGCCATCTCATCCTGTGACTCCCCCTTCTCCTTCTGTCCTCAGTCTTGCCCAGCATCAGGGACTTTTCCAGTGAGTCGGCTGTTCATGTCAGGTGACCAGAATATTGGAGCTTCAACATCAGTCCTTCCAACGAGTATTTAGGGTTGACTTCCCTTAAGATTGACTGGTTGGATCTCCCTACTGTCCAAGGGACTCTCAGGAGTCTTCTCCAGCACCACAGTCCGAAGGCATCAATTCTTTGTTGTTCTGCCTTCTTTACGGTCCAGCTGTCACAACTGTATGTAACCACTGGGAAGAACATAACCGTGACTATATGGAGCTTTGTTGGCAGAGTAATGTCTCTGCTTTTCAACCCAGCCATCTAGGTTTGTCATCGCTTTCCTGCCAAGAAACAATTGTCTTCTGATTTCATGGCTGCAGTCACCATCCGCAGTGATTTTAGAGCTCACGAAGAAGAAATCTGTAACTGTTTCCACTTTTTCCCCTTCTGTTTGCCATGCAGAAATGGGGCTGGATGCCATGATCTCAGTTTTTTCACTATTTAGTTTTAAGCTGGCTTTTTCACTCTCGTCCTTCACTCTCATCAAGGGGCTCTCTAATTCCTCTCTGCTTTCTGCCATTAGAGTGGTATCATCTGCATATCTGAGGTTGTTGATGTTTCTCCTGCCTATCTTGATTCCAGCTTGTAACTCATCTAGCCCCACATTTCTCATGGGTCAAACAAACAGGGTGACAGCAGACAGCCCTGCCATACTCCTTTCTCAATCCTGAACCAATCAGTTGTTCCATACAGGGTTCTAACTGCTGCTTCTTGACCCACATATAGGTTTCTCAGGAGACAAGTAAGATGGTCTGGAATTCCCATTTCTTTGAGGGCTTTCCACAGTTTGTTATGATCCACACAGACAAAGGCTTTAGTGTAGTTGATGAAACAGAGGTAAATATTTTTCTAGAATTCCCTTGCTTTCTCTATGATCCAGCAAATGTTGGGTATTTCAAGTTTAATAGTAAAATGCCTTAATTTGAATAAACAAAGTGAATTATATGATTGCTTTGTTGAATACATTTTATGAACTGCTAACAAACTAATATGTGTTATATTAAATTTTTCCCAAAAAAGCTAAGTGATTTCCAAATATAATGGGAAATTTTCTGGTGGTCCAGGAGTTAGGACTCCATGCTTTCATTGTGGAGAACTAAGATCCTACAAGCCATGTGCCACAGTCAGAAAAACAAAACAAAAACCAAAATATGAATCAATTTGTGTAAAGATAAAGATTTTATTTCAAATTATCTATAAAATGAATTATCATCTTTACTTTAATTTTTTGACACTGATAAACATTTCTAATAAAGATGCTTTGATCCCCACATGGTTTTTTAATTTGCATAATTTTAATTTGAATAATCAGTCAATTAGTTTTATTGAGATATACTTGATTAAAAACATTGTGTCAGTCTCTGCTGTACAACAGAATGACTCAGTATACAGCAAACATTCTTCTTTTTTAATATTTTCCATTATGATTTGGGAGTGGGAGATGCAAGCTATTATATTTAAAGTGGATAGTTAGCTTAATTTTTTAGAAATCTTATGAATAAATCTAGATCAGAAATTCATTCGGAAAGTAAATCATTCTTAGGTTTTAACTTGACATCTCACCAAATATTAATAATCATCTGTGTTATATGGGATACAAAGGTATACAAGGTAAATGCATTGTATTCAAAGAATAATTTAAATGAAAAACTTCAGAATATTTAAAAAAAGTTAAATACTTTATCTGAATGACAACTTAACTGTAGAATCAGACCGTCTGACCACTCATTACATTTAGTCATAAGTAATATTTCATTTCTGAGAAGCTGCAGTTACATCTGGACAAGCTCAGGGTCTTTGGTTATACTTCTGGGACAGTCTATACATCTTACCTGGTTCTTAGGAGTTCCCTTTTGAACTAGATAAATTTTGGTCTTCTCTAGAAACTTTCCAGAATTCTCCTGTGACCTGGGAAATGTACTTAAATGTAGCCTCTTACCTTGGGATCTTTAAATCTCAGGATTTTCTTTTCTTTCTTTTTAAAAGATTTCTTCTAATATTTATTTATTTATTTTTGGTTGTGCTGGGTCTTCATTGCTACACAGGCTTTTCTCTAGTTGCAGTATACTAGCTTCTCACTGAGGTGGTTTCTCTTGTTGCAGAGCACGGGCTTTGGGATGCACGGGCTTCAGCAACTGCAGGACGTTGGCTCAGTAGTTGTGGCAAGGAGGCTCAATAGTTGTGGCACAAAGGCTTAGCTGCATGTGGGATCTTCCTTGACCCGAGATCAAACCCGTGTGCCCTGCATTGCAAGGTAGATTCTTAACCATTGGACCACCAGAGAATCCCTCCTCCTTCCTTCTTTCCTTTCTTTTTAAAGTTGTCCTATAATCTATATCATTTTAGCATCCTGAAAGTGTCAATAGCTACAGCTAGTGGATTCGCCAAGTTTGTTCTAATTAGTCCTGAGTCTAGGTGGTTCTTGGGATGGTTGTCCTGCATTTTGTGTTATGGAAGGAAACCGGGAGTTTGGGTTATCCTTGTACTAGGTGTCAGTAAGCTGTTCTTCCCCACTGTGTGGGTGGTTGTGTTAGGCACCCCGAATTTAGCTTCCCTAGCCTTGTGTACCTTCCATGAGCTACTGTGATCACCCCAGAAATGAGGTCTGAGGCGCCACAGGGAAGCCCCATTGGTTCCTGCGAGGTCTAGCGCTCCTTCTGAGCTTCCTGCTCTCTGCTTTAGGTCTCCAGGCTACACAGATTTTGCCCCACATAACCCGTGGGGTGGATACTGTTGAGCTCTCACATATGTCCTGGGATTGAAGTCCATGAACTGACTTCATTTGTTTCCTGGCTCTCACGACAACGATTTCCACTGTTCCTCTATCCCTTGTGTTTCTTCAGTTAAACAGCCCTCTTTGCTAGATTTCAATCCAGCTCGAGAACCTGTCTCTAGTCCACCTGCGTCTTGGGCTGTTGGAAGCACAATATTCACAATAGATGTGTGAGGTGGGGATCTGTGGAGAATGAGATAGTTCTTTCACATTTTTCTAATTTGTGGTATTTTTTCCTAACATAAAATACATTCTGACTTGTAGAAAGTTTAAAAAATAAAATACAGTTTAAAGAAAAAATAAATAAAACTTGTGATCCTACCACTTGGGGATATACTTTGTTAGTATTTTGGTGCATTTACTACCTGAAATTTGTGTCTCTCTGTGTATGCTCAGTCATGTCCAAATCTTTATGACCCTGTGGACTGTAGCCCACCAGGCTCCTCTGCCCATGGAATGTTCCAGGCAAGAATACTGGAGTGGGACTGGAAATTTTTATGTATATGAACGACTGAATAAATTTGTAAAGAAGAAGTGGATTATACTCTACATTCAGACTTTATGCTACTTTGTTTCTTAATGTAGATAAATATTATACCAACCTCATAAATCTTTAAAAATGCAAGTTTAAGTGATTGCATAGTATTTCAACAGATGGGTGGCTTCCAGTTTTTAATTTATGATTTTTTTTCTTCCTGGAAACCTTATTTTCATCCTGATAAAGCAGTGAGATTTGCTAGTATTATTTATTTTGTAAAATCATTACATTTTTCTCAAGTCAATATCTTATGTTTCTAACAATTAGTATTTTTTAAAGCAAAGAATTATGCATACTGGAGTTCTTAAATGCAATATAACTTTACCTTTATGAAAAGGCTCAGTATTTTTTACTTTCCTTTTTTTAAGTGAACTAGCTTTGGGTATTATTCTTTTAAAGATTTGGAGTCTTATTAACTTCATAGAGTAACAACTAAATCTCCAAGTTCTTTAGGAATGGACTTCAAATGTCTGAGGAAGACTCACAAACCAGAATTTCAGTTTTACTTTCTTTTTCTAGGAAGAATAAAGATTGTACTTCTAAAAATGTCCCCAATGATTTTAGACCAATAAACATCTCCTTTTATAAACTATTAGGAACTTCAGAAATAGAATTATTTTGTTTCATTTCTTTATTGCCACAATATCCAGCCCAAGTTCCACCACTGTCTGGCTATCAGTTTTTGGACAAATGTTGAACCTTTCTAATCCTGTTTCCTCATGATAATTGTACCGTTCTCATTGGTTATGGTAAAGATATCCAGTACAGTGTCTAGCCTGGATCATTAAATTTTAGGTATTATTTATACTGTTGTTATGCTCTGGGGGAGACAGCATAACATGGTGGTTAATATGGTGGACTTTAAGGATAACCTACCTAGGTTCAAACCTTGATTGCCACTTATTAGTTCTGTGGCCTTGGAGAATTACTTATCCTCTTTTGCCTCAGTTTTCTCATCTGTGAAAGGGATCTAATAATAGGATCTGCCCATGGAGTTTTTATGAGGATTAAGTGTTTTAATATGTATGAAAACTATTGAGAATGGTGTCTAGCAGGTGCTGTATGTGTGATTCTTTAAATCACACAAAATACTTGGTCCATATTTTAAGTATTAAGTGGATAAAGTAGTTATAGAACAAAGCCAAGTCATGTCACTTTTGTTTCCTTACCTGTGTTAATATTTTTTTTTCTTTGGAGTATTCAGTAATGAGAGGAACTGCATGCTTTCAGATTGTTGGCTGAAGAGTACTCAATTTGACCAGTCCCCAAGGAGGTACTTGCCAGATTGCTAGGATGGAAAGTTAATGATTCAGAATCATCAAAATCTGAGATGAGTCAACTGATGTCTATCTTACTGTCTTAGGTAGAGCCCAGCCAAGAACATGGGAAAAGTATTATGAGTAGGTAACCTTCTCTATATATGTTTATGGGACTATTGCCATCCTTTCTAGTAGGAGAGTAGTTGTGAGTTAGAGAGACTGATTTGCTTTTAGAGATTAAATGTCTTCGACTATCCTTGGGCAAAAAAGAGTTCTCAAAGAATTAAGAAAATATAAACACTGTTATTCTATTTCTCTTATAGTAAGACTCTTCATAAAGAATGACCCAATAGACTAGAAGATTTTTCAAGCAAATTAAAATTATTTTCCACAAGGCACACGAGCATTTTGATTGCTTTCCTATGTTTTAGAACTCTTAAGAGTTCTTCAGATGAGGTCCAAAGTGCAGCAAAACATAATCATCCAACTTGGACGGCAGCCATGGAATGGGATGACTGAATAAATATTACCATCTAACATCATTCATCTCAGGCTTTAGTGGGAATAGGAGAGACGTTGGGAGAGATTTCCTGCCAAAATCCAAGGTTAAACCCGAAGAGAAGTTGGTATCCCCCTGAGGCCATTTTTTTCTCGATTATGAGCCTTGGCTATGATTTCATTTCAATGATTATTTTTTTAAAAATGTATTTTGAGTAGGAGTAGGAAAAGCTGGTTTCAGACATCTGTAATTTGAAAATTCATCTAGCAGTGTGATGGTCAATTTGAACAGATATGAATATACTTTAGCTGTTGGCCTGTTCCTCAATATGCTTTTTTTTTCTGCTGTCAAGTTAGAACTATTAAAAATTCCTTGCAATAGAGGCATTTGATTGTTTAAAGTGAGATTGCGGATACCTCCACCAGCCTTGACAGCGGACACAAACCTTAGTTTGGAAACTAATGTAAACCTTGCGACAATGAAGTAACTTAACAGACCTGAGTCAAGCATAAACAATGAAATGGTTTGAAAGGATTGGTCTCCCCAGAATGTCATGTTCCATGGAAGAATGCGTTCTCTATTTGATCTGTCACTAGAGCTCTCAAAATATGACACTCCTGAACATAATATACTTTGATGATAAACTAGATTAACTTTCCCAGTGCAAGTGGAAGGCCACCTGTTGCCAGAATGGCCATATTCCTCGTTGGCTGTCTTGTAGCTGTCATCACTTCAATGCAATCTGCAGCCGACATGCTGGAATATAATGAATATGTCAGAAGTTGGAGGTCAGCCATCGAAGTACATGAAAACTTGGCTTGCCTACAGTGTCAGCATGGAGGCCTCCCCTATCATCTTGTGCAAAGGATTTCTGCACCACTTGATTTGTTTGCACAGGGTTTGTTGCTGTTGGATGGGACATATTTCTGAGAGGCTTTTTGACAGCCCATTCAAATATTTTCAGTGTGGAAAAAATAGGGCTTCTGGTTTCATGCTCTTCAAATAATAATAGATGGTGTGAAATGCCAAGGAGTACCCAATGGTGGTGGGGGTCAGTTGTGGCTTTTTAGTGGAAATATCCACAGAGACTGTTAGAAGTGTTTTGATTGGAGTGGAGAGGATTGGTTGGAAGATCAGAGCCACTGAAGAAATCGTGGAGGTGCTCAATTTCTGCCTTCTCCTCCCTACTCCTCCCTACTAACATATGTGATGTTAGGTCACTTGGGCCACAAACTCTTAATATCGGGAAATAGAAGCATGTGGAAGCTTGGAGCATTTAAATACTTTGCCTAAACTTGTACCCTTAGTAAGTAACAGAGTATGTGTTTAAATTCAGGTGATCCCAGCTAGAACTTGTATAATGAACTACTTACACAATTTCTTCCTTTGTAGACTGGGTTACGGCAGCTCCCAGGGATGGCTCAGTCCACAACTGACACTCAGCATGTTTCTTTCCAGCATTTTCACATAATTTAGGTCTCAGTGAGTCACATCCTATAATCGTTTTATGAGAACAAACTGGCAAATGGCTAATTTAAAATTATCCCTGTCAAAAGAAGATAAGAAAATTATGTGTGGGTTTGATAAAAAAAAAAACAAAACCCATTTTATATCTCTTCTAAAGCACTTGTTAAATATTATCGAGATGTGACCTTTTAAACTTAGACCTCTCATGTCTCAGCAAGCTGTACACTCTGTGGGAATTGGAATCCCCATTCAGTATTTAATTTGTGTTAATTAACTCAGTGTTTAATTTTTTCTGTTTGTTTTTGTCATCTTTAACATTTTCTACATATGTTGATAAAGGGAAATATCTGACTACTACACCCCCCTTTTTTTTTTCTCTCCTCCCCTTCTGGTAGAGGTTTAGAAACGAGCGAAATTGTCAAGAGTCAGACAAATTAAACAGAACAAAACAAAAACAAAAGCAGAGACATTGTTAATCTACAGCCTGGGAAAAAACTGACACATTTGTCCTCATCTATTTTTTCTTAGTCCAGTGTCAGAGCTCCTTCGTCCCTCTTCTTTATTTATGTATTCTTTTAATCATCACTTTATCTTTACTTATTCAGTTCAGTTCAGTTCAGTCACTCAGTCGTGTCCGACTCTTTGCAACCCCATGAATTGCAGCACGCCAGGCTTCCCTGTCCAGCACCAACTCCCGGAGTTCACTTAAACTCACGTCCATCGAGTCAGTGATGCCATCCAGCCGTCTCAGCCTCTGTCGTCCCCTTCTCCTCCTGCCCACAATCCCTCCCAGCATCAAAGTCTTTTCCAATGAGTCAACTCTTTGCATGAGGTGGCCAGAGTACTGGAATTTCAGCTTTAGCATCATTCCTTTCAAAGAAATCCCAGGGCTGATCTCCTTCAGAATGGACTGGTTGGATCTCCTTGCAGTCCAAGGGACTCTCAAGAGTCTTCTCCAACACCACAGTTCAAATGCATCAATTCTTCAACGTTCAGCTTTCTTTATGGTCCAACTCTCACAGCCAATATGACCACTGGAAAAACCATAGCCTTGACTAGACGGACCTTTGTTGGCAAAGTAATGTCTCTGCTTTTCAATATGCTATCTAGGTTGGTCATAACTTTCCTTCCAAGGAGTTAGCGTCTTTTAATTTCTTGGCTGCAATCACCATCTGCAGTGGTTTTGGAGCCCAAAAAAATAAAGCTTGACACTGTTTCCACTGTTTCCCCATCTATTTCCCATGAAGTGATGGGACCAGTTACCATTCCCAAATTGATGATATAATATAAAAAGAGCCTTTCCCCTTAGTTTTTTTTCTAAATCAGTGCATTATACCATTTTTTTCATTAGCACTTAGCAGACAATGAGTAAATATTTACTGTCTTATGAAGGCCAGTAGACAAATGAGAGTAGAAAACACAGAAAAATAGAGGATACAGGCCAAGTGTAGCCATATGGAAGATAACTATGCTGCCACTGAATGATGGGCACAGGAAAGACAATGAATTGCTATTCCCATACTTTCAGTCAGTTCAGTTTCTCAGTTGTGTCCGACTCTTTGCAACCCCATGGACTGCAGCACAACAGGCCTCGCTGTCCATCACCAGCTCCTAGAGCTTACTCAAACTCATATCCATTGAGTCGGTGATGCCATCCAACCACCTCATACTCTGTTGTCCCCTTATTCTCCCACCTTCAATCTGCCCAGCATTAGGGTCTTTTCCAATGAGTAAGTTCTTCACATCAGGTGGCCAAAGTACTGGAGTTTCAGCTTCATATCAGTCCTTCCAATGAATATTCAGGACTGATTTCCTTTAGGATGGACTGGTTGTATCTCCTTGCAGTCCAAGGGACTCTCAAGAGTCTTCTCCAACACCACAGTTCAAAAGCATCAGTTCTTTGGCGCTCACCTTTCTTTATGGTCCACTCTCATATCCATGCATGATTACTGGAAAAGCCATAGCTTCAAATTGATGGACCTTTGTCAGTAAAGTAATGTCTCTGCCTTTTAATATGCTGTCTAGGTTGGTTATAGCTTTTCTTCCAAGGAGCAAGAGTCTTTTAATTTCATGGCTGCAGTCACCATCTGCAATGATTTTGGAGCCCCCCCACCACCCCCGCCAAAATAAAGTCTGTCACTGTTTCCATTGTTTCCCCATCTATTTGCCATAAAGTGATAGAACCAGATGCCATAATCTTTGTCTTTGAATGTTGAGTTTTAAGCCAGCTTTTAAATTCTCCTCTTTTACTTTCATCAAGAGTACTTTTGCTTTCTTTAGTTCTTCACTTTCTGCCATAAGGGTGGTGTCATCTGCATATCTGAGGTTATTGATATTTCTTCTGGCAATCTTGATTCCAGTTTGTGCTTCATCCAACCCAACTTTTTGCATGATGTTAAATAAGCAGGGTGACAGTATACAGCCTTGACATACTTCTTTCCCAATTTGAAACCAGTCTGTTGTTCCATGTCCAGTTCTAACTGTTGCTTCTTGACCTGCATACAGATTTCTCAGGTGGCAGGTCAGGTGGTCTGGTATTCCTATCTCTTGAAGAATTTTCCACAGTTAGTTGTGATTCATGCAGTCAAAGCTTTGGCCTAGTCAAAAAGCAGAAGTAGCTATTTTTCTGGAACTTGCTTGCTCTTTCAATGATCCAGCAGATGTTGGCAATTTGATCTCTGGTTCCTCTGCCTTTTCTAAATCCAGCTTGAACATCTGGAAAAGTTCACAGTTCATATACTTTTGAGGCCTGGCTTGGAGAATTTTGAGCATTACTTGGCTAGCATGTGAGATGAGTGCAATTGTGCAGTAGTTTGACAATTTTTTGGCATTGTCTTTCTTTGGGATTGGAATGAAAACTGACCTTTATCAGTTCTGTGGCCACTGCTGACATTTCCAAATTTGCTGGCATATTGAGTGCAACATTTTAATAGCATAATCTTTTAGGATTTGAAATAGCTCAATTGGAATTCCATCACCTGCACTAGCTTTATTCATAATGATGCTTCCTAAGGCCCACTGACTTCGCATTCCAGGATGTCTGGCACCAGGTGAGTGATCACACCATCGTGGTTTCTGGGTTGTGAAGATCTTTTTTGTATAGTTCTTCTGTGTTCTTGCCACCTCTTCTTAATATCTTCAGCTTCTGTTAGGTCCATACCATTTCTGTCCTTTATTGTGCCCATCTTTGCATGAAATGTTCCCTTCTTTCTTGAGGAGATTTCTAATCTTTCCCATTCTATTGTTTTCTTCTATTTCTTTGCATTGATCACTGAGGAAGGCTTTCCTATTTCTCCTTGCTATTCTTTGGAACTCTGCATTCAAGTGGATATATGACCCTATTTTACTGAATGCTTTTGAAATACTTTTTATCATGGAAAAGTTTTAAACATATACAAAAGTAGAAAGCCTGGTAACTGAACCCCAATACACTTTCACTCATCCCCAAAAGTCATCAAACTATGGCCATTCTTGTCACATACTGCATTAGTTATCTACTGGGGTAAAACGAATGATCCCAAATTTAGCAGTTTATACAGCATACATTTATTATCTCAGAGATTCTGTGGAGTAGGTCTCCAGATGGGGCTTCTTTGGATCCTCTGTTCTGGATCTCTCATAAGACTGTGGTTATCACAAATCTCACCTGAAGGGTCCACTTCCAGGCCTTATTCAAGTGGTTGGCAGGATTCAGTTGCAAGAGCTGTTGGTGGAAGGCCTCCGTTTATTCCTTCCCACGTGGACATCTCTATAGAGCATCTCACAGCACGGAGCTTGCTTTATCAGATTGCCCACAAGGAAAAGAGCAAGAGAGTGAACAAGAAGGGAAATCATGATCTTTTTTTTTTTAATTTATTTTTGGATGCACTGGGTCCTCATTGCTGCACACTGGCTTTCTTTAGGCCAGCTGGGGCTCCTCTTTATTGTGGTGTGGGCTTCTCTTTGCAGTGGCTTTTCTTGTTGTGGAGCATGGGCTCTAGGGTGCTCAAGCATTAGTGGCTGTGGTGTCTGGGCTCAGTAGTTGTGGCACACAGACTTAGTTGCCCCAAGGCATGTGGGATCTCCCCAGACCAGGGATCAAACCTGCGTCCCCTTCACTGGCAGGTGGATTCTTAACCAGTGGATCACCAGGGAAGTCCAACACAGTCTTTTGAACCTAATCATAAAAGAGATATCTCACCATCCTTGCTAAATTCTATTCTTAGTGAAAAAAATCACCAAGTCCAGCCCACACTCAAGGGGAAGGAATTACATAAGGGTATAGTTACCAGAAGGTGGGGATTACTGAAGGCTGTTTCAGCAGTCTGCCCATCACACATATACACTTGTGTTCCTTCTACACTCACAGAGTACTTTGAAGCAAATCTCAGATTTCATATCATCTCTTCTGTAATTGTTTCAACATGTATTCCTAAAAAGATAGGGGTTCTTTTGAAAAATACATAACCAAAGCACCATTATTACATCTAAAATTTAATGATAATCCTCTAATATTTTCAAATATCCAATCAGTGTTCAAATTTCCAATAGTCTCATTAATTTGTGTATGTGTTAATGGCTCAGTCATGTCCAACTCTTTGCGACCCCATGGACTGTAACCCACCAGGCTCCTCTGCCCATGGGGATTCTCTAGGCAGGAATACTGGAGTTGATTGCCATTTCCTTCTCCAGGGGACTTTTCCAACCCAGGGAATGAACCCAGGTCTCCTACATTGCAGGCAGCTTCTTTACCATCTGAGATACTAGGGATATAGTAATCCATTAAGATAGATTGATATATTTTAAAATGTCTTATAAATCTCCTTTTAATCTATTGTTTTCCCTTCTTTCTCCCTTTTTCCTTCCTTGTAATTGATTTGACCTATAGTATTTCCTGCAGTCTGAGTTTTACTGATTGGATTCCTGAGTTAAAGTTTGTGCATAGTTGCTCAGTTGTGATCTGACTCTTTGTAACCCCATAGACTGTAGCCCACCAGGCTCCTCTGCCCATAGGGATTCTCAAGGCAAGAATACTGGAGTGGGTTGCCATATCCTCCTCCATGTAATCTTCCCAACCCAGGGATCAATCCTGAATTGCAGATGGATTCTTTACTATCTGAGCCACTGGGAAAGCCTGGGTTAAAGTTTACTACATTCTTAATATTTCCCTATATATAAGTAAGTATTGATTTTAAGATGGCAATTTTTACACATTGAAATCAAGGTGCATCTTACCATCAAAGGCATCATATAATTTTTCAGATGACAGTTACAAAACTGTTGCATTGCTTCAGCATGAACAATCTCGTATTGACTATTTTATCACTTTAATATCTTGACTATATTGTTATAACTTGAATTATGTGCATTGTTCCTATTATGTGTATTGAGTTTAATTACTAATTTTTTTTCCCTAAAAGATTACAATCTGATTCTACATTGAAAGAAAAAGTAAATGTTAGAGCAGGAAACACAGAAACAGAACAGGGGGAGTAAATTTGATTCATTCATGACTGGGCCACTAAAATCCCTTCATGTTTCAGACTGCAAAGCAAATAAGGACATTTGGAGAAGGACTCAAGTCCTGATGTTTGGAATGGATCACGGAAACACCACCATCAGCATTTGCCAATGGAGTGTCAGTTACTTGGAAGAAAATTCCATAGTCAATAGCAGAGCACCCTTTCAAGTTATATTCAACATATATATTATCCTTCAATAAAATACTGTGGAGAAACACAGCGATCAGTGGCTTTGAATATAAAAGTGATTCTTGTTGGATAACTTTTTGTTTGTCTTTGTTTTTTCCAGAATATTCTTCTGACTTTCGGAAATGCTAAGTGAAAACAGTGCTAAGAAAATTGCATCACTAGTATTAGTTTAGTTAAGGCACAGGGAAAGGACTAGAAGGAAACATGTCAAAATGCACCAATATTGATGAGATCTGGGACATATATTTTTTCTTTATATTTTGTTATTGATGTTGTTTTCCTGAATTGTTTGCAATGAACAAGAATGCCTTTTAAAATCAAGGGGAATAAAAACCCTAGTAAATATTATTAAAGCGCTATGTCAGAGAAGTGACAAGTCAGATTGTGTGATGGCTTCTGTAGAAGCTGTGAGATTTTCAGGCTTGTAGGCTGCAAGATGAGTTCTAGTTCTTGACCTTGCAGGCTTTTGCAGTCTTCCCATGGATAGGCTGCAGCCTTCTCCCTTCTTCGGGAGTGCCCCAGCCACCCCCGACTCTGAAACTGTTTGAGTGCTGTCTGTGAGGGATGTTCTTCAGTTGTTCATTTTTGCCTTAAGTGCTCAGGTATGATATTCTCATGATGACCTTGGAGTTCAGAAAGGTCTGTTGGATTCTTTAGGTGAAGAATTTTTTGTAGCATCTTTATCATAGGCATTTTTACTAAATTTCTTATTTTATGAATACATGGGAGTAATAAATGACATAAAACACTGTAAAATAAGTTTAAAGAAATCATTCCAGTAAGTGTGAAAATTTTCTAAATAATAAGGTACTTGTATCAGTCTAATTGGCAGGGTCTTTTTTTTTTTTTCCTTAGTTGCTTTGAAAATAACTGTGTGCTTTTCAAATAAATTATCAGATTTGATGAAATGTATTGAAAGACTGAAGGATTCAGATATTTTGAATTGACTTATAAAAAAGTAAATATAAAATTACATAAACTTAAAAAAAAAATTACACATTTTGTTTTTTTTCCTGGTGGATGTTCATTCTTCAGTCTGGGAAAGACTGAAGGCAGGAGGAGAAGGGGATGACAGAGGACGAGATGCTTGGAACCATCACTGACATTGAGTTGATGCCATCAACTCAATGAACATGAGTTTGAGCAAGCTCCAGGAGTTGGTGATGGACATGGAAGCCTGGCATGCTGCAGTCTATGGGATCACAAAGAGTTGGACATGACTGAGCGACTGAACATCAATAATAGAAATTAAAAAAAAAAAAAGAAAAACTCTGTCTTCTAGAGCTAAGTTTAGGATGTTAGGGATTTGTCTTTTCTTTCCTTATAGGTCTCTTGCTGATAATCTCCTATTTCCTTGATACAGGTATCATAAATTGTTAGATACATCATGAATTTTAAAACAACTTTTCAGAAAAAAAGCACCTATAAAATTACACATTTTGTTTTTTTTCCTAGTGGATGTTCATTCTTCAGTTTATAAGTTTGGCCTGAGCCTAAGCTTTTTTCACATTTGAAATCTAAATGTCCTCCTGAGTCTGTGTTGGTTTGGACACTATCAGTAGCACCATGGTGACCTTCCCCACTCCACCTCAAAATCTGTCTTTTATAATCTGCTCCTGTTTAGTATATTTAAGATTGAAAGACATTTCAAGATGTGTCATACTATTCCAGGCTTGATGAACAATCCCTGTGTGGTTCAAATCATAATTAACTTTTCCCTCTTAATGGAATTACATATTAATGGACATTAGACAGTACTTTAGAATCAACTGTTTCTGATAGATGGATACTGGTGCCAGAATGATCACTGGAATTCAAGAAAATATATCATCGACTCTTCATAGTTTCGAGAAACCTATGCCTATTCCAAGAGACTTGGCAATTTCTGTTGCTTTTAATTGTGTTGTGTAGAGCGTGACAATATCCTGCAAAGACAATTATTGTTTGTTTCTCTGTTACATTTTAATATATTCTTTTTTGAAGACATTTTCAATGACAACTGGAACCCAAACTTAAAATAAGGTTCAACTACATGCCATGCAAACAAGGCTTATTTCCCCGCTTAGGTGAGACTCAAATGAATCTGTAACCTTCTACACACATGCTAATTTGCACATGTGCAGACATTGACATCTATGTCACAACACATTTCTCTGCCAAGTATCTTTTGGCAAAGACTATAAATTACATATGAATCTGAGATATGTTAAAATGTAAAAAGCTCTGCATCTTAGACTTGATGAAATATAGTAATAAATAGCATTTATCAATTGTGTGTAATATGTTAGATACCTGGCCTATAATATTTCACTTATTTTCATAATTACCCTATAAAACAGTACTGTTACTGTCTCAGTTTTATAGATGAAGAAAACCGAGTCTTGGGGAGTTTAAGTCATTAGTCTGAGGAAAAGGCAGAATTGAACCAAAGCTTGAACTTGAAGCATATACGATCTTCCCTACTTATCTCTTGGTAAGCCTTATTATTATTTTTTTTTATGCACTATAAAGTCCAAGAGGACTTTCTATTATGGAAATGTTCTCTATCTGTCCAACATGGCAGTCACTAGCCACCTAGGGCTATTGAGCATTTGAAATGTGGTTAAGTATGACTAAGCAGTTAAAATTTTAATGTTATTTGATTTTAATTAATTTTAATTTAAATGGGCACATGTGTCTGGTGGCTCCCACACTGGAGAGTGCAATACTAGAATGAAGGGCACTGTGGTCTCAGGAAAATTCCAGAGAGTTGACACAGAGTTCACTTTTGTGCTTGCAAAAGTCAGGTTTACACAAGTGCAAATACCCATTTCGTTATTACTTCCCTGGAACACCTTGACTATTCTCATGGCTTTTTGAGATGAGAAGAAACTGGTCAGCAAGTCTAAAACAAGAAGGGGAAGCTAGAAAACTGCCTTAGCGCTGTATGGGGTACTTACTCATGCTCTAGTTAGGCCCCTTATAAGGCTCTCCTTAGGTCTACTGTGATGTGTTTTTGTTAATGTTGTTATTAATCTGCATTTGAAAATTTTTCATTTATCTTATGAAACTTTCCCAAATGTTCTAGAAGGTAACTAGAATTCCTGTTTTACCCATGAGGTAAAATTAAGATGCAGGTTGTGTGATTTGCCTAAGGTCACACAGATACCGGGTGACTTACATGGGACTGGTATCTAGACCTTTGAACTTCTAATCTGTTGTGCTTTCCATACAAGGAGCTATTTCTCTACTATTGCATTCAAATATATTTTATTTAAAAACAAGCACACATACCAGACAAACTCCGCAGGAAGAAACTCTTGATTTAGGGTAGAGATAATTCCAGGCAAGCTGGTAGAATAAGGTATCACCCCATGGGCATTTGTCCCTCCCAAAGGAAGCCTTTACCAGTGGCTTGAGTAGTGTCAGTGTTTTCAGGGTGACACTGCAAGCTGAATGGTTGTGGTGGAAGATCAGTCACTAATTCTGCTTCTTCTCAATGTGGCCATTTTTGTTCTTTTTGTGCAGTTTGTAGATAAATTGAGTGGGTCATAATATCAATTCCTTCTTGGATATTTTGGTTGACTTCAAGTATCATTCCTTTTGTAATTAAGTGGAAGAGGGGAAACAGATGGTCACCTTGTCAAATTTTGTTTTCAAGGCAAATACACACAGCCCTCTTTTCTAAGTAGGTTAATTCCCTTTTAATGGGACTGCTTTAAGATAGGGAGTCCCTGGTGATTTTGCATACGATCCAATGAATATGTACACAGTGTCCACCTGTTTGGACAGTGCACTTGGAATACATGTCTTAATTTGTATAGAAGTGCCGCCTGTAATCTTTATTGTCTGGAACAGTCATCCTTTAGCTTCTCTGTGCTTTAGTCTCTTCGGGGCTATACCTTCTGTATATATAGCCAGAGCATGCACAGGGAGCCTTGGTATGTGTCTGGGCACTGTAAGCTGCCATTCAGTTGGAGATTAAAGGGATAGCAGGAGATTTCTGCAGATGGTCCCACTATCACCTCATTTTGGTTCCTTTTTGGATCTTCAGAAGGATTTGCAGAGATGAACGAATAATGATTACTCAAAACTGGAAACCACCTCTTTATTTTTTTAAGTTTTATTTTATTGAAGTATCAGTTCAGTTCAGTCGCTCAGTCGTGTCCGACTCTTTGCGC
>SJYT01084643.1:125887-138484 GCA_006410635.1 Cephalophus harveyi
TGTAGGTCTTCATAAAACCGTTCCACTTCAGCTTCTTCAGCATTACTGGTTGGGGCATAGACTTGGATAACTGTGATATTGAATGGTTTGCCTTGGAGACGAACAGAGATCATTCTGTCGTTTTTGAGATTGCATCCAAGTACTGCATTTCAGACTCTTTTGTTGACCATGATGGCTACTCCATTTCTTCTGAGGGATTCGTGCCCGCAGTAGTAGATATAATGGTCATCTGAATTAAATTCACCCATTCCAGTCCATTTTAGTTCGCTGATTCCTAGAATGTCAACGTTCACCCTTGTCATCTCTTGTTTGACCACTTCCAATTTGCCTTGATTCATGGACCTGACATTCCAGGTTCCTATAGTAATTTACAATGTTGTGTTAATTCCTGCATACAGCAAAGTGATTGTTATACGTATGTATAGATTCCTTTTCATATTCTTCTCCATTGTGATTTATCACGGGGTAGTGAATATAGTTCCCTGTGTTACAGTAGGGCCTTGTTGTCTGTCCACTCTGTGTATAATAGTTTGCATCTGCTAACCCCAGACTCCGATCCATCCCTCCCCCGACCCTTGGCAACTGCAAGTCTGTTCTCTACGCCTCTGACTCTGTTTCTCTTTCGTGGATAAGTTCATCTGTGCCATATTTTGGATTCCACATATGAGTGATATCATACAGTATTTGTTTTTCTGACTGACTTCACCTAGTATGAGAAGTCTACTCATGTTGCTGTGATGGCATTATTTCATTCTTTTTTATTGGAAGCCATCTCAACCTACCTACTTTCAAGAACAATGAGGACCAATTGGAGAGATCTTAGGCCCTTCTCATATTTATTCTCTATGTTAAGGAAAAAATAGAAAAAATACCATTTTAAAAGAACTTTTTTGAGATGTATGAAAATGAGAAAATGAGCTGGTGTTCTTGCCTTTTCCAGTCCTAAAATTGCTCTTTCACACCTTTTTATGTGTCTCCTTGCTTCCTTGGCCTAGTAAAGTTACACTCTCTTGATCCTCCATGTTACACATAACAGAAGTGGACTTCCAGACAAAAAGAAAGCCCTGATTCTGCCTCTATTTATAGAAAAGCATGAGATTCTTGTCACTGCTTTTTGTTAATCAGTGATTTATTCTGCACCTACTGTGTACTTAGAACTATATTAGAATTTTTCTTCTTGCCTTAAAGTAGAGTGCATTGATTTTTAGAACTGTCTTTAGTTAAGAATTTAATTTTAAATCCAGTATTATTTTAAAAATGGGTGCCATTCCTCTTGGAGTTCTGAAGTCTTCTGCTTTCTGTCTGTGTGTTGACTTGGGGCAAATCTCCTTTTTCTTTGCTTATTTCAGTTCAGTTCAGTCTCTCAGTCGTGTCCAACTCTTTGCGACCCCATGAATCGCAGCACACCAGGCCTCCCTGTCCATTACCATCTCCCGGGGTTCACTCAGACTCACATCCATCAAGTCAGTGATGCCATCAACCATCTCATCCTTTGTCGTCCCCTTCTCCTCCTGCCCCCAATCCCTCCCAGCATCAAAGTCTTTTCCAAAGAGTCAACTCTTCGCATGAGGTGGCCAAAGTACTGGAGTTTCAGCTTTAGCATCATTCCTTCCAAAGAAATCCCAGGGCTGATCTCCTTCAGAATGGACTGGTTGGATCTCCTTGCAGTCCAAGGGACTCTCAAAGGTTATTGATATTTCTCCTGGCAATCTTGATTCCAGCTTGTGTTTCTTCCAGTCCAGTGTTTCTCATGATGTACTCTGCATAGAAGTTAAATAAGCAGGGTGACAATATACAGCCTTGACGCACTCCTTTTCCTATTTGGAACCAGTCTGTTGTTCCATGTCCAGTTCTAAGTGTGGCTTCCTGACCTGCAAACACATTTCTCAAGAGGCAGGTCAGGTGGTCTGGTATTCCCATCCCTTTCAGAATTTTCCACAGTTTATTGTGATCCACATAGTCAAAGGCCTTGGCATAGTCAATAAAGCAGAAATAGATGTTTTTCTGGAATTCTCTTGCTTTTTCCATGATCCAGCGGATGTTGACAATTTGATCTCTGGTTCCTCTGCCTTTTCTAAAACCAGCTTGAACACCAGGGAGTTCACGGTTCACGTATTGCTGAAGCCTGGCTTGCCAGAAGTAAAGGAGACAAGCTAAGCTTAATATTTTCATGAAATTTCTTTTTAAGTGTTTTGACATTGTGGCTGGTGGTCTGGTTAATTCATAAAGGATTTGTAGTTACTATAAATTATTACTATCTAAAAATATACTGTTTAGAAGGTTAACTGATACTGTGTATGCACATAAAAAATATTCCTGCATACAGCATGAGTGGATTTAGGCTTAGTTTATTGGAATATCTTTTAAACTAGAATATTACATACCATCCCCCTAACCCTTATTCCTAAACATAGGCTAACAAGGGTTCAGTAAAAGATATCTATGTAAAAACCCATTTGATGACCAATTTTGTATATCCTGTGAACATATTGTAGAACCTACATAAGTGTAGATGTAAAAGACAAACAAACCCTGAATTCTACGATTACCAAATAAACGTCATTAGGGCAGTGGCTGCCTGAATGCAAATTCATTGATGTTTAATTAAATTTGTTTTTAATGAATTGATTGGTCAAAAGACAAGTCTGGGTCATGTGAATTTCCCTATGAATGAGGCTACACTGCAAACACAAATGACTTTCTCACTCAGTCTTGTTTTCCTATATGGTTCTTAAGGAGGGTTCCCTTTGCATTATTTAATGTTTTTGGCTTATTTATAATTCTTGGAGGAAATGTTACACAAAACTACAAGTATTTCAGATTTATCACTGATATCATTGCATTACTCAGTCAGACTGTGTATGAAACCAGGAATGTTTTTGCCATTTAAAGCTTCCAGAGCAAGAGAGAGCAAAACGTGCATCTTCAAGGTTAAGCAGATGTGGTAAAAGCACATTCACTCACTGTTTGTTTTGCTAAAAAAGAAAAATAAAATGAAAGCTTAATATATTCTACAACTCTCTTTCCCTTTTCTTTTCATTAAATTGCAAAAAGTTGATTATTGTTCCAATGATAACTCCTTTTATTGCTTAAAAGAAAGTATAAGAACATACTTTTTTTAAGGTCTGAAAACTCAAGAATCCTTAATTTCATGAAATGTATCTTTTATTTTTTTGATTAATGCATTTGTCTGTGTGATATCTGAAGTTTTCCTGGAAATGGCTTTTGATAGTTTTTTTAGCTAAGCTGATTTCAGATTTATACGTAAAAAAGCCATATTCACATTCCTTAGAATCATTTCTAAGAGTGACATCTCAAGGATGCCTTACTCACTGTTGGCCTTTGCACTTGAACTTTAATTTATAAAATGAGATTTTTGTATACCTTTTTGTTCTGTATTCCATCTTCTTACTTTTTTTTTTTTGGTGGGGGAGATTTGGAGATGGTCACCAGTATTTATTTTTTCCCCTCTTTGCATTCTAAAGATGAAAAAAAAAAAAAAAAAAAAAACCTGTAGAAACTCCTAGATTATTATGTAGGATAATAATAATGGTATGTGGTATTTACATGAAAGGGTGAAAGTGAAAGTCACTCAGTTGTGTCCAACTCTTTGTGACCCCATGGACTATAACTGAACAGGCTCCTCTGTCCTTGGAACTCTCCAGGCCAGAATACTGGAGTGGGTTGCCATTCCCTTCTTCAAGGGATCTTCCCAACCCAGGGATCAAACCCAGGTCATCTGCATTGCAGGCAGATTCTTTACTGTCTGAGTCACCAGGGAAATCCATGAAAGGATTCTATAATATAAATTAAGAATTTAATTCTGATTTCCTTTCAAATGGTTTTGAATCTGGATATAGTCAGAAAAATGCCTAGAGGTCCTCTGGATGGTAAGCTTCATATTCTTTTGCCACCTGGTTTCTAGTGTTGATAACGGATTTCCATTATTTTCCCACTTTGCTGCTTCTGCTGCTAAGTTGCTTCAATCGTGTCTAACTCTGTGCGACCCCAGAGATGGCAGCCCACCAGGCTCCCCCATCCCTGGGATTCTCCAGGCAAGAACACTGGAGTGGGTTGCCATTTCCTTCTCCAATGCATGAAAGTGAAAAGTGAAAGTGAAGTCACTCAGTTGAGCGAACCCATGAACTGCAGCCTACCAGGCTCCTCTGTCCATGGGATTTACCAGGCAAGAATACTGGATTGCCTGGTTGCCAAGGGGTTGCCATTGCCTTCTCCGACTTTCCCACTTTAGCCTTCCCCTTATCCTCAGAGCCTATCATCCCTCTCTCACCATCCACTTTCCCTCCCCTGACACGGTTGAACATTATTTCACACTCAGTATTGAATTCCAGAGTTTGCTATTAAGTTCAATCCATGTGAAAGTTAAAACGGGCTATGGGCCCTCCGCTTCCCCACCCCAAGGGTTACAAACTTGAAATCAACATTTGTGTCCCCTCAGGGAAAATCATTATGGAAATTTTTGGACTATCTGCACATTCCCTATTTGATTTCAAATGATAATATAATCAATCCAGGAAAGGAAATCATCCTAAAATTTCATATTATGATTAGAAGTGTAATCTAGCTGAAAGAGAAAATGTCTAATTATTAAATTAGAAGAGTCACAATTCCTTAAGCACAGATTCTGAACACTGCATCTCTGGAGAAAATGGCTATTTTGGATGAAAAGATACAGTTGACACTTTGCCCATCATGTGGTAAGTGCTCAGTAACTGTTGCGTTAAAAATTAGGAGTTAGCACACTCCGCAGACCATAGAAAGCTTTTCTAATTTTTCTTTTGCCATTTTAAAACAGCATACTGATTTATTTCCATTACGAAAAGAAAAATTTCCTTCTCAACCTAGCTAAAAATTTAATTGTAGTGGAGGCGTAAGAGAAGAAAAAAAGAGTGAGAGGAAAAAAAAAAAAGAGAGAGAGAGCTGAGGGGAGGAAGGAAGGGAAAGAGGAAGAAAAGAGAAGGAAGGAAGGAAGTAAAGACAGTCTGCATTCACACTTGCTTGCTGTCCTAAGATTAAGCCCGACCACACAAAAACCTAGAGGAAGCAAGCATCATTTAACATTCAACTTGCAATTCATTTTGTGACTCTATCATTATGCCAGCTCATTTGTCTGCAGTTTAAAATGTGTTATAAAGTAGAAACTTAGAAGTAAAATTCTTTCACTTCCTGATACTAGAGCGAACGTAGTACATCTGCGTGTTTTGGATCATTTCTAAGCATTTCTCAAAGGTTTGTTCCTCTTTGCCTGAAAGATGCTGGTTTGAACCATGGAAAATGGTTTCATCAAAACTTTATCAGATCATCATTTCTTTTTAAAAGTTCCCTATTGATAGATATCACTATTCAAACAGTTTAGCATTCATCACCTTGCCCTTTTATTTCTAAAATGTCTCTTGATTATGTCCCCTTTTCTCTCTGCCCTAGCCATTGTATTTATGTCCTGAACACCTCTCACCAGAGCTGCTCCTGGGTTGGCTTCTGTTCCTATCTTTCCTAATTTAATTATTTCCTTAGACTGTTGTGGATTATTTCCCCAAGAAATAGGATAAATCATGAGGGCTTTTTTTCTTCCCCCCAAAAAACCTTTAGTGGCTTTCATTTGCTTACACAATAAAAGCTGAACTGCTTCAAGGTCTTTTATCATCTAGCTCCCCCAATACCTTCCCAGCCTCAACTACTCCTTTCTCCCTCTATGTGTGTGTGTATGTGTATTTGTATCAGTGAGTTCCACAAATGCACCAGAAGCTTCCACATTTCTTCACAAAAGGCTTTGCTGACACTAACTGCTCATCCCAAATGTCCTTACTCTGCTTTTACATGGAAAACCCTAGCTCAACTCAAGTATTACCCCTTTATGAAACACTGGGGGGCCTTCTCCAGCTGAAGGTAATTGTTCTTTCCTCTACCTCCCTGTAGTACTTGGATAAATTATTATATTAGAGATGAAATAAGTTTTACAGTCCAGTCAAACTTTATTCAGGAATCACCTTGGTGTTAGGTGATTTAGTTTCCATTGAAAGAAACATCAAATAAATTTGGGCAAGTAGAAGTTTTTATTGGTTCATATAACTAAAAATTGAGCCAGCTGAATGCAGTGCCCAGCTAGTGTTCTCATTTTTCGTCTCTGTTTTCATCCGGTTGATTTCAGACTTCAGCAGGCCCTTCACTCCGAATGATAGGAAAGTGGTTCTCAGGGGTGCTAGATTTACATGATATTTTTAGCTCTTAATCTCAGAAGAAAAGAAACCCTCTTCCACAGCACCAATATCGTCCCTGTTCTCCCTTGGAGGACTGTTCTAGTTTGCATCATTTGTCACTGTTTCTGGGAAGCTGGGTTCTCTGACTGGTCAGTCTAAGTCACGTGCTCTTCCTTGTGAAGGAGGTGAAGCCATGTGATGGACAGATGCACCAGAATATTGTAGAGTGAGGAAGAAGCTGTCTCTGAGAGGAAAGTGATTTTTATTACATCCTCTATTGAGTATTTTAATTTTTCCCATTGTTGTAACTCACTGTTGAAGTGTATCTTACCCTTTTAATGCTAAGTTTTTCCAGGACAAATATCAACACGCATTCAATAAATGTTAACTAAGTGAAGGACTTATCAGCAGATAAAAAATGAAATGGCACCCAAAGTTACCATTTTAATGGACTGAAGATTCTTTTTTTTACCCTTTCAAAGCCTCACTAGTGAGACTTGATATTTTCCAGTGATTAAGGGAGATTGGAGTTTACAGAAAATAGGGGAGAGGGTTAATATTTAAGATGCACCCAGTTCATATAAAATATTGGATCACAAACACTTCTAGTTATGACTTGGCTATTGGAAACCATTTAAATTAAAATGGTTTAAAGTAAAAAAAATTGCTTTTAGTAGAGAAAAGTTTGATATAGTTTATTACCATCACAGAAACAATTCTACTTAAAACCTGCATTTCTAATCTCTCACAGTTAGACAGTTTTGTTTTGTACTCTTAGAAAGTATGAGGTCTTGCCAACTAGTATTTTAAGATATTCAAAATGGAGAGTAAAGACTAGTTCCTCATTTCTCTTCTTAGTAACTTTAAATAATCTAGGAAAATGACCTTGTTTTGCATTTTTTTGCTCTAAATAGTCTAAGTGCTTTTTTAAACTGGTTATTTCATTAGCATGATGCTACACAAAAGAGTTGATCACGCTTGCCCACAGTACGGGCAGTACCATGTTGTGAACACCAAATCTGTACTGTTTCCTTCAGTGAGCTTTTAATAAAGCAGTTTCTAAGCTTGTTTTCATCAAACCTGTGCTCTAGAGTTTGTTTGGTATAGAGGTTAATTAAGCATTCTGGATTTGGAACCTGATATGAAATCTAGTTATCTGTGGATGTCCTTAGACAAGGTACACAGGCTCCCTGGATTTTTTACTCATCTGTAAAGTGGGGTTAGTACTCTCTAGCTCAGAGAATTTTGAGAGTTAAAGGAGATAATGTGATATTGTGCATGGAGTATCTGGGATATTATAAAGGCTCAGTGTAATTTATGGACTATTGTTACAATAACTGTTACTGTACTTCAACTGGTACCTATTGCTTTAGAGAGGAGATCAAACCCAGTCAATCCTAAAGGAAATCAGCCCTGAATACTCACTGGAAGGACTGATGCTGAAGGTGAAGCTTCGGTACTTTGGCTACCTGTTGTGACGAGCTGATTCATAGGAAAAAACCCTAATGCTGGGAAAGATTGAAGGCAAAAGATGAAGGGGGCAGCAGAGGATGAGATGATTAGACAGCATCACTAGCTCAATGGACGTGAATTTGAGCAAACTCCAGGAGACAGTGGAGGATGGAGGAGCCTGGCGTATTGCAGTCCATGAGGTCACACTGAGTTGGACATGATTTAGAGACCAAACAACAACAAAGCTGGAAATCACTGGGGAAGGAACATTTGAGCAGTTGTATTAAAAGTACTCCTGCTTAGAATGGAGATATGGCATTTAAAAGACAGGACAGTGTCTTTATTTCATCACTGATAAGGTGTCCTGCTTTCCGTCCTTCATGGACTGACGCCTCTACTGCTTGATACTCCCTGCTCTTCACCCCAGTCTCCAGCGCTCCTCTTCCTCAGCTGCAACTACCAACATGTTGTGACAAAATACCCCTCCTCCACAGACCCTGAGGACCGTAAGGTCAGACCCAGTGTGACTTTTCACCTCTGTCAAGATAAAAATATCTTGCTCCATTTGAAATTAAATTTAATCTTTTTGCCAAATGTGAAGCTGCTATACTCCAGTTTCTAAAATATAAAAGATGTGAGATGAAGCAAGGCATAGCATACAGGGAGATCTAACCAGACATCTCAGAGTCCCAGTGAGACCACGAGTCACAGAGCTTCATTATGATGAGAGTAATGGTAGTAATAGACTGAAAATAGTTTACTTAACCTTCCCTGGCCACAATTCCGGACTGAACACACTGTCTGCTGTAAAGAGCATCTCTGCTTGATGTGCACACAGCAGGTGTTCATTCTTACACCATTTCCCACCCACTGTTGTTTGTTGTTTATAGTAATTTTTAAAACTTTCTTTTGCAAAGATTTTAACCTTATAGGAGTGCGGCAATTTTGGTTAAGAGAATTGTATGCTTTTACCCAGGCTCATCAATTTTGTTTTGAATGAACATGCGTCAAATATTTTAACTCATTATTAATGAGGGAAACAGGCAATGTTGCAGCCAGTTCAAAGATCAGAAATATGGAAATGAATTTGCAAATGAAACAAAACTGGCTTATTCCACAAAGGGGGAGGGAAGTCAGCTGCACCTCCACTTGACAGAATTTATGTACAAGAATTATTTTGCCTCTCTCTGATGACTCACTAGCTTTTAACATTTTGCCACAAATCCTTTATCCTTCCCTTTTTCTCTAATTAAATTTTTCTGAACCCTTTGAGAATAACTTGCATGCATTGTGCCCACATAAGCATTAATACTTTAATTCAATATGAATTGTGAAAGAAAACACATTTTCTTACAAATCCATGGCAAGGTACTGAATTCAGAAAATTTAGCATTGATATAGTGCTGCTGCTGCTGCTAAGTCGCTTCAGTCGTGTCCGACTCTGTGCGACCCCATAGACGGCAGCCTACGAGACTCCCCCGTCCCTAGGATTCTCCAGTCAAGAACACCAGAGTGATTTGCCATTTCCTTCTCCAATGCATGAAAGTGAAAAGTGAAAGTGAAGATGCTCAGTCGTGTCCGATTCTTAGCGACCCCATGGACTGCAGCCTACCAGGCTCCTCCATCCATGGGATTTTCCAGGCACGAGTACTGGAGTGGGTTGCCATTGCCTTCTCCATTGATATAGTACTTATCTTTAATCTATAATCCATGTTTTGTTAGTCGTTCTAATAACATTTTAGATGGCATTTTTCATTCTCTAGTGCTGAGTTCAGTCTGAGGTGATATATCATATATACTTATGACTCTTTTTTTAATTGACGTACAATTTGACATAACATTATGCTAGTTTCAGGTGTACAACATACCAATTTAATATTTGTATGTATGGTAAAATGATCACCACAAATCTAACATCTGTCACTATATATAGTCACCAAATTTCTTTCTTATGATGAAGATTTTTAAGATCTACTCTCTTAGAAGCTTTCACATATGCAATACAGTATTATTAACTGTAGTCACTGTGTTGGTCATTATATCCTCAGAACTTATTTATTTTATAGTAAGCCAGCTTACTATTTTACTATTTTACTATTCATCCCTCCACCCTGCCCTTGTCTCTGGCTCCCACCAAGCTGATCTCTGTTTTTATCTTGTCTCTTTAGTTTTCTTTATATTTTTTAGAAAATTTTGAAGTTTGTGTATGTTAGAAATTATGGCATTTCTGTGTTTGTGTGTTGCTTTATTTATGATAATATCCTCAGCTATTATGTCAAAAGGTGTGTGTGTTAGTCGCTCAGTCATGTCCAACTCTTTGAAACCCCACAGACTGTAGCCCAACAGGCTCCTCTGTCCATGGGATTCTCCAGGCAAGAAAACTGGAGTGGCTTGCCATTCCCTTCTCCAGAGGATCTTCCCAACCCAGGGATCGAACGCTGGCCTCCTGCATTGCAGGCAGATTCTTTACCGTTTCAGCTATAGGGAAGTCCTATTATATCAAAAACTGACTTTTAAAAAAAGTGCATTTTGACTCCAAAGTGATACTGGGGGGAAAATAGCAAGCATAAATCAGAACATCAAAGTAAGTCCCACCATGCCTACAGTGTACAAATAGCTGTTGATGAGTTTGCCATGCTTAGTGAACTGAGTAAGTGTAAAAGCTTTTCGTGTGCATTCCTATTTTCAGGCCCAATACAGTACGTTAACCTCAGAATATCAAATTGAATCAGGGGTTCTGAGAAGAGCCGCCTGCAAAGCAGTTAGAATAACACTCTTCATTACACCGCCTAGATTTGGGTTTCAGACCACCATAACTGGGGCCTTTTCTAATCTCTCACCTATAGTCAGATACGCACAGCCACCCAAATCAAGGACTCCGTACCTCTTGAGAGTGAAGTCCACTGAAGCCCGCGAAGCTGAGCCGCAAATTGTTAGGAAGAACCTCTTCTTGATGACATTTTTCCTGGAAAGGCCAAATAACCAGCCCCTGCGAGGCTGCTGGCCACACAGTATGTCAGCACAAATTATGCAGTCTGGGGCTGAGTGGATGTGTCAGCTGCCCATTAGACCACACTAAAATAGAATTGCTGGGTGCCTGAAGCATGAAGCATGATATTAGATAAAGTGATGAAATTTCACTCGATTAAAGAGCCAGGTCAAGGACAGTTACCTCAGGAAATTCCTTTTTTCCTCAAATATTCTCACAACCTTGATGAATTTATCGTTTTCTTGCTTATTTTTCATTATCGTCTGGGGCTTTATGAGCAATAAAAGGTGCCCTCAGCAGGCACTGACATATTGGAGTGATCAGAATCATAGGTTATATTGATTCAAAGAAAGAAAGGGGGGAAAAAAGACGGAATTGACATTGCCGCAGGTCACAAGCCCTTGGAAATGTTGGATTGATTTGTTTAGACAGTTGTTTGATTTCTCTCTCTCTGTCTTTCTCTAGCTCTTTTGTTTTGTTTTTCTTAATAAAGGGATAGGAAAAAGAACAGAAAAAGGTAGTCTTTTTTTTTTTTAAGGCCAGTTGAAGGATAGGAACAGCAGCATATGGCTTGGCAGAAAGTTTTATTTTTATTTATTTGATTTATAAGGACAGGAGAAAAATCCTTCTTGCAAAGGGCTTCTTTTATCAAAAGGACTTGCAGGCTGAAAGTAAATGATTGCATACCTACACTGCTTCTCAAATCTGGGTTGGATAACCACAGCTAGCCAGAGTAAAAGTTTGACTGATGCATCCACCACCCACTTCCTGGCCTGGTTCCTGTAGGAAAACATGTTTTTTCATTAAGGAAAATATTTTTGGTTCATTAATACTGTACTCTGACTTATTTTCATTTACAGTAGCATTTGAGAAGCAAAAGAAATGAGAAGTGGGTATTCAGATCACTTGAGTTTCACACTTACAGCTTAATGATTCTCCCATTCCTCTCCCTCCCCTCTTATCCTGCCAGTGAAGGCGAGGTTCTTCTGTGAGCGCGATATCCCTGAAGGAGCAGCACCAAGGCCAGCTAATTGGATCTTGTAGAACTCTAATGCAGTTGACTTAGCCGCTCTTTCTTTGGGTCAGAAAATCCACAGTTGCAAATGTGTTCTTCGGGGTTGGGGTGGGGAGGGGAGGGATTGAAGGTATTTGGGAGGAATCAGCTAGCTTTTGGCACCACTTGAGGGTCATTACAAGCTCTCAACTCAATAAATGATTGAGGAGACTTAGTTCAATAAATTTCCCAGGCAATATTTTAACTTTGGTGCTCCAGTTTCATTCCATGTATGAGGGTGCTTGAGGTTTTAGAGTCCTATTTTTCCCTTCATAAAATAGGCATAATTTTAGCATATTATATCTCCTCTATGAAGATGAAAAAGGGCATCTGTTTACAGGTTTGTTTAATTGTAAAGAGGAAATGTATTATCTAGATTCTAATCTCACATGCTAGTAAAGTAATGCTCAAAATCCTCCAAGCCAGGCTTCAGCAATACGTGAACCATGAACTCCCTGATGTTCAAGCTGGCTTTAGAAAAGGCAGAGGAACCAGAGATCAAATTGCCAACATCCGCTGGATCATGGAAAAAGCAAGAGAGTTCCAGAAAAACATCTACTTCTGCTTTATCGACTATGCCAAAGCCTTTGACTGTGTGGATCACAATAAACTGTGGAAAATTCTGAAAGAGATGGGAATACCAGACCACCTAACCTGCCTCTTGAGAAATCTGTATGCAGGTCAGGAAGCAACAGTTAGGACTGGACATGGAACAACAGACTGGTTCCAAATAGGAAAAGGAGTGCGTCAAGGCTGTATATTGTCACCCTGCTTATTTAACTTATATGCAGAGTACATCATGAGAAACGCTGGACTGGAAGAAACACAAGCTGGAATCAAGATTGCCGGGAGAAATATCAATAACCTCAGATATGCAGATGACA
>SJYT01084643.1:138925-184492 GCA_006410635.1 Cephalophus harveyi
GTGCTGCGATTCATGGGGTCGCAAAGAGTCGGACACGACTGAGCGACTGAACTGAACTGAACTGAACTGAAATGATATCATGATTATATTTCCATACAATATTAATTTTTAATACTAGTGAACAAAGAATTTCTGTGACTGGTGAGCTTAACTTACTTGGTATGTGAACTGTAGACACAGTTAGAATTTACACCTGCTTTTTTAGCAAATTCCTTACACATTACATGAATATTTCTATAAATCAAACTTCTTTTAACAGCATTTCCTAGGTAAGAGTCTCTACCCATGAAAGAAATACATTAAATAGTAGCTTGGTGGATGGACACAAAATACAGGAAGGCTTCTTGGGTATAATGCTGGTTTCTCAGTGTCATCATAATTAATAGAATAAAAGTGAGAGGGCAAGTTTTTGTTTGTTTACTTACAGGAAAGAAGTACAATTACTTGTTACATGGAAATGTTAGATACCCACTTTTGGATCTGATCAACTATAATCTTTCTTTTCTTTTTCCCCTGGAGCCAAGAGGGTTTTTGTTGTTGTTGTTGTTTTTCAAAATATTGAAGTAGTTTGAAAGATCAAAAGACAGTTGTGCTAAGTTTTCTATTACTAGCATGGAAGTGATAACAGCTTTCTTATCCCTTGGGAGAAGAGGTGGCAGTTGGAGGCTGAGGAGTTCTCAGTGCTGTATCGGCAGGCTTTACACGAAAGTGAAAGCAAAAATAAGAATATCTGCCTGCAATAAGACTGCAGATGGTGACTGCAGCCTTGAAATTAAAAGACGCTTGCTCTTTGGAAGAAAAGCTATGACCAACCTAGACAGCATATTAAAAAGCAGAGACATCACTGCCAGAAAAGGTCCATCTAGCCAAAGCTATGGTTTTTCCAGTAGTCATGTATGGATGTGACATTTGGACTACAAAGAAAGCTGAGTCCTGAAGAATTGATGCTTTTGAACTGTGGTGTTGGAGAAGACTCTTGAGAGTCCCTTGGACTGCAAGGAGATCAAACCAGTCCATCCTAAAGGAAATCAGTCCTAAATATTCATTGGAAGGACTGATATGAAACTGAAACTCCAATACTTTGGCCAACTGATGTGGAGAACTGACTGATTGGAAAAGACCCTGATGCTGGGCAAGATTGAAGGCGGGAGGAGAAGGGGACAACAGAGGATGAGATGGTTGGATGGCATCACCCACTCGATGGAGATGAGTTTGAGTAAGCTCCAGGAGTTGGTGATTGATAGGGAGGCCTGTTGTGCTGCAGTCCATGGGGTCGCAAAGAATAGGACATGACAGAGCAACTGAACTGAAAAGAAGAGGATTCTATTACTTTTTCTCAGTATAAAATGAAGGGTAAAGATATACCAGTGGAGATAAAAGTTGCCCTAAGATGGGAGGAATTTTAAACTCCTGTTTCCCTGTTCTTGGTGAGTTGGATTCTGATCTGTTGAAGGCACTTGGCTACCACTCTGTGTTCTCAAGGGTCCAAGAGTCAGCTCACCATCTCCTGGGTTTCTCACTAGTCACTTGCTTTGTTCCTGTCATATTATTTTGGCCTAATAAATATCCTTCACTCAACTGCAGAATGGGGAAGGCCCACACCAAGCATAGGTTGGCAAAGTAAAGGTGCATCAGTTTTTTTAAGATGCCCGAAGAGGTCTTTGACCCATTTTTTTCCTCTTCATCAGATGCTTGGGCAGCAGGAGGCAAGAATTGTATTCTACTTAGGATCTTCTTGTTTATGATGAAAATTACATGCTTTGTCTGAGCAACAATAAATTACTTTGAAACCTCTCATTGGCACCTTTAATGAACACAATAGATAGAAGAATATGCTTATCAAAATGTGTCATCCTTTTCTCCATGCTAAACTCAGTAAATATTCCTTTAGAAGAAAGGTTTGGTTTCCCATGTGGATTGTGAAATCTCTTGAGTTATATTAAGGCTGTAAATGCAATTCATAGCAGCTCAGAGCCTTGATCTAGGGGTTGGGTGCCTTTTATTTTTGATTCTTTCCCCAGAGGTGGTTCTGATTACCCCAGTGCTCACTGATGTAATAATGGAAAAGAAATTTCCTACAGGCGACTGCAGCAGAGCCTGAGTTGAGCATTTGCTACCTTGGGAGAATCAGGTCATTCTCCTATCTGCCAGGAAACATACTCTCCTTGAGAGAAAAACATTGGGAAAACAGATTCCTCTGACAGGTTTAGAACTTCTGCTGCAGAATCTTCCCAAATAGTGCCCGAGGGGAAACTGTCTTCCTGATCAGATTGTCTCCACATTTTTTCTTCTTTTTAAAATTTATGTTTTTTGTCTTATTTATTTTGTTTTAACATGGGAGAATTGAAAGGGCAAAATGTTCAGGATGTACATTCCTCTAATGTGAAGGGTTCATCATTTCAGCTGTGAACACTGATTTCTGTCACCTCAGCCAACACGAAAGAAGAGACACATTTCTTTTTCTCTCCATGATGCCTTCAGTGACATGACACAGAGATGATGGACTATGCAATGATTTAACCAAGCCTGATCTTTCTGCCTGGGGGCACACACAATACTTAAAGCCTCAGGGAGTCCTTATTTATTTACTGTGATTTTTTAGATCTCTCTTGAGAAACCATGCTATTTAAAATCCACCTCCTTTTTCATCCTTTAAAAAGAGAATTTATTTTTCTTATTATAGAACAGCTGTCTTCATAAGCCAATGTAGTCAGGTTCTAATTATGTGGAAATTCCACACATTTTTCAATTGTAAGTCATTCTTTAATTGCTGGAGTTTTTGTATGACCTCTTCTTTACCTGGGCACTGCACAGAGGAGAAATTGCATGTCCTTGAGTTCTCAGGTTAGTCCATCATTCATGTCACTGGGACTGATTATTTTTCTCCCCTCATACCACACAGCATAACACTTTCTGCTGGATTCAACTAAATTCATTCCCACCTGGTTTTCTATGTTGCAGGTGATGTGACGTGCCAGGGAGTTTGCTTGTAACCAGTACTGGATTGCCTAAGAGCACTAGAACATGTTTTGAATGACATGAGAATTCCTCTAACACCATTGACATGGTGATTCCTTTAGGATAAGACATATCACAGTCTTTTTTTTTTTTTTTTTTGCTTTCTGCCTGGCTTATCTAGGTAGGGGTTAATATAGGGATGAGTGACTGAATCAAAAAGAGGATGAGGTGTAGTTTTCAGAGAGCTGGGTTTCAGATTGATGGTCACAAACATGGAACAGTAAAAATTAAACTACATTCAAAATGGTCTCAGGGGAAATTGGCCAGTTCCCAAGATCCAGTACATTTAAATATCATTCAGGACCAAGTTCCAAAATGGCCAGTTGGTCTTAAAACTCATCACAAAATGTGGAAACAAAGAGAAACATATTTTGTTTGGGAAGATCCTAACAATTTTCATTCAGGATCATGAATGAGAAGATCAAGTCATTGATCAAGCCTTGTAGAATCTTCCAGGTAGAGATAATAAATAGTAAGTTAAAGGCTGTGAGGTAATAGTGTCCTGGTGAGTTTAAAGAAAACTCAGATTTTTCATGGAATGTTGCTGTCCTTGGGGAGACTGAAGAAAATGTGGGATCATGAGGGGGTTTTCTTCACAATGCTTGACACCAGTGGGGGTGACCTAGCAGTAAGGGAGACGTTCATGATGTAGAGAGAAGGCAGGCTTGGAGAGGGAGTCTCAGGAGTTAGGATGGACTAAGAGGGGAGATGGATTCTAGTACACATGTGAAGGGTTGGCTGTGGAGAGGAGCCTAAAAGTTTACCCACTGTAACAGGACAGCACCTAGGGCTCCACCCCAGATCACAAAACACATCAGTGTCAAGAGCTTCAGAAATCTCTTGAGAGAGTGTGTGTGTAAATAAAGTCAGGCAGCATAAAGATGGAGAATATGTGCTAGAAGTCTGGGGAGAAAGAATAAGTCATGGGATAGTCATCTGGGCAGTGTCTCTCAAAGAGTGGTCCAGACCAGCATCGTCAGCATCACCTGGGCATTTGTTAGTGATGTGGTTTCTCAGGCTCTACCCCAAACTAACATTCTAAAACGTTGGGAGAGGACCTGGCAATATGAATTTTCATGTGCCCTCCAGGTATTTCTATGGTAGTCTCAAGCCTGACAACCACTTGCTCAGAGTAAGAGGAGAGTAATGTATTTTGGGAATGTTATATGATTGATATGTAGAAAGAAGGCTTCATTGAGGACAGTGGTCAGGCATTTGAAATGAGATCAGTCAGCAACCTGGTGTGATTTTCTACAGCCGTGACCATCTCTGTGGGTGAACAGAGCATGCTGATTAGATTTAATCTGGCCTGAGGATTTTTCAGGTGATGATAATGAGACATGATTGTTAGGAATATACACAAAGGTGTAATACAGTGATGGGTCCATCACAAACTAGATGAGATGGGAAACCTGGAGAAAATATATAAATAATGTCTAATGGCACCTCATGGGGTCAAAGTTTCTTAGAGTTGGAGTATTAGCAAGAATGAGCTTCAAAGAGAGAATGCTTGAAATTGCAGTTATGGAGGGGTGGGGTTATGTTGCTGGTAGTGACTAGTCTGAGGTATGACCTTTGAAATGTGGCTTAGATGTGAGAATAGAGAATGTGAGAGTTGGAGGATTGGGCGTCAAGACACTGAGGGTTTCGGATATTGGAAAGATCACATATACGGGTACTGGAGTCACAAAATATGTTGGAGAAATGGCAGTGAGCCAGGAACTGAAATCTTTAAGGAATTAGTAGAGTAGCTGGGGGTTCTGTAGGTGACTGCAGCAAGTTGGAGCTGTGATTGATAAAGACTAATGAGATGACATTCAAAGATGAGGATTTTTTTCATTGTTTTCGTGATGTGATGTGATACAAAATCAGAAGGACACTTGCCCTGCCTCCAGGCCTGGTGTTGCAAGAGTCTTGCAAGGCACAACAGCCACCACTTCAGAGGGCTGGGTGAAAATTAATTTCCTCGAAGGAGACTTGGTTCATTTAGAGCAAGAAGTGAAAGTGAAGCTCTGAGAAGAACTGAGCATGAATTCCAGAATACGGTGTGGAAGGGTTCCAGGAATTGAGGATGGGCATAGAGTGGATGAGAAAAGGGAAACTATCAAGACACTTGAGGAAAGAGTCCAGGAAACTGAGAGATGACTGAAAGTCTTGGCTTCTTGTGGGGCCTAATATCCATCAGTGCTCAGTCACGTCCTACTCTTTTGCAGCTCCATGGACTGTAGGCTGCCAGGCTCCTCTGTCCATGGAATTTTCAAGTCAAGAATGCTGGAGTGAGTTGCCATTTCCTTTTCCAGGGAATCTTCCCATCCCAGGGATCGAACCCATGTCTCCTGCATTGGCACATGGATTCTCTACCACTGAGCCACCAGGGAAGCCCCAAAAGGAAGCATGGCGAAATGAGATTTGCCTAGATGTGCTCAACATAGATATCAAGGTCAAGGCTGGAAGTATTGTAGGGTAAGGGGCTGTGGGTGTCTTGCCAGGAGATCCTGAGATCCTCTCTTTTATTCCTGATGACAGTGAGGGCTTCCCAGGTGGCACTAGGGCTAAAGAGCCTGCCTGCCAATGCAGGAGATGTAAGAGACACGGGCTCAGTCCCTGGGTTGGGAAGGTCTCCTGCAGGAGGCAGTGGTAACCCACTCCAGTGCTCTTGCCTGGAGAGTACCAAGGACAGAGGAACCTGGTGGGCTGCAGTCCATAGGGGCGCAGAGAGTCACACACGACCAAAGTGACTTAGTACGCATGGTGGTGTGTGACCAGCGATGAGTGGCCTTATTCTCAGTATCTGGAACTCTAGGAGAGTTGTGGAGGGAAGGGTGATTTTCTTCCCATGATGTCCAATCAGAGTAGATTTGGAAGCATGTATTTGAAAATGGTGTTGGAAATGAGTTGAAGAGCAGATGAGTCAAGGCTTCTTTAATTTCAATACCCCAAACTCTGCCCTACTTGAAAGTTACAGGGTGGCCTATTACCTGTTCTTATCTTATTACAGGGTGGTCACTTATCTATTCTTATCTTCTTTAAGGCTTGCAAGTGAAAAATTTAAAAAATAAATAGATATGAAAAGTACCTGAATTTGTATCCATTTATCCCTTCAGTTTTGTGAGATCCAGTGATTGTACCTGAGTTGTATCCATTGGTATAATCTCCAGTAAGAAAGACCACTTCATTCCATGTTGGTGCCCCATTCATTCCCCTAGCATGTTCACATATGAGGAGGTATTTGGTTTGTTTACCAGTGAAGAGATGCTCTTAGGAACCAGCATGCTTTGATGGCTTGGGCAAAAGTCCTGGGTGTGAGAGGTATACCTAGGATGCAATAATTCAAACTTTTCTGGGGATGCACACCTGGAATGCAGAGATAGGGACTGCTGAAAAAGCAGCTCTTTTAGATTCTAAATACTTTCAGAACAGCTAACTCCAATGGAAATCTCTTCAAATCTGATAAGAATTTCAAGGTCTCTGGGCCCTACACACTCAGCTTGCATACTCTAAGCCAGTGATCTGTGTGGAAATGCTTGGATGAAATTAGAATTCTCATAATGCGTCTTTAGTGGCAGAACATCATCTGCAGACTGACAAGTCCCATTAGAAAACGTACACCCCTTCACTCCCATCCTTGGCTTAATGTGTGGCAAGGGAAAGGACTGATGCAAAAATAATACCTCTTCATGAATTAAGATCAATTGTAGAAAAAATTAAAGAAGAATTATGTATTTTCAAGGCAATGAGTAATGGAGAAATCTCTGGATGGCTTCTGGGAACTTTGATATCTGCAGGGAGTTGGAGGGATGAGAAAAAGAGATCTGCTTCTCCAAGGTGTGTACTAAGAAACAGAACAAGACAGAAACAAACACGAAATGACAACCAGAACAACCCCTTTACACCTGAAAGGAAAACTTGCCTTTAAAGTGGAATGTCAATCATTTTCGCACTCACTCCCCTTTTTTTATTAACTGTTGCTACCAGCCACAGTTAGTTTCTTTTCAGATAATTTCTGAATAGAGAAAATATCATTTTGAAAAACATAACTGTATCTGTTATTACCTGTATCATGCCTTGTATCTATTATCCTGCAATTTTGTTTTTAATCTATTTTATTTTATTTGTCTTCTAATTGAAGGATAATTGCTTTACAGAATTTCATTGTTTTCTGTCAAATATCAACATGAATCATCTAATGTATTTTAGATCTGAAGATTTCCTATAATCTTTCATTCAATTGTTTAATGTTCTATGTATATTTAATGACATAATTTATATATTATTACCTGTATCATGCCTTGTATCTATTATCCTGCAATTTTGTTTTTAATCTATTTTATTTTATTTGTCTTCTAATTGAAGGATAATTGCTTTACAGAATTTCATTGTTTTCTGTCAAATATCAACATGAATCATCTAATGTATTTTAGATCTGAAGATTTCCTATAATCTTTCATTCAATTGTTTAATGTTCTATGTATATTTAATGACATAATTTATATAACCTATCCCTGTTAACCTTTAAATGTGTTTCATCTGATACTATTATAACAAAACCACAGTTGATATCCTTGTGCATATATTTTTGTGCCCTAAAGCAAATCTATCAGAGGGCTAAATTCATAGAAGTATAATTCCTGCATCAAAGAATACATGCATATTTTTTATCTTATTAAAGTGTTCTATTTCAGGTTTAATGTGTTCTTTTGAATCAATAGCAGAAGATGAGAAATATGTAAAACTAAGTAATGGTAAAGGTAACAAGAAAAGAAATAGAGTTGGTTAATAAGCAAGTAAAAAGATAAAATATCCTCATAATTAAAGAAATGAAAACTAAAACAAGATACCATTTTACCAATAAGTCTGATTCCACATTTCATTGGTGAAGATGGGGAACCCAGCACAGGCATGTGCTGTTGGTGGTAGTGTAAGCAATCATCCCTTGTTTTGGAAGGTGCTTCAGCAATAGCTCTGTCAATATTTTTGCTCCTAAATGCCCTGCCACTTGGCCTGGACCTATGATTAGGACACATGATTAGAGAAGCTCTTTAGACACTGATTTGGCTTCCCTTGTGGCTCTGGTAAAGAATCCTGCAGTGTGGGAGACCTGGGTTTGATCCCTGGGTTGGGAAGATCCCCTGGAGAAGGGAAAGGCTACCCACTCCAGTATTCTGGCCTAGAGAATTCCAGGGACCGTATAGTCCATGGGGTCACAAAGAGTCGGACACTACCGAGTGACTTTCACTTTCCCTTTAGACACTGATTATATTTTTCATTTTCAAAAGCTGTCTGACTTACCTCATTGTGGATCAATTTGCTAGTTTGAGTCTTTTTTTATTAATTCATTTTGGTTGTGCTGGGTCTTTGTTGCCGCCTGTTGACGTTCTCTAGTTGCAGTGATTGGGGCTGCTCTCCATTGCAGTACCTGGGCTTCTCATTACGGGCTTCCCTTGATGCAGAGCAGAGGCTGTAGGTGGGCAGGCTTCAGGTGCTGCAGCGTGTGGGCTCAGTAGCTGTGGCTTACAGACTAGAGAGAGGGGGCTCAGTAGCTGTGGTGCGTGAGCTCTGTTGCTCTGTGGCATGTGGAATCTTCCTGAACCAGGGATCTAACCCGTGTCCCCTACATTGGCAGGTGGGTTCTTGTCCACTATATCACCAGGGAAACTCTAAAGGTGTTTTTTTTTTTTTTTTTTAATTCATTTAATTAATGTTTATTAGGCATCTACTATGTGCCAGTGGGAAAACAGTTGGGGGCACAATGATGATTAGCAGTGGAGGAACAGACAAGGCTTCTGCTCTCACAAAATTTGCATGCTAATGGAGGAAGTTAGCAGCAAGCGAATATATCTGATATATAGCAGAAGACGACAAATACTGGGGTGGGGACAGAACAGAAGAAGTGGTGCTAAGTGCCTGGAGGGCTATTCTATAGCAGGCCAGAGAATCTCTCTGAAGAGGTGATGTTTAAGCTGAATGATGAATGATAGGAAAGAGGTGGCTATGCAAAGACCTGGAAGGGGCCCACCGAGCAAGGAACATGGCATGGGCAACAGTCCTGGGCAGGCAGGAGGACCAGTGTTACACAGTGGATTGTGGTGGTGGTTTAGTCACTCAGTTGTGTCCGACTCTGTGACACCACGGACTGTAGCCCGCCAGGCTCTTCTGTCCATGGAATTCTCTAGGCAACAATACTGGTGTAGGTAGCCATTTCCTTCTCCAGAGGATCTTCTCTACCCTGGGATGGAACCCAGGTCTCCTGGATTGTAGACAGATTTTTTACCAACTGAGCCACTAGGGAAACCCTGAACTGTGTCCTCCCAAAATTCGTATGTAAAAGCCAAGGTATTTGAAGAAAGGGCCTTTAAAGAGTTATGCAAGGTTAATGAGGTCGTAACCTCAGGGCTCTAATCCAGTGTGACTCATATTGTTGTAAGAAGAGGAAGAGACACTAGGCATATGCATGCCACGAAGAAAGGCCTGGTGAGGACACAGTGAGAGGCAGCCCTCTGCAAGCCAAGGGAAAGACGGCTTAAGGAAACCAAGCCCATTTGGTTTGGGTTTCTAAGCTCCAGAACCATGGGAAAATAAATACCTGTTGGTTAAGCCACTAGTCTGGTATTTTGTTATTGCAGGTTGAGTATACTAAGACAACCAGAGTGGCTGAAGCTTAGTGTCCAAGAAGTAAAAGCAAGGACATGGAGTTTGAGATGTAGGCAGTAGCCAGGCTCAGGATGACAGGACTTTGAGGGCCAACGTTAAGAGGCTGGGTTCCGTTCTAAGTGTAAAGCTATGTGGGGGTACACTTAAAACCTTGCTCTGATTGCTTTGATGACAGTGGACTGGAAGGGATAAACAGGCAGTAGAGAGGACATGAGGAAGCCTTCACAGAAGGCCTCAAGAAAGAACAGATGCTGCTGTTGGCTAGAGCGTAGAGATGGAGACTGAGAGGTGAACAGAGGGCGGACATGGTTTGCTGTGAGGGAAGCCAAGGGGAACCCTCCCCAATGGTGTACCCAGAGGTGGTAGGAGTGATCCAAACAAAAAGAGATGCACTGTCTACAGAGAATGTAAAGACATTGATAGCATTGAGCAAAAGTCCTCTGCTTTTTATTGTCATCATATACTGGTAATTCCAGACAATGTCCATGATAAAGCATTCCTCCTGGCAAGCTTGGAAATCTGTTAGCATCTCCCACCACCTACCTGCCTTGGTCCAGAGGCTGGGAGAGGGAGCGTGAAACTAGTAAGTGCACTCACTGGTGCAGTAAAGCTGAGAGTCTCAAGTTCTTCACACAGTGACTTCCCTTCCCTTCCTAAAGAGAGTGGATAACGGTATGAGTGGACAAGGCAACAGAATCGCTTCTGCCAGCACTTTTCCACAGGATGGAACAGGGCAGATCCCTCCTTTGCACCTGAGGCACACACGTAGGGAGAGATGGGAGGCAGTCCTGGATTCTCCTTTCTGTTCTGTTATCTGTTGAAATTAGAGTTTCAAAGTGAAGTCAACTGCAATTCAAACCTTTAGACAAATGGTCAAGGCCATGGTCAACCATGGGCAAGGCTGCCCCCTGAGAAAGGGGGGCCAGCAGCATGTCAGGGCGCCCAGCTCCTCTTGGGCCACTGCCAACATACACCAAAGATGAGGATCATCTTTTGGCACAAGTGAGCTATGTAGTTCAGCTTTTATGATATACAGGGACATACAAGGACACTGTATATGTTGTATGTGCTTAGTCACTCACTCATGTCCAATTCTTTGTGACTATAGCCTGCCAGGCTCCTCTGTCCATGGGATTTTACAGGCAAGAATACTGGAGTGGGTAGCCATTCCCTTCTCCAGGGAATCTTCCTGACCCGGGAATTGAATTCGGGTCTCCTTCATTGCAGTCAGATTCTTTACTGTCTGAGCCACCAGGGAATCCCTGAAAGGACATTAAGTTGTTTTAGAGTCCAAGTTGAGTTTTAGGCTGAATTCTTAATCTCAAGCTATACACAAGCACATTAGCCAAAACAGCTCACCAGAGATTATGGAATGGACGAATAAAACGGTATTGATTCCCCAGGTGTGAACAATGGATCACTTCTTAAAGTCCTGGAAGAAACAGAGGTAAAAGTGAAATCCAAATAGAAATCACCTTTCCCTTATAAACTAAGACTCTTAATTCTAAAATGCCTCCCCTTCTGTTTCTTGTTCTGCTCAGAGTTAGAGAGCCTCACTCAGCTGCCTCAGCCAGTGCCATCTTCCTGGGAAGCTGCCCCAGTGGCTCTGTCCTCCTAAACATGGATCCACCCGGCCTCAGGACTCTCAGGTGCCCTATGCCCCCAAAGACTTAGAAACTTACCTTCAGTCCTGAGACGATTGATCAGAGCCATAGATCCATACAAATAGCATTTATGGACGATCCCAGAAATAGCATTTCACAAATAGAAGCAATGTTCCCCTCTTTTTTTGAGCCAGCGATGGATCAAAGCTGAGACTTGGTGGAGGAAGTAACACAGAGAAGAGAAAGTATGAGGAAAAAAAAGTCATTTTGTCTTTAGATTTGCCAGGATGCCAGTTACTCTTTGCCAGCTGTCTGGAGTATACAACATGTTCACTTAAACTCAATTGGGAAAATTTTCCATCATGAGCTTCAACATACTGCCATATGCTTCTCCCTGAGCCTTACATAAGGCCAGAGCTTCTCGCCTGAGCCACAGCCGTTGGAACTTTCTTCCTCAGAATTCTGAGAAGTAAAGACCCCTGTTTGCTGCATGCTTGTCCCACCAAACTTGCTGTAGCTACGGATTCTTTTGGTGCTCTTTGGCTGTGAAAATACCCTTCACCTGTGGTTTGGTCCCCTGCCTCAGTGGACCCCCAAAGCATTTCCTTGTCTCATTTTTTCCCTTAATTCCCCAGGCTGTGAATAAATTTAACTGCTCAGGAAGCAGCACAAAAATCCCTTGTTAAGCACCCATTTCCTGGTACATTAAGACCACAACTGTGGACAAATGGGGAAAACCAAATATCCTTTGTGTCTCATGTCCAGCACTCCAAGGATCTCATGCATTCATGTCTCTGCACGTATCCCCAGGCCTTTCTGAGGTGAAACTCTGTACATCTGAAAAGAACTCTACTCTTTCCAGGGCCGTGGGTATGTCAAGAGCTGTGTGAGATTCTGAACTCCTACATGAGGTGACCCAGAGAAGACTTTATCAATGCCAGATGAGAGATCTTTATCTCTGCTCTCCACCAGACCCCTGCTCATTCATTCCGAGGCCCCAAATCAATAGTGCGTTGCTTTTGTGATAATTCCTTCTGTGGCTGCCCACCTGAGGATTTCCGGCATGGATGCGGGTAAGTCTTAGTTGCTGGGGACTGCGATTACTAAGTCCAGATTCCTTGGTCCTGACATCCCAGACCTGCTTTAGACAACCACGTGTAAGAGATGGAGGAATTGGTACAGAGGGAGAAGGATGTGGCCTGAGTCTCAGTCACCATAAAAAATGGGACAGGAAAGAAGTCAGTGCTGCTTCTGGGTGTGTGAAAAGTGAAAAAGGAAGCTGATGGCTTAGTTTCTGCTTTGGAAACACAGTGTCTTAGTCCATTCCAGCTGTTTTAATAAATTGCCATAGACTGAGTGGCTTCTTAATGCCAAATATTTCTTTCTCGTGGTTCTAGAGGCTGGAAGTCTAAGATCAAGGTGCTGGAGACTTGGTAGCTGGTGAAGGCCTGCTTTCATCTATGGCTGCAGACTCACACAGTGAAGGGATGAACTGGCTCCCCGGGGTCCTTGTATTAAAATAAGAGCACTAATCCCAGTCAAGAGGACTCTCCCCTCATGACCTAATCATCTTCCAAAAGCCTCATCACTTAATACCATTACTTTGGGGGTTAGAGTTTCAACATATGATTTTTGAGAGGACACAAAGATTCAGAGAACATGGCAATCCTGGATCTTACTATATGTGGTCAAATGAATGTTTGGTCCTCTGAGCTAAACAACTCCATAAGCAAGGACTAGAAGCTTGCTGCAAAAGGCAGGTTGGGAGTGCCACTGGGTGGCATATCTGGGCTCGGAATTTGAAAGATGATGCTGGTCTTTTTTTCAAATTAGGAGATACAGTGACTGTGAATTAGTATATTAGCAAAATATGAACCATTGAATATCAGGCTCTGATTACGTGGATTGGCTACCACTTTTCTCATGAGAGAGAGAAATTTGGAGAAAGAGAAGGGATGGGAGAGCACCCAGTATTTATCATAATATAATACTTGTGGTATTTGTGCAGAGTGCCAGATAGAGAGGTGTGAGTACTGTATCAGTCAGGATGCCAGCTAAGAAGGAGAACCAATTGAGTCCATGTGTGTGTGTCTGTGTAAAGTGATATTTATTGCAAGAAATTGGCTCATGTGATTGTGGGGACTGCAAGTGATTGTGAGGCAAGTCTGAAATCTCTAGGGTGGGCCATCAGGAAGGGCAGGTTGTAAACTCCGGGGCAGCAGCTGATATTTCATTTCACAGGGGAGTGTTTTTTTCCCTTACTCAGGGAAGCCTCTGTCCTGCTGTTCAGGTGTTCCAGCTGCTTGGGTCAGTTGCATCCAGATTACCCTGTCCAAAGGATAGCCATCTTCTTTACTTAAGAGTTAACTGATTATGGACATTAATCACATCTACAGACATCTTTGAAGCAACGCCTAGATTAGTGTTTGACTAGCTCGGTACTAGAGTCGAGCCAGTTTGACATGTAAAAAGTAAGGGAAAATGTTTCCTTTTCTCTAACAGCTGGGCAGATGTGTGGGGAAAGGTATTTAAGACAGTGAGAGCACCATATGCAAAGAGGAATTGGAAGAAACTCAGAGTGAAGGAGAAAAAAGTTATAAAGGCAGATGGGAAAAATAGGCAAAGGGTACAAAATCATAGGTACCCTCTCATTTTAGAACCAGAAAGTTTGACTTTTTATCCAAATAGAAAATTCGTGATATTCTCAAGTAGCAAAGGATATGACAAGGATACTTGTAGAGAGATCAAGCAGCTGACCATATAAAGGGCCTACAGGAGCAAAGCTGGAGACTAGAAGGCTGGTTAAGAGACAGAGGACAGGATCCAGGTCAGAAATGTGTTTTGGGGTAAAACTTGAGAGAAGGGCATAAATTCATCATAATTTAGAAGGTTTAAGAAGTAGAGTTTACCACGCATGGTCAGGACTGAAATGGAGTTGAGAGAGCAGTCCAGCCTAGTCTGGGCAATGGGAATTTGGGTCATTCATTTGCTGAAAGAATGAAATGGGAAGGGGATACAATTTGCTGCCTCCACTGACGTGTAGTGTATGTCATGGGTTTGGTATCAGGAGTCTATGAATATCAACATGTTGACAGGCAATTCTGGAGCACTGTAGGGATGTTTGAAATAGAAATAAAACTATGATCTTTTACATATAGTTGCTGGTTGTTGTTGTTCAGTGCCTAAGTCATGTCCAGCTCTTTGCAACCCCATGGGCTGCCTCATGCCAGGCTTCCCTGTTCCTCACTATCTCCTGGAGTTAGCTCAGACTCACGTCCATTGAGTTGATGATGCCATTTAAACATCTCATCCTCTGTTGACCCCTTCTCCTCCTGCCCTCAATCTTTCCCAGCATCAGGGTCTTTTCCAGTGAGTCAGCTCTTCTCGTCAGGCAGCCAAGTACTGGAGCTTTGGCTTCAGCATCAGGCCTTCCAATGAACATTCAGGGTTGATTTCTTTTAGGATTGTTTGGTTTGATCTCCTTGCTGTCCAAGGGACTCTCAAGAGTCTTCTCCAGCACCACAAATTGAAAGCATCCGTTCATCGGCACTCAGCCTTCTTTATGGTCCAACTCTCACTTCCATACATGACTATTGGAAAGAACATAGCTTTGACTGTACAGAACTTTGTCAACAATTCATTGGCGAGTTATGAAAATGAAAAAAAAAAAAAGATTATTTAGAAAGTCTTTGAGTAGGAGAAGCCCCCAAAGAGAACAGGAGAAGAAACGAGAATAAAAGAAGAGAAAAGGGACAAGGAGAGAATCCTCAGGGACACTAACATTTAATGGACTGAATAGGAAGGAAATCTTGTGAATGACAGAAAAATCAGATGAAGAGGAAATGTATGCTTTTTCCAACCACTCTGTAAACAGTTTTTTTCAGTTAAATATTGCCTTTGGTCCTCTTCCATTCTTTCACCAAAGATGTATCAAATGCCTTCCAGTGTGAGACACTATCCTGGAAATACAATAATGAACAAGTCATGTTTTCTGCCCTAAAATACATTAGATCAGGGTTTCCTGTGTCTGTAGATGGCTGGGATGGAGCAAAGTCACCCCCAGCTGAGAACCACTGCTCTCGGCTAATGGTAGGGACAGATAAACATGCAATATATTTACATTGTAATAGATGTTATAAGAGGTATGAAATGGATCAATTTGTTGCAAATAACAGAATTCATTCTTGCTATTTAAGCAGCAAGGGATAATAAATATTCTCAAAAAGGAATATTGGATAATGTATAGAATCAGTGACAGATTGCCTGGAGCAACACATCCACCACAGCCAGAAAAAAAATCAGCCAAGCACCACTCCGTATCACTCTGGTAAAACATCACCACTGCCACCGCCTCCAGAAAACACCCAGTGTAACATCCAGAGCTTGGATGCCAGAAGCCTTCCACAGCTACCCCAGGAAAACCTGCCCATGCTCTGCCCACAGGGATGTCAGATGATCTTCCCATGTGATGCTTGCTCACTTCCAAAATTTCCATGGGTTTAGCTAATTGATAGAACTGAAGTTATGTGCCTGGTTGTGTTCTAACTACAGTGGGAAACTGACAGTGTTGAAGCAAAGAAATGAGACTTGATTCATGACTTTAAAATACCACATCACTTTCCACTTGTGACCCTTGAAATTTATGTTCAAATTCAATTTGTAAATAAATTTATTCATTCCGTAGCACAGGCTTTCTATTTCTAATTAATTTCTCCATAGCTTTTCCTTGTATCTCAAGTTGGCACATCTTAAAAACCATTCCATTCTGAGAAAAAGGAACCCTCGTACACTGTTGCTGGGAGTGTAAATTGGTGCAACCACTATTGAAAACAGTATGGATGGTCCTATAAAAACTAAAAATAGAGCTACCATATGATTCCACAATCCCACTCCTGGGCATATATCTGAAAAAGACAAAAACTCTAATTTGAAAAGATACATGTACCCCTAATGTTCATAGCAGCACTATTTACAACAGTCAAGACAAGGAAGCATCCTCAATGTCCATCAACAGACGACTGGATAAAGATGTTTATATATTAATATATACATGAAATACCACTCAGCCATAGAAAAGAATGAAGTAACGCTGTTTGTAGCAACATGAATGGACCTAGAGATCATTGTGTTAAGTGAAGTCAGAAGCAAAAGACAAATACCACATGATATCACTTATATGTAGAATCTAAAATAAGACACCAGTGAATTTATTATTGAAACAGACTCACAAGACCTAGAAAACAAACTTATGGTTACCAAAGAAGAAGGAAGGTAGGGGAGGGGTAAATTAGGAGTTTGAGATTATTAGTTACAAACTATTGTATCTGAAGTAGATAAGCAACTAAGTCCTATTGTATAGCACAGGGAACTATATTCAATATCCTGTAATAAGCCATATGGAAAAGAATATAAAAAGGAATACATATGTGTATGTATGTGTGTGTGTGTGTGTGTGTGTATTATGTATGTATTACTGAGGGCATCCTGGGTGGCTCAGCAGTAAATCTGCCTGCCAAAGCAGAAGCGTCAGGAGATGTGGGTTGGGTCCCTGGACCAGGAAAACCCCCTGGAGGAGACAATGGCAATCCACTCCAGTATTCTTGCCTGGAAAATTCCATGGACAGAGGAACCTGGCGGACTACAAGTTGCAAAGAGTCAGACACGACTGAGCGACTGAACACATACACACACACACACACACACACGCATAAGTGGATCACTTTGATATTCACCAGAAACTAACACAACACTGGAAATCAACTATACCTCAGTTAAAAAACAAAAACAGAACACTTCACTCTGCCAGGTATCTGGTCAAGAAAGCCTGGCAAATTTGAACGTCCCTTTCTGCTGTGTCTAATCAGTGGTCCCATTCAGTTGATTCTGCTATCCTATTCCCTCTATCCTCACTTTAGGTTTTGGATGTTTCTCTCAGTTAATTTGAGTCTAGCCATTTGTCCCATCCAAGTTCCTTCTCTTCTTGGCTTCTTGAGTGCAGAAAGAAGGAACTAAAATTTATTGAAATTCTATGATGTGTCAGATGCTGTGGCAGGGACTTTGCATAACTGATCTCATTTAGAAGCAACTGGATAGTATGAGAGGAAGAACTTTAAAATCAGAGGATTCTAAGAATCACAAGCAGCTAAAGGAAAAAAAAAGATTGATTATACTTTAACAAAATTAAAGTTTTTTTGTGCATCAAAGGCCATTCTCAAGAAAGTGAAGAAGACAACCCATAGAATGGAAAGAATACTTGCAAATCATATATGAAAAGGACTAGTAGTCAAAACATTAGAGAACCTGTGCAACTCAAGGGGGAAAAGACAATACCTGATTTTAAAATGGGCAAAGTGTCTGAAGACATGTATCTAAAGAAGATATGCAGATGGTCAATAAGCACATAAAAAAGATGCTTGGCATCTTTAGACATTAGGGAAATGTAAACTAATGCACCAGAGATATATCACTATACCACTGCACACCCACCAGGATTGCTATAATCAAAATAAAATTATATTTGTCAATGAGGATGTGGGACAATGTGTGTCAGTGAGGATGTGGAGCCCTTACACCTTGCTTGTGTGAATGTGAAATGGTGCAACTTTTCATAATAGAATCTAAAATTTTAATCATAAAGCCATTTACGTGTGAGGCACAGTGACAAGCACTTACATGCATTATCTTATCTAGTTATTTCAATAACCCCAGAAAGTCTATTCAATTCATTCTTTCCCAAAGTAGGTTTTGCTCAGACTCTCAAGATGCTCTGGGTTAAAATAAAATTGGGACACATTGCATTTTCAAAGCACTTGTGCAGAGTCACAGCACAAATTAGCCTATTACAGGCTCTGAGAACGTCTACAGCATCAGAGAAAAATAATTTGGAGAATCTAGTGTTTTGCAGATCATTTGGCCACTTAATGCTTATCAACAGCAGTTGCATGGAGCGTATTTTGGGGGACATTGATTTGGAGTTGTAAGCTGTCCCACTGACAGTTTCTACAGGAAATGATCCTGTTGAATTTTCACTATCTGCCTACATGACTCAGTTAAAAAACAAAAACAGAACACTTCACTCTGCCAGGTATCTGGTCAAGAAAGCCTGGCAAATTTGAACGTCCCTTTCTGCTGTGTCTAATCAGTGGTCCCATTCAGTTGATTCTGCTATCCTATTCCCTCTATCCTCACTTTAGGTTTTGGATGTTTCTCTCAGTTAATTTGAGTCTAGCCATTTGTCCCATCCAAGTTCCTTCTCTTCTTGGCTTCTTGAGTGCAGAAAGAAGGAACTAAAATTTATTGAAATTCTATGATGTGTCAGATGCTGTGGCAGGGACTTTGCATAACTGATCTCATTTAGAAGCAACTGGATAGTATGAGAGGAAGAACTTTAAAATCAGAGGATTCTAAGAATCACAAGCAGCTAAAGGAAAAAAAAAGATTGATTATACTTTAACAAAATTAAAGTTTTTTTGTGCATCAAAGGCCATTCTCAAGAAAGTGAAGAAGACAACCCATAGAATGGAAAGAATACTTGCAAATCATATATGAAAAGGACTAGTAGTCAAAACATTAGAGAACCTGTGCAACTCAAGGGGGAAAAGACAATACCTGATTTTAAAATGGGCAAAGTGTCTGAAGACATGTATCTAAAGAAGATATGCAGATGGTCAATAAGCACATAAAAAAGATGCTTGGCATCTTTAGACATTAGGGAAATGTAAACTAATGCACCAGAGATATATCACTATACCACTGCACACCCACCAGGATTGCTATAATCAAAATAAAATTATATTTGTCAATGAGGATGTGGGACAATGTGTGTCAGTGAGGATGTGGAGCCCTTACACCTTGCTTGTGTGAATGTGAAATGGTGCAACTTTTCATAATAGAATCTAAAATTTTAATCATAAAGCCATTTACGTGTGAGGCACAGTGACAAGCACTTACATGCATTATCTTATCTAGTTATTTCAATAACCCCAGAAAGTCTATTCAATTCATTCTTTCCCAAAGTAGGTTTTGCTCAGACTCTCAAGATGCTCTGGGTTAAAATAAAATTGGGACACATTGCATTTTCAAAGCACTTGTGCAGAGTCACAGCACAAATTAGCCTATTACAGGCTCTGAGAACGTCTACAGCATCAGAGAAAAATAATTTGGAGAATCTAGTGTTTTGCAGATCATTTGGCCACTTAATGCTTATCAACAGCAGTTGCATGGAGCGTATTTTGGGGGACATTGATTTGGAGTTGTAAGCTGTCCCACTGACAGTTTCTACAGGAAATGATCCTGTTGAATTTTCACTATCTGCCTACATGAGTGTGCCTGGATCTGATAGAGTTAGTTTAAGAAAAAATAATCAAACACTTCGTTATTTGAAGTTATAGAAAATAATCAAACAGTTCATTATTTGAGTGTGTGCTTGTGTTTACATGCACGTGTATGCGTGTTTTCATACAGGAAATAGAGATGTTTTTGAAAGTTTGTTTTGTGCTTTGCCTAATTCTTGGCTGTTTACTCCCAAGCTTAACGTATTATCAAATGAGTGATTGTAAAGAAAACATAAAATGTAAAACCACATGCAGCATATCAACCATTAAGGTTCCTATTGGAATGGAGAGACAAGGAAACGGCATTTGGTGTTTGAGCTTCAGTTAAACAAGATTTGATTTAAAGTTCAGTTCAGTTCAGCTCAATTCTCTCAGTAGTGTCTGACTCTTTGTGACCCCCATGGACTTCAGCACGCCAGGCCTCCCTGTTCATCACCATCTCCCAGAGTTTACTCAAACTCATGTCCATTGAGTCAGTGAGAGAGTTCAAAAGCTGATACAGAGCAAATGACTGTGGCAGTGGAAGACCATATTGGTGCTTATGTGGGGTCCAGGTACCAGAACACCATGCAATTAGATGGGGGACCTCAAGAATGGTTTAAAGTAAGATATCCAAGCTCAATTTGGAGAAATCTTTGAATTCTTATTAAAAGCCAAGCTTTCTATGAATAAGAAGGATTTTTTATGGGAAACATGGATGAATAGCTATTTGCCGAATGATAGCAAATGCCCCTAATTTGTTCTGTTTAGAAGGTAGTCATAATGGATTTGTAAGCCAATAAACACAGACTGTCAGAGGATGATTTTCCGCTTTGTGATTTTATGTAAGAGGCCTTACAAAGATACAAAATTTAAATCACATTTGATGGTTTTTTTATTAAGAAGATTAAAATTACATGCATTTAAGACTTTTCTTAAAAACTGGGCTGTACACTTATCCTATGCTCCATGTACCTATTAACTTATGGGGATATAAGGATGTTTAAAAATTCATTTGGAAATCTTTTTTTTAAATTTATTTAACATCAAGAATTTTAGTGCATCAAGAAGGAAGCAAACATCTTCCTAAAAGAATATTACAAAGTCAATTTAATGTGTAGGGGGAAAATGTATCGTAGGTTTTATAGGATTTAAGTGCATTTTGTGTTTTCATAGGTAACAATGGAGATGTTTAGACTGAAATATAATCACAATGAAACCTTTTTAATTCTTGCTTATAAGATTACCGAATTTGTAGGTCCTATTCACTTCCAAAAAGCTTTTAACCAGTAAGAAGCTACAGTAAGAGTCTCAAGTTAATATACAATGCCTTTTTTTAACAGAGATGCTGGCTTTGCAAAATGCAAGAAACTTGTACAGATTAAAGTAGTGCTTATGAATTTTTAAAATATATAATAAATCGTATTTTTGTCTATCCACTTTTACTATAAAGAGAAAAGAGGAGCATTACTTTGTTAGAATTTTGTTCACTATAAAACAGGATAGGAACATTTGCTAAGTGAAATCTCAGGGTTAACTATACATTTTAGGAATTTAGCTTGGACAGTTACTCTGACATGTTTTGTTTTTCACATACATTTTATTTTACTGTGATATTTCAAAATATCTTAAGAGGGATAAGTAAACATGCTTCTGGATAATGAACCTACACCTGTACTATCTCATCATTGCATGTATATTACTGTATCTAACAATAATCAATGTAGCTTCCGTGTGTGCTCAGTTGTGTCCAATTCTTTGTGATCCCATGGACTGTAACCCACCAGGCTCCTCTGTCTGTGGAATTTTCCAGCTAAGAATACTGGAGCAGGTTGCCATTTCCTACTCCATGGGATCTTCCTGTTCCAGGGATCAAAACCATGTCTCTTACATTGGCAGGCAGATTTTTACTCCTGAGCCATTTGGGAAGCCCATCAGTGTAGCTTCAGTTCAATTCAGTCGCTCAGTCGTGTCCAACCCTTTGCGACCCCATGAATCACAGCACACCAGGCCTCCCTGTCCATCACCAACTCCCAGAGGTCACTCAGACTCACATCCATCGAGTCAGTGATGCCATCCAGCCATCTCATCCTCGGTCATCCCCTTCTGCTCCTGCCCCCAATTCCTCCCAGCATCAAAGTCTTTTCCAGTGAGTCAACTCTTCGCATGAGGTGGCCAAAGTACTGGAGTTTCAGCTTCAGCATCAGTCCTTCCAATGAATACCCAGGACTGATCTTCTTTAGGATGGACTGGTTGGATCTCCTTGCAGTCCAAGGGACTCTCAAGAGTCTTCTCCAACACCACAGTTCAAAAGCATCAATTCTTCAGCACTCAGCTTTCTTCACAGTCCAACTATCACATCCATACATGACTACTGGAAAGCCATAGCCTTGACTAGACGGACCTTTGTTGAAAAGTAATATCTCTGCTTTTCAATATACTATCTAGGTTGGTCATAACTTTTCTTCCAAGGAGTAAGCATCTCTTAATTTCATGGCTGCAATCACCATCTGCAGTGATTTTGGAGCCCAAAAATATAAAGTCAGACAGTTTCCACTGTTTCCCCATCTATTTCCAATGAAGTGATGGGACCAAATGCCATGATCTTCATTTTCTGAATGTTGAGCTTTAAGCCAACTTTTTCACTCTCCACTTTCACTTTCATCAAGAAGCTTTTGAGTTCCTCTTCACTTTCTGCCATAAGGATGGTGTCATCTGCATATCTGAGGTTATTGATATTTCTCCCAGCAATCTTGATTCCAGCTTGTGCTTCTTCCAGCCCAGCATTTCTCATGATGTACTCTGCATATAAGTTAAATAAATAGGGTGACAATCTACAGCCTTGACATACTCCTATTTGGAACCAGTCTGTTGTTCCATGTCCGGTTCTAACTGCTGCTTCCTGACCTGCATATAGGTTTCTCAAGAGGCAGGTCAAGTGGTCTGGTATTCCCATCTCTCTTAGAATTTTCCAGTTTATTGTGATCCACACAAAGACTTTGGCATAGTCAATAAAGCAGAAATAGATGTTTTTCTGGAACTCTCTTGCTTTTTCCATGATCCAGCAGATGTTGGCAATTTGATCTCTGGTTCCTCTGCCTTTTCTAGAACCAGTTTGAACATCCAGAAGTTCATGGTTCACGTATTGCTGAAGCCTGGCTTGCAGAATTTTGAGCATTACTTTACTAGCATGTGAGAAGAGTGCAGTTGTGTGGTAGTTTGAATATTCTTTGGCATTGCCTTTCTTTGGGATTGGAATGAAAACAGACCTTTTCCAGTCCTGTGGTCACTGCTGAGTTTTCCAAATTTGCTGGCAGATTGAGTTCAGCACTTTCACAGTATCATCTTTCAGGATTTGAAATAGCTCAACTGGAATTCCATCACCTCACTAGCTTTGTTCATAGTGATGCTTTCTAAGGCCCACTTGGCTTCACATTCCAGGATGTCTGGCTCTAGGTGAGTGATCACACCATCATGAATATCTGGGTCATGAAGCTCTTTTTTGTACAGTTCTTCTGTGTATTCTTGCCACCTCTTCTTAATATCTTCTGCTTCTGTTAGGTCCATACCATTTCTGTCCTTTATCGAGCCCATCTTTGCATGAAATGTTCCCTTGTTATCTCTAATTTTCTTGAAGAGATCTCTAGTCTTTCCCATTCTGTTCTTTTTCTCTATTTCTTTGCATTGATTGCTGAGGAAGGCTTTCTTATCTCCTCTTGCTATTCTTTGGAACTCTGCATTCAGATGCTTATATCTTTCCTTGTCTCCTTTGCTTTTTGCTTCTCTCCTTTTCACAGCTATTTGTAAGGCCTCCTCAGCCAGCCGTTTTGCTTTTTTGCATTTCTTTTTCATGTATAGCTTAAAAATACTCAAATAATGTAATACTTATGTTGCCCAGTTTCAATGCCACTCTTGAGGTAGGCATAATAAAATATTTTTAAATACACAAATAACAAAATTACTAGCATCCAAGCATTCTGAAAAATCCACTAGTGTCCCTATGAATTTCATTATTACCAGAAAGAATTTTTTTACCATGGGTAAAATTATGCACATGAGGGAGTTTTAGCTGGGCTGGATCAGGAGTGGAGATTTACCTATTTATGGATAGCCATCACTCTCTGAAGTTCCTCCTTGTAACTGAGCAAATGGTACCTACCATTAATTGACAGTTAAAAACCACACTCACCAGTTTGACTGGGGTTCAGAACATTCAAGGAAAAGAACTTGGGCATGACCATTACTAAGATTTAGACAAACTAGTGAATTGGAAAGGTCATGTTGAAAATCAATTTTAAAGAATAGCAGTGGAAAAAATGTGCAGAAGGAATTGGTTGTACTGGAACTGACTCGGAAATGAGAACTTCAAACAGGAGCCATGATTTTGGGTACAGAGTCAGGCTGTGGTACTGAATGTACTTTGTGTTCTTTCTTTCTAGGTTGCCTAAACACTTTTCTAAGAAGAGAGCATTGTAAGAAGAAATTTAAAAATTGCAGCACCGGAAGCTCAAGTCAATTCTATTGAAAGCTGGTCTTTTTTTTCCAGAAGGTTCTGGATGGGACAGACTGGACTCTTGCAATAACGATTTTAATATGCAATTTAATTTACAGTGGAATGTCCTATATGACTAGAAAATGAAAGAGAAGTAAATGCTAGAGATATTTCTTAGGACTTTTGGGTGTCAAAACACTGAAATTAGGTGCTCCAGGAGCTTGGGAATCAGAGCCTGTAGAAGTGGGGCCCACTCAGCACATTAGCAATGATGTTCCTGGACTGGGTAGAGGGTCTCCAGGCTTTAAAGGCAAGTATGGTGAAGCAAGTACCCTTGAGGGTCTTCCCTTGGTAATTATATTTTTCACTACTCTGGTGAAGGGTCTTTCTGGAACTTTTTTGGATGTCAGAAGGTGTTGGATGAGCAGTTCTTCGATGATAAATCTACTCTAGCCTTCCAATTCCCCTAGATTTTGAAGACTGTCTTCTACAACATACCAATGGAGCCTTGGCATTTTGTCTTGGTTTAGTGTGAGCTACCAGGTTTCGGTTAATTTATCAAGCTAACTCTTACAGCCACTCAGGCTGGTGCATTCAGTCCAGGATCTTGGCTTCCAGCTCCCATATCAATGACTTCAATCTTGTCCAATGTTACATTCCTCCCATCCCTGAGAACCCACTTCCATACATGCTTCTCAGATTTCTGTCTATATAGACTGACAGAATCCTGCAATATTTTGATGTTACTGTCATTTTCTCATGGCTTACACTCAAGTCTCATCTGGGGCTGATGAGACTTGAGTCTGGTTAGAAGTCTAGAAGCAAGGGGAGGTAGTGAGGGTCTTAGGGGGATCAGCAGTCCCTTGCAAGGCAAACACCTCAATGAAAGCTCTCATAGAGTTCTTAGACAAGGGGATCCTGACCTCAGAGATGAAGAGCACCTTCCTGCAAAGGATCCTCAGCAGAATTGGGGGCGGGGCACTCATGGTCTTCAGCTTCACTAGAATTTGTTCATGTGTCCCAATTCCGATTTTTACTTTTTCTTAAGGTCCTAACTTTAACATAAGAAACCCTTCAGGATGGTGAATTCAGTTTGCCTTGTAATTCAGTTACCAGAAAGATTTGGTTTTGTGTTTGTTTTTCAGAACTTTTGGCCCTGTGTCTATAGGAAGAAAGGTAATGTGTAATGACGTCATTCAAGCATTCTGATAGCTTGGGCTGGGAATGCAAAGTCCTGAATTCATCATTTCCCCTTTAAGTTCTTGATTTTATTTAGAAGCAACTAACCAATTCCATGCTACATCATATTTCCACTAAACTATTTTTTGACATGGATGACTTGGTTACCCAGGCCCTGCCTTTCCTAGGTAGTTGATTCCAGATATCTGCAAGTGATAACCTAAGTCCTTCTTTTGCCACTACTTAGTACACATGCTTCAGATGTTCTTTCAAAAACGGTATCAGGCATCTTCTACGTATCAGAGACTCTTCTGGTTCTGGATTTACACCATAACCAAGACAGAAACCATCCTTACTCTCATTTAGCTTGGTTCTACGGGGACAGACAGACAGATTAAAAATAAATTGTATTAAATTTTCAAGAATTTCAGTACTTTGTTGGGAAATAAAACTGGTAAAGAGACAGATACTGACAGGAAGGAACACTTTTAGGTCTGGTGGCAATAAACACAGACATTAGCTCATATTAGTAGAAGTGCTTAAGAATAAAAATAAGTATCATTGGTGCCCCTAACTTTGGAGACAAACTGAAGTACTGAGTGTACTGCTATTTTTGACTTTTTCCCTAGCATGGTGAGTTGTTTGGGAAATGATTCAGTAGTTATTTGTAGTTCCTAAATTCGCAACAGCAGTTGCCTCCTGATATGTGTCACTACGTATTCTGAGTTGACATCTGCTATCTGAATCACCAAAATAGTGCCTTGTTTTAAAATTTATCCACCATTGGCTTATGTTTTATCTTACTCTAGGCCATGTTATCACTACATGTGACATCTCTGTATATGTGTTTGTGAAACTGGGATAAAGTTGGCAAAACTTGAGATGGAGGAAGCTCTCTATGAAACATGTTTTTGCATTGGTAGAACAGGAGGCATAAGCACGTTTGAAATAGAGGGAAGAAGAGAGGCGAAGAAATACTGGGGAAATAGGATCTCACAAAGCAAAGTCAGATACAAGTTGGGAAACTTAAATGCCATGCAGGCAACAGTCTTAGGAGTTCAGACAGCTATCGACTTTTCATCATAGTTTTGGGTCCCCAGCAAATAGATTAAATCCCCTTTGGAAATAAAGCCTTTGCTCAGTGGAGGAAAATCAGTTAATGTTTATGGATGATTTTGATGACAATACTCATGACATTCCATTTGAGGAACATTTCTCAAAATGGGACTTGATTTGGCAAACTTTGACACTGATAGGGACATGAACGCTCTGACACTTTATATATTGATGTATGAGGAAGAGAAATCATTGATGTGACTAAGTGATTGTGAAGTGTAGTATATCAGTCTCTAGAGTTTTGTGGAATTAAAAATTATGCAAACAAAGAAAATCATAGTACAGATTATCCCCTATGTTGAACAATATAGTTATGCATACACATAATGTTGGCTAGCTATCAGAACAACTTCTAAAAATGCTTTGTTAAAGCTTGTTTTATTTAAGAGTTCAAATAAATGTTAAGCTTTTTAATTATCCTACCCATTCCCAGTCCCTCTTCCCTCTGTGACCAAAAGTGAACTAGTCCCAGGAGAGCCTCAATAGATAACAATAGCATTTTATTTTATTTTGAATGTTTCTCTCCCTGCATTTTCAGCCCATTCCAGGCCACCTGGATCCTTGCCGCTATTTCATAATAAGAGAGTCTGTTGATTGTTCAGATGTCTTTGATAAAGGGCTGGTGTAGTTCAGACAAGTGAGCTGAGTCTCACCCTAACTCATCTGAACCTACAGCTGCTGTTCTCCTTACTGCAAAACACCGACCCCTGGAGAAGTGGGTAGGAGAATATTCAAGCCTGGTTACCCTAGGATTAAATAAAGTGACAGGACACAGCCTTGACGTACTTCTTTTCCTATTTGGAACCAGTCTGTTGTTCCATGTCTAGTTCTAACTGTTGCTTCCTGACTTGCATATAGGTTTCTCAAGAGGCAGGTCAAGTGGTCTGGTATTCCCATCTCTTTCAGAATTTTCCACAGTTTGTTGTGATCCACACAGTCAAAGGCTTTGGGATAGTCAATAAAGCAGAAATAGATGTTTTTCTGGAACTCTCTTGCTTTTTCCATGATCCAGCAGGTGTTGGCAATTTGATCTCTGGTTCCTCTGCCTTTTCTAGAACCAGCTTGAACATTAGGAAGTTCACGGTTCACGTATTGCTGAAGCCTGGCTTGCAGAATTTTGAGCATTACTTTACTAGCATGTGAGATGAGTGCAATTGTGTGACAGTTTGAGCATTCTTTGGCATTGCCTTTCTTTGGGATTGGAATGAAAACTGACCTTTTCCATTGCTGTGGCCACTGCTGAGTTTTCCAAATTTGCTGGCATATTGAGTGCAGCACTTTCATAGCATCATCTTTCAGGATTTGAAATAGCTCCACTGGAATTCCATCACCTCCACTAGGTTTGTTCGTAGTGATGCTTTCTAAGGTCCACTTGACTTCACATTCCAGGATATGCAGAGTACATCATGAGAAATGCTGGGCTGGAAGAAGCACAAGCTGGAATCAAGGTTGCCGAGAGAAATATCAATAACCTCAGATATGCAGATGATACCACCCTTATGGCAGAAAGTGAAGAGGAACTAAAAAGCCTCTTGATGAAAGTGAAAGTAGAGAGTGAAAAAGTTGGCTTAAAGCTCAGCATTCAGAAAACGAAGATCATGGCATATGGTCCCATCACTTCATGGCAAATAGATGGGGAAACAGTGGAAACTGTCAGACTTTATTTTTTGTGGCTCCAAAATCACTGCAGATGGTAATTGTAGCCATGAAATTAAAGGACGCTTACTCCTTGGAAGAAAAGTTATGACCAACCTAGATAGCATATTCAAAAGCAGAGACATTACTTTGCCAGCAAAGGTCTGTCTAGTCAAGGCTATGGTTTTTCCAGTGGTCATGTATGGATGTGAGATTTAATCTGTGAAGAAAGCTGAGCACCAAAGAATTGATGCTTTTGAACTATTGTGTTGGAGAAGACTCTTGAGAGTCCCTTGGACTGCAAGGAGATCCAACCAGTCCATCCTAAAGGAGATCAGCCCTGGGTGTTCTTTGGAAGGAATGATGCTAAAGCTGAAACTCCAGTACTTTGGCCACCTCATGCGAAGAGTTGACTCATTGGAAAAGACTGTGATGCTGGGAGGGACTGGGGGAGGAGAAGGGGATGACAGAAGATGAGATGGCTGGATGGCATCACCAATTTGATGGACGTGAGTCTGAGTGAACTCCGGGAGTTGGTGATAGACAGGGAGGCCTGGCGTGCTGCAATTCATGGGGTCGGAAAGAGTGAGTGGGACGTGACTTAGGGACTGAACTGAACTGACCCTAGGGTTGGGCTGTATGCTGAAGAAAGGACACGAGTCTAGAAATTAGGCAACACAGGTGTCTAGTATTTGTTCTACCTTATCTGTCTTTGTGAAACATCAGTAGGTGTGTTTCCTTATCAGATGACCTCATGGGCCCCTTCAAATGTTCATGTCCTGCAATTTCTCACTATGGTACTCAGAGGCCAAACAAATGATCTGATGGTTTTCCATCCTCCTCTCCAAAGTGTCTTATAATACTAAAGCAGAGTAGTTTGATTGTCTCACATTGGGATCTGCTGATGAAATTGGAGAACATATTACTGGGTTTTTAGCTCTCTTAAATGGATGTGCTCCTTTTTATATCCTCTCCCTTTTTCATCTCTGGTGTTTCTGGTTTTCTGAGGTTTGGGGCTGTATGTACATGCACAATAAGGCCTTGCATTTGTGAAGAAGCAAAACAGACCCACTGTGCTTTAGCAGACTTTATTCTCATTTATTTCATGAGGGTTTGTAAATGTTGGGAGTTTTCTGACAGAACATACTTAAGGGCACCTATTATGTGCTGGATCTGCTTTAGTTTCTAGGAATTGGAAGACATCTGCAGATAGCCATGAATATCCATATATTAAAATCATTAGACCTGTATTTTCCTGTATTCTTTTGGTACTAAGAATTTGATACAAACCAGCACTGTGAATGAGCTTCTTTATATTTAGGAGAATAATTTCTCACTTCTTGGGTCTTTGCTACAAATTTTAACAATGAATAGCTGTTTGGAGAACCAAAATTTTGGCAGCCCACCAATAAGATGTAAAATGAAGAAAAACCAAAGACACCTCTATCACTTTGAAGTACATGGAGCTATTTTTCAGAAGCCAGCTTCGTTGGCAGAGCAAGTCCGTTAATAACCCTGCAGCACTCCCCTTGTTGGAATAACACAAATTAGCATTTAACCCAGGAGGAAGAACACATGAAGTTATTTAACATTTACATAAAATTATGGAGTAAACTCCAAACAGGTCGCCTCTGAAATGTATAATTACACTCAGCAGTCCTGTCAGCATACATAGAAACAATTTTATTTCCAATCATCTTCTGCTTTTATTCACTCAGAAATGTATCATTAAAATTTCCACAGAACAATGAACCTTAATAGGTGCTAATGCAATTGTGAATTGTGGTAATTGTTACCTAAATTAATCTCTGTACTTTCCATTCCTTATTGCCTTATGCATAAGGAGTGTGAAAAAGATAATGTTGGAACTGACATTTGTATAAGTGGTGTAAAAGATTTATCTTATTTGATGAAAAATTTCAGGAGAACTTGCTATTTTTAAAAGTAGTTTACTTGAAAATATGTTACAGTTGCTGCAGTTATGATTTATGTAATCTTTTATTGATGAAATTTGTGATAGACAAAGGCCGTTGATTCATTTTGGTTGTCTTGGTTCATATACAGTGTCTAAGGTGCCCGGATGACAACTGTGTGCCCTGGGCCTGTGTTGCCAGGGCAGGGATATATCATCCATATCCCTATCTTTGTGGAGTCACCTTTTGTGTGGTTACCTTCACTCACTGATATAAAGTACCCACAACTTGCTTGGTGTCATGAAGCCCATTCTATGGACTGAATTGTGTTCCCCTCCTCCAAACGTATGTTGATGTTCTAACCCCCAATACGCCAGAATGTGACTAGACTTGGAGATGAAGTCTTTCAATAAGTAATGAAATCAAAATGAGGTCATTAGGGTGGGCCCTAATCCTTTATGACTGGTGTCCTTAAAGAGGATATTAACACAGACACCCACGGAGGGGAGACCATGTGATACAGAGGGAGAAGATGGCCATCTGCAAGCCAAGAAGAGAGGCTGCAGAAGATGCTGACACCCTGACTGCAGATTGCTAGCCTCCAGAATCGGGAGAAAATAAATTTCTCACAATTAAGCTTCCCAGACGGTGTTGTTTTGTAATGGCAGCCCCAGCAAATGAATCCATTCATCTAGATTGGAGTAATGAGATATAGGTCAAGTATGTTCCAGTCTGAAAAAAAAAAAGAAATATAGTTTCTGTCCTGTTTCTGTCACTCCTGAGTTGTATTCTTCCCACTTGTCAGTTCAGTTCAGTCGCTCAGTCATGTCTGACTCTTTGCGACCCCATGGACCACAGAACACCAGGCCTCCTTATCCATCACCAACTCCAGACTTTACCCAAATTCACATCCATTGAGTTGGTGGTGCCATCAAACCATTTCATCCTCTGTCATCCCCTTCTCCTCCTGCTCTCAATCTTTCCCAGCATCAGGGTCTTTTCAAATGAGTCAGCTCTTTGCATCAGGTGGCCAAAGTATTGGAGTTTCAGCCTCAGCATCAGTCCCTCCAATGAACACTCAGGACTGATCTCCTTTAGGATGGACAGGCTGAACCTCCTTGCAGTCCAAGGAACTCTCAAGAGTCTTCTCCAACACCACAGTTCAAAAGCATCAATTCTTTGGTGCTCAGATTTCTTTATAGTCCAACTATCACATCTATACATGATTACTGGAAAAACCATAGCCTTGACCAGATGGACCTTTGTTGGCAAAGTACTGTCTCTGCTTTTTAATATGCTGTCTAGGTCGGTCATAATTTTTCTTCCAAGGAGTATGCATCTTTTAATTTCACGGCTGCAGGGAGTCACCATCTGCAGTGATTTTAGAATGCCAAAAAAATAGTCAGCCACTGTTTCCATTGTTTCCCCATATATTTGCCATGAAGTGATGGGACTGGATGCCATGATTTTAGTTTTCTGAATGTTGAGCTTTAAGCCAACTTTTTCACTCTCCTCTTTCACTGTCATCAAGAGGCTTTTTAGTTCTTCTTCACTTTCTGCCATAAGTGTGGTGTCATCTGCATATCTGATGTTATTGATAGTTCTCCCGGCAATCTTGATTTCAGCTTGTGCTTCTTCCAGCCTAGCATTTCTCATGATATATTCTGCATATAAGTTAAATAAGCAGGGTGACAATATACAGCCTTGACGTACTCCTTTCCTGATTTGGAACCAGTCTGTTGTTCCATGTCCAGTTCTAACTGTTGCTTCCTGACCTGCAAACACATTTCTCAAGAGCCAGGTCAGGTGGTCTGGTATTCTCATCCTTTTCAGAATTTTCCACAGTTTATTGTGATCCATATAGTCAAAGGCTTTGGCATAGTCAATAAAACAGAAATAGATGTTTTTCTGGAACTCTCTTGCTTTTTCCATGATCCAGCAGATGCTGGCAATTTGATCCCTGGTTCCTCTGCCTTTTCTAAAACCAGTTTGAACATCCTGAATTTTGCAGTTCACATACTGCTGAAGCCTGGCTTGGAGAATTTTGAGCATTACTTAACTAGTGTGTGAGATGAGTGCAATTGTGCAGTAGTTTGAGCATTCTTTGGCATTGCCTTTCTTTGGGATTGGAATGAAAACTGACCCTTTCCAGTCCTGTGGCCACTGCTGAGGTTTCCGTGCTGGCATATTGCGTGCAGCAATTTCACGGCATCATCAATAGCTCAACTGGAATTCCATCATGTCCACTAGCTTTGTTCGTAGTGATATTTCCTAAGGCCCATTTGACTTCACATTCCAGGATGTCTGGCTCTAGGTGAGTGATCACACCATTGTGATTATCTGGGTCGTGAAGATCTTTTTTGTACAGTTCTTTGTATTCTTGCCACTTCTTCTTAATATCTTCTGCTTCTGTTAGGTCCATACCATTTCTGTCCTTCATTGTACCCATCTTTGCTGGGATCTAAACTTTGGTGTTTGTTTCTTTCACACTGCCCAATATCATATCCTTTTCTTCTGTCAACAGCACCTGGTATTTCCTTCATACACAGTGTGTATAAAGCTGGTCTAATGCCCGAGCTCTAGATGTGGGCATGTTATGAAGGTCTGGATTTTCTGAGTGGCACTAATGGTGAGAATCTGTCTGCCGATGCAGGAGATGCAAAAGACGCAGGTTCGATCCCTGAGTCAAGAAGATCCCCTGGAGTAGGAAATGGCACCTCACTCCAGTATTCTTGCCTGGAAAATTCCATGGGCAGAGGTCTTGCCAATCAGTATGATCCATGTCCTCTGCCTGTGATGATGGGCTCAAGTATGGACATAGGATGGAGACCTGGACGATGAGATTTGATTTCAGGACTTCATTTGTAAGTATTGAGCAATTATGTTTGTTGAAGTTTCTGAGATATGGGAGGTTGAGTGCCCGGGGCTTGCTATAGCTCTGGTAAGCCACAGTGAAGGGCCGGGCTGAGAAGGATGCTAACATGTAGGGAGCTAAACCACAGAGAGTTCACAGAGAGAGAACTAGTACTAAGGGTCTTTCATGAGCGCTGATCCAGGCTTGCTTGAAGCGAATGATTCCTGAGACACTGTCATTTTATTAATAAGCCATTAAGTCCCTCTACTCTCTCTTCCATCTCACAGCAGCCTGACTTGCATTTCGGTCTTTGCTACCAAGAGCCATGAGTAATATCATGGCTTAATGCTTTATCTTCCTCTGCAAAATTGAGTGCACTCTTTTAATGGAAATTATTTTTTCTCCCCCCAGTTTAACTGTTACACAGAACACTGAGACTGCTCTGGGATGTATGTGGAAGGAGGCAGGGGCAAGGGTGGGAAGTAAAATCCAATCCATTTGACATCCTGTTGATCCCCTGCCTCTGTGTAGAAACCTTTGGGTTAGGTGATCCAGATTCTTGCCAGTACTTAGAATCATTAGATCTTATATGCTGGGGAATACCTGTAGGTTTGAGTGTGTAGGAACTCTGAGGGCAGAGTGGAGAGCAGGGTCAGGGGAAAATTCACTAATAGTCAGGGGAAGAAAACTCTGTCAGAGGCCACAGACAGACATTTGTCCTCCAAGGGCCGTGAAGCTGCTGTATGGCCAGAGGTGATACTGCTTGTAAAGTGCTTTACCATTGGGTAGTTGTTGAGATTTTGCTCTCCATGGTTGGCAGGACTCCAGGCTGTCACATAAAAGGTGAAGAATCGACTTTAGAATGCTTATGGGCAGAAAGGTACTTGGTCTGAGAATCGTAAGATAATGTAAAAAGTAATATCACTGGTGCTGCCAGAGAGTTCCCTGGATTGGTGAAAAGCCCACCAGGTTAAAGTGGAATGCACCATAATCAGTGATATTTTATTATATTTGTTGTTGTTTTGTCACTAAGTTATGTCCAATTCTTTTGCAACTCCATGGACTGTAGCCCACCAGGCCCCTTTGTCAATCGGATTTTCCAGGCAAGAATACTGAAGTGGGTTGCCATTTCCTTCTCTAGGGGATCTTCCCGACCCAGGGAATGAACCCACATCTCCTGCATTGGCAGGTGGATTCTTTACTGCTGAGCCACCAGGGAAGCCCATTTTATTTTATAGGAAATGCTATTGAGCCAAGTCTTGGATGAATGTTGCCATTTTAATAGTCTTTAAGATAGCACTTGTTGACCATATCTGAAGAAGACTTTGAGAAGCATATATAGAGTTTGTGATCAGTTTTGTGGGTTCCGTCCTTTCAAAGTCCATTTCCCTTCTGGACTGCAAGAAAAGGGGTCCTATTGTAGACAGATATGCTAAATCCATGTTTGCTGATTTGTTTTTTTTGAGCTATTTGGATTTTCTGAATACAGATTCTTTAATTTGTAATTGACAAACACTGCTAATTCATTTCTTCAACTACTTTTAATTTTTTCTTTTATTTTGGGGGTTGCTTTTATTCATCTCTGCATGCAGTCTAAAGGAGTTCTTTATTTATCCAAAAAGATTCTTTTGTGGGGGTTGGGGAAGGGACAGTACATGCTGTGTACCAGGAACTGTGGCAGAAGCTGATAATATAATGAGAGTAAAGACAGAAGGGTCAAATCCCCTTGGAATTGATGGTGAGAGAACACAGTCCTCAGGTCATATTAAATCAGCAAATTCTAATTGCGTCAGTTCTATGTCTGGAGTGAGGGCACTAGCTTTGTGAGGCCCAGAGCTGCCAGGGACTGGAGTTTAGAGGGGACTCTGGAATCTGAGGGTGCATAAAAGCTGCCCCTTCAGCTGTCATAGCTTTGGTAAAATGCTGTGGGCATCACAGGGAAGGAGACAGGAGGATGAAGGATGGTTAAGAGTGGCCCATTCTTTTATCTAAGAACTGTACTAGTGCCAGAACTAGGTTGAGGCAAGTGAAGAAACTTGGTCTTAGGTGGAAAATGAAGGTGTCAAAAGATCCCTGAGAAATCAGGATTCACCAGAACTAGGGTTAGGATGAGGGGGGAAAGTGAGCCATGGTTGGGATTTTTATTTAAATTTTGGTGTTTTCTTCATCATGGACATTTGGATACTTGGCTCATCATGCATAAATTAATATTTTTGCAACACATTTTTCAAAATTTTATTGAAGTATAGTTGACTTACAACGTTATACAGTTTCTGGTGTACAACAAACCAATTGAATATATATAAAATTTTCCATTATGATTTATTACAGGATATTGAATATAGTTCCTTCTGCTATACAGTAGGACATAGTTGTTTATCCATTCTATATGTAATAGTTTGCATCTGCTAATCCCAAACTCCCAATCCTTCCCTCCTCCATGGCAGCCACAAGTCTTTTCTCTATATCTGTGAGTCTATTCACAGATAGATAGAACATTCTGTAGATATGTTCATTCATGTCATGTTTTAGATTCCACATATAACAGATATCTTATGGTATTTGTCTTTATCTTTTTAACTTACTTAGCTTAGTATGATAATCTCTAGTTCCATTCATGTTGCTGCACATGACCTTTTTATGGCTGAATAATATTCCATTGTATATGTATACCTCATCTTGATCCTTTCATCTATCACTGGACATTTAGGTTATTTCTATGTCTTGGCTATTGTAAGTAGTACTTCTGTGACCGTAGGGGTGCATGTATCTTTTCAAATTTTAGTTTCATCTGGGTATGTGTCCAGCAGTGAGATTGCTGGATCCTATGATAACTCTATTTTTAGTTTTTGTAGGAACCTCTATATTGTCTTCCATAGTGGCTGCACCAATTTACAGTCCCAAAAACAGTGTAAGAGGGTTTCCTTTTCTCCACACCATTTCCAATGTTTATTATTTATAAACTTTTTAATGATGGCTATTCTGATCCAGGTGAGCTGTTACCTTATTGAAATTTTGATCTGCATTTTTCTAAAAATGAGTAATGATGAGTATTTTCATGTGCACATTGGCCATCTGTATGTCTCTTTGTAGAAATCTCTATTAGGTCTTCTACTTATATTTTGATTGGGTTGTTTCTTTTTATTTTGTTACTGTTGTGAAAGTTGTTTATATAGTTTGGAAATTAAGCCTTTGTTGGTTGCATCATTTGCAAATATTTTCTCCCATTCTGTAGGTTGGCTTTTCATTTTGTTTATGGTTTCCTTTGCTGTGCAAAAGCTTATAAGTTTGATTAGGTTCCATTAGTTTATTTTTGCTTTTATTTCTGTTGCCTTGGGAGCCTGTCCTAGGAAAGCATTGGTAAAATTTATGTCAGAGAATGCTTTGTCTATGTTCTCTGTGGGGTCATGTCTTATATTTAAGTTTTAAGCCATTTTGAGTTTATTTTTGTGGATGGTGTGAGGGTGTGTTCTGCTTCACTGATGTATGTGTGACTGTCCAAATTTTCCAAGACACTTGCTGGAGAGACTCTCTTTTTCCCGTTATATATTTTTTCCTCCTTTGTGGAAGATTAATTGACCATAGCTGTGTGAGTTTCTATTCTGTTCCTTAATCCATATGTCTGTTTTTATGCCAATACCATGCTGTTTTAATTACTATAGCTTTGTAGTATTGTCTGAAGTCTGGGTAAATTAAAATTTATATTTGGAAAAATACTGCACTAAAATGTTACTTTCTTGATTGCTAAGATTTTGAAAGTTCCCTTAAATTTTGTGTCTGAAATGACACAAAATTTTCACTTTTCTCATCCTGGTCCTAGCCTTGTCTCACAGTGTGGTTATAAGTCACAGCACTTTATTAAGAAATGTTTGCCATATATCATTTAGTTTATATAAGATATGCATCCTTTTGATAAATATTTCATTTCAGTTCAGTCAGTCAGTTGTGTCCAACTCCTTGCAACCCCATGAACTGCAGCACACCAAGCCTTCCTGTCCATCACCAACTCCCAGAGTTTACCCAAACTCATGTCCATTGAGTCGGTGATGCCATCCGACCATCTCATCCTCTGTTGTCCCCTTCTCCTCCCGCCTTCAATCTTTCCCAGCATCAGGGTCTTTTCAAATGAGTCAGCTCTTCACATTAGGTGGCCAAAGTATTGAAGTTTCAGCTTCAACATCACTCCTTCCAATGAACACTCAGAACTGGTCTCCTTTAGGATGGACTGGTTGGATCGCCTTGCAGTCCAAGGGACTCTCAAGAGTCTTCTCCAACACCACAGTTCAAAAGCATCAATCCTTCAACACTCAGCTTTCTTCACAGTCCAACTCTCACATCCATACATGACCACTGGAAAAACCAAAGCTTTGACTAGACGGACCTTTGTTGACAAAGTAATGTCTCTGCTTTTTAATATGCTGTCTAAGTTGGTCATAACTTTCCTTCCAAGGAGTAAACATCTTTTAATTTCATGGCTGCAGTCACCATCTGCAGTGATTTTGGAGCCCCCCAATAATAAAGTCAGCCACTGTTTTCACTGTTTCCCCATCTATTTGCCATGAAATGATGGGACCAGATGCCATGATCTTAGTTTTCTGAATGTTAAGCTTTAAGCCAACTTTTTCACTTTCACCAAGAGGCTCTTGAGTTCCTCTTCACTTTCTGCCATAAGAGTGGTGTTATCTGCATATCTGAGGTTATTGATATTTCTCCCCACAATCTTGATTCCAGCTTGTATTTCTTCCAGTGCAGTGTTTCTCATGATGTACTCTGCATAGAAGTTAAATAAGCAGGGTGACAATATACAGCCTTGACGTACTCCTTTTCCTATTTGGAACCAGTCTGTTGTTCCATGTCCAGTTCTAACCGTTGCTTCCTGACCTGCATACAGATTTCTCAACTTAGCATGATATATACATATAATTTTTGGATATATATAATTAACTTGACCTCTTGGGATCCTCAAAAAGTGTAAAGTCAGCATAATTTTGAGTCAGTAGATTTGAGACACATAGAGCACACATGTCCATGCATTGCTTTTTGACTCAACACCTCTTGTCTGGGAAATCTGCTACACTGCACCACACCTGGCTCTGAGGTTTAGTAGTTGTCTCAATCTGCATTGGGTGGCCACAAAGCACAGGTAAAGAAGACACGAACTGTGTTCCTGGTGGGGTGGCCTTGCCTGAACAGCACTGTGCTATTCCCATTTGCCTGTGCTCTGTGCAGGCTGTCACCCTCTGGCTTTATGTTGTTCTCATCTCCTCTCATCGCTCCAGTCCCACCTCTCTGTTTTCTTCTCTCCCTAATCTACTTGTCCCCTGATCTCCTCAGTGCCAGACTTTGCTCTGGGTGCCACCCCTGATTCCTCCATACAGATAGATAATATGCCATTTATCTATCTCCCTCACAATTTCTCCGCCATCTGGAACAATTTCTAGAAGCTTAATTAACTTATAATATGTGGTCGATTTGGATGGCAAAACCCATCTTTCTTCCCCGTGGCTCAAACCTCCTGGCCTTTCCTCGTGAAACACCCATGTCCTATTTGCTACCCATGCCCAGTTGCTGTTCGTTTGTGTTGACAGTTTCATTGTTTCCTGCTAACCCCTGTCCATCCACAATTACTGTGGTATGTAGCAACCTATTTATTTCAGAGTTAAATGTGTAGAATAAAATCGAAACCAGAAGGTTTCACATGCTAGGGAGAAAAACCCCAGTTTTAAAAATATAACCTATGTTCATATGTGTATAAATCCTACTGTAACTTACTTCACTAAATTAGTGAGTAGGTCTCTTAAATATGTCCAGATAACAGTTGGTAATCCTTGGCTTGTTAGATCACCCAGGCTTTTAAAATTATGCATATGAATAAACAAACATCTAATGCAAATTTTTCATAGAAGTGAAAATTAACCAGAAAAGGATACACTGCAGCATTACTAGATACATGCTTTAAAGCATTGACTATAAATGAAGATGATTCACTCTTTCAAAATATCCTGCATTTCAACATTAAATGAATTAACAGCTTTAGGAAACAAAAAGTTTAATCTGTTTCCATGTTGATATGTTGGTGATGGTGTCTTATATAAAGTAAATATCTAGTTACAGGGGATTGGTTTAACACATTTTGATTCATCTTTATAATGGACAACTATTCTATTTTTACAACTGATATTGTAGAGAAGCATATTTAATTACTCAGTACCATGTCCATTAAAATAAAGAAAGTTACCTAAGAGGATAGTCTCTTTTTTGTAACTTTGTAATTTTTATATTTATGAAACTCATGTCACCAAATCATAATTTGGGAGTCAAAATAATGAAGGGAAAACAGCTGGATATGTAGTAGTATGGGGTAGGAGTGAGGAGACCAAGGTCTTTCTTTTGGTCATTGCCACTTATTGCAGAATAAACTTGAGCAAGACATGTACCAAGTTGATGCCTCATGCTGGGAGGTGGAAGATGGGGGCTAAAATGAATTACTTCTACCCAGTAACCACTGAAGCTAATTTAAGTCAGATCACACAGCGATACACTTATATTTAAGGAAATAATTTCTCTTTGGTTGCATGAATTTAAATAACAGGGACAGCCATTTGCTTTTGAAAGTTGAATGGCCAGCACAGAGATGCAGAAAGGAAAAAACAATTGTGCAGTATGCTCTGTAAGAGGCCAAGAAGTTTGATATTTTTTTTTTTTCAGATACAGATAGTTAATCTTCTGTGTGGATATGTAATCTTTAGACTAGAGATAAGCTACATATTTTATTAATTTCCATATCCCTCTTATAGTTCTATGGGATTCACATCTTTTGAGAGCATAAACTAGGAATAAAAATATATATTTGTAGAAGCATGCCTTGGACAGTTTAGGTTGGTATTAATTGATACATTTTGTGAGTCAGATTGCCCAAGACATTATGCTGAATTTCTTCAGAGAAGTGAAGGAAGGCAAAAATAACACTTCTCTGGTGCTTTGGGATCCTTAGTAAGAATCTATGTGAGAAGCACAAAGTCTCGCTCTCATTTGGCAATTGTGGTTTTAAGGCATATTGAAGCAGACACTTGAGTGCTCCAAATGACGAGATAATCCAGATAAACTTTACGTGTCTTGCAGCTTTTGAAGTTTCTAAAGCCAAAGAGAGTGAAAGGATAAAAGACAAACCAGGTTCCTAAGTTAGTTCATATCATACACTTAGTGTGTCTGCTTCCTCTGACTCCCTGCTGCCAGCAACAAATACTCCAGCCAAGCACCTCGAGTCAGGCTGTCTCCATGTGGACAGCTCTCTCACACATATGTGCTACAGATTACGAAAGCGAGACTATCTTCTTATGTAACTTGCTTCCTTTAATGAACATAGCACCGAGTAATTAAATATGCTGCTCTACAATATCTGTTGTAAAAGCAGAATAGTTCTCCGTTATATAGATGAATCAAAATGTGTTCAACCAATCCTCTACAGTTGGATATTTACATTATATGAGATGCCACCACCAGTATATCAACATGGAAACAAATTTAACCTTTTAAGTTTCCTAAAGATGCAACTAGGCATGAAATCTGTGGAAGACCCAAGTGGATAAAGCCAAAGTCTTGAGAGGTGATAAATGGTGGGTCAGAGGCCTTGGGCTCTACAGATTTTAGGAGATGACTGGATGTTTAGTTAATAATCCATTTGAAGCCATTGTGGGTGTGCATGCGTGCAAAGTCATGTTAGTCGTGTCCAACTCTTAGCTATTGAAGACATTGTGTAAACTGTATCAAACGTATAAAGTTTGACATATTTAGCCTAAAGAAATGACTGTCTTTCTACATAGACTTATTAATTCTTTCCAGCTAAAGATACTAGCATTTAATCATTAGTTAAGATTTTTATTTTTGAGTATACCTTTCTTAGAAGAGCCTTAATATAGACTTATAGCTACAGTGCAGTTTAAGAAGTAGACAGCTGCTTTATAATCAAATGAATACATTTAGAGTTACCAAGTCTGATGGCTTGTACAGTGTCAGAGTAACTGAGTGGAACTACATTTCCCAGAATACCCTTTCCTGTTTGATTTCCCTTTCAAGTTGACCACTAGACAATTTCACATGAGATTTGGAGGACGAAAATGAAGCCAAAGCCATTTTGTTATTTTTGGAAGGGCACCCAGGCACGGTGGCAGCTCAAGTACACTGTTACTGGTCTGCCAGCTCACCTTGCTGCTGTCAGATGGCACCACCACCCCCGTGCCCCACTCCTGCGCTCAGCTCCCACCAGATCTGCTTTTTACATCCTAGGCTACAAATACATGCCTCTCCAAGATTAGAGCGTGGCTTTTCCTGTAGCTCATCCAAGGCACCAGGTTGGAGGTGGTGAAAAGCAGATGTGAGTTTCGTTTCATCTGTCCTCTCATCTTCATTCAGCTTCTTTTTTGGCTGATCTTGATTAATTGCACAGACTGCTTCCCCAGCTTCCATGATTACATACAATCTAACCACTATACTATAATACAGCTCTATTGGAGACCACTCATAGCAGTTCTACTGCTCTTTAATCAAATGCTGGCTGCTATAATAAAAAAAATGTATACACACACATTGAACCTGAAAAAAAGCTTCAGGAAGATGCACACGGTAGCAAGGTGTCAGCTACTGAAAGAATGGATTGAGGGTGGAGATTGAAGGAAACTTTAGTGCAGGGGCCAATATGTAAGATGTGTGAGATGTATGAAAAAATAAATGATGGGACTATCCCAGGAGTCTTGATGGGGAATGACTTAGGGACCTGGGAACATGGAACACAACTCCAGACACAAGGCTCTAACTGTTTAACAGAGAGAGAGCTCTATCTTTGTGCAGTTAGTGGTCAAAAGTTGATGAACTTAGGGTTCATAGAATACACTGAATATGCCTATGAGAAAATTTAGGAAGGACAGGGAAGTTACGGAACAGTGTAGTGGCCATTGGGTAATTTTGCCTGCTTAGTAAATGTGCCCTATTCTTTCAGGGCTATAGAGCATGCGGCATCTCCCTGTGAATTTGGAAAAGATGCTCCCTTCAGACAGGTGATCCAGTCTGGAGAATCTGAAACTGGGACACATCCTACCTTTATCCTTCATTTCACCGCTCAGCTTGTGCCTTTGTGCTCTGATACTGTACAGCTGTCTGTGTACTTTCCTTACACTCTTTCTTCATGGTGTTCAAGTGGATGGACTCCAGCTTGCCCCAGATATGGGATGGACAGTGAGCCAACTCCTGGCTACATTCCCCCAACTGATAATCTCAATGGAAAAGACTCTTATTTTTCCCAATGGGTAGCATCTTATTGGCCTGACTTTGAGGAACATGCTCACCTGGCACCTGTCCCTCTGGCCAGCAGCTTGATCTCATGTTTAGGCATTTGTTATGGCCTGAATTGTCTCCTCTTTCTACAAATTCATATATTGAAGTCCTAAATCCCCTAGTACCTCAGAATGTGGCTGCATTTTGAGAAAAGATCTTTAAGGATGTAATTAAGGTAAAATGAGGTCTTATGGGTGGACTCTCATCCAGTCTGACGATGGGCTTCTAAGAAGGCATTAGAATGCAGACATGCACAGAGGGACAGGGAGAAGACAGTCATCTGCAGACCAAGCAAAGAGGCCTCAAAAGAAACCAACTTTGCTTACACTTGATCTTGGACTCCTAGCCTCCAGAATTATGATAAAATAAATTTCTGTGGCACTTTGTTATAACAACCCTAGGAAACCTATAGAACATTGCTTTTATTAAATGACTCAACCTTTTATAAAATGATACCAAACTAATCTCTGTTGTCTGCTTAGCTATATGTCTGTGTTTAACAAGTGACATAAGATAGCCCCACAATGATCACCCTCCCACCATTTAGGAAAAATTTAGCTGAAATTAAAGTTGTGAAGGCCTTATAGGCCTTCATTTTATCAGTTTCATAGATATTCTTAAGTGTACCTCTGGACAAGCTTCATCCTTTGATAAGCTGGGTCCTCTGCTCTATAATGTTGGTTTGGCCCTAGATTGTGCTTTTGACTGGGATGTCATGAGCATAGAGCAAAGAATATACTAGAAGAGCCTCAAGAAGTGCATTTGTCTGCCTACTGAAAGTTTGCGACTGAAAACATTGCATGAGATTTTTCGCTAGGAGGACCCTAGGGAGAAATTTGTATCTAATTTAAGCACCAAAAATATCTGCTCTCCTCATGATCAGTTAATCCAGATTAATTTAGTTTTAATTTTTGCAGCATGGCTAGACAGTTAGGACTTCCCTGGTGGCCCAGAGGTTAAAGCGTCTGCCTCCAGTGCGGGAGACCCGGGTTCGATCCCTGGGTCGGGAAGATCCCCTGGAGAAGGAAATGGCAATCCACTCTAGTATTCTTGCCTGGAGAATCCCATGGACGGAGAAGCCTAGTAGGTTACAGTCCACGGGGTCACAAAGAGTCGGACAGTTCTTAAACTCAGTGTGCAAAAGAATCACCCAAGGAACTAATTTTGAAATTCTTCTTTGGAGTGAGTAGGGAAATGTGACAAAATGTCTGATTTAAAATAAAGTTTGGTCTGATCAAAAGACTTTAAACAGTGCCTTTATGTACTTTTCCACTCATTAGATAAAATTGCTTAGGTCCCATATCCCTTTATTTCCTTCCTAGGATGGTGCCTGGGTATATGAAGAAGCTTAGGTGTCTCAAAAAGCTTCCCAGGTGGCACAAATGGTAAGGAATCTGCCTGCAATGAAGGAGAGTATGGTTTGATCCCTGGAGAAGGGAATGGCTACCCACTCCAGTATTCTTTCCTGGAGTATTTAATGGGCAGAGGAGCCTCATGGGGTTGCAAAGAGCTGGACACAGCTGAATGACTAACAGATCTCACAAGGTCTCCATAGTAATGAGTGCATGGAGGGGCCTCTTTCCTTCTTTTTTCTTTTTCGGCTATGCCATGAGATCTTAGTTCCCTTGCGAGGGACTGAACCTGTGCCCCATGCAGCGCAAGTGTGGAGTCTTAACCCCTGGACTGCCAGGAAAATCCCTCCTGGATCTTGAGTTTTCAGAGATTTTGAACCCTTGTTCTCTACTTTGCTTTCCATCTAGCCCTCTGACCAGGCCATCCAGCTCCACCGTCCACGGTGCTGTTACTTTGCCTTATACAGCACAGCAGACCCTACATCAGGCTGGCTGGCTCTCACCTCAGATGCCTATGCATCATATGTCTGGAAGGAGGCTCCGAAGTGCTAACCCAGATGACTCTCTGTCTAACAACATGGCCTGCTTTTCTCATTATGCTGAGTGACTGTATGTTGGTGTGGGGTCCTCTGCTTTATCATCTCTTTCTTGAATCCCAAAGGAAGAAATTTGGGAGCAAAGGTTCCCTTCTTGTCGAGGTTTCATCCCGTATATGACATAAATAACTGTAGGCAAAAATCTGAGAGGGGCACAGAGATCAGGAGACGTAAGATTGAACACTCAAATCTCATTTTTGTTTCTCGTCTGGTTCCTATAATTGCCCAAGCCGGAAATGGGGACGTTTTTGTTTTTCTTTACCTACATTTTGATCTCTTTCTACAATTGAGCAAGAGACTTCCTGCCATTGGATTCAAAGGTGGAAATGGAATTTTCTCAACACTAAGAAGGACTCAATTGGCCTGGGTCTTCCAGGACTGGTTGATAAACCAAAGAAGGAAATAAGAGCATTTGAAAAATCCTTTCTTTTTAAAAAATGCATGGCTGTAAGCTTATTGACTTTCTGCTAAATCCTATTTTGTATGTCAGGTGCTGAATATTACATCAGTCTTTATTTTTGTTTTTCTCTTAACACATTTCCCCAAGTAGATGGATGATCTAGGATATGTACTTGGAAATGCAAAACAAATAAAGCATATTAATAATTTAAAAACTGTCTCCAATATGTACTACTATATTATACATGATAATAAAAGATAGATATCAGAAAATAAGGGGGAAAGTGTCTTAAAGGAGAGAAGGAAAAGTAAACAGTAAACTCCTAGTGCTCAAAACTAGTTTCTTTGGTACTAAAGGCATAGATTCTGAGAGAGAGAAAAAAAAAATAGTACCTGGGTTATATTTTCGGTGCCCCTGATTTGAGGCATCTGTTAGTAGACATAAATTACTTTGAAAATTAGATGTAGATTATGTTGTGAGCTGGTTGTCTTTGATCTGATTCATGAGTTGAGTTCAAATGTTTCTAAGAGTATTCGGTTCAGTCGCTCAGTCATGTCCGACTCTTTGCAACCCCATGAATCGCAGCACGCTAGGCCTCCCTGTGCATCACAATCTCCTGGAGGTCACTCAGACTCACGTCCATCGAGTCCGTGATGCCATCCAGCCATTTCATCCTCGGTCATCCCCTTCTCCTTCTGCCCCCAATCCCTCCCAGCATCAGAGTCTTCTCCAATGAGTCAACTCTTCGCATGAGGTAGCCAAAGTACTGGAGTTTCAGCTTTAGCATCATTCCTTCCAAAGAAATCCCAGGGCTGATCTCCTTCAGAATGGACTGGTTGGATATCCTTGCAGTCCAAGGGACTCTCAAGAGTCTTCTCCAACACCACAGTTCAAAAGCATCAATTCTTTGGCACTCAGCCTTCTTCACAGTCCAACTCTCACATCCATACATGACCACAGGAAAAACCATAGCCTTGACTAGACGGACCTTAGTCGGCAAAGTAATGTCTCTGCTTTTGAATATACTATCTAGGTTGGTCATAACTTTCCTTCCAAGGAGTAAGCGTCTTTTAATTTCATGGCTGCAGTCACCATCTGCAGTGATTTTGGAGCCC